>CM026085.1:10271219-10701219 GCA_014839685.1 Anableps anableps
TTCAAATTTAATTTCTAAATGATTTTTATGATGTGTGTCAGGAGATTTACTGAAAATGGAAACGGTGTAGTGATTACAAAACTTCATACAAATTAATATCCATCTATTGTCTATAACCCCTTGTCCTTGCAGGGGAAGCTGGGACCTGGGGTCTCCAGCAGAGACTGGGCGAAACACGGGGTACACCCTGTACAGGTCGGCAGTCCATTACAGGACAACACAGAGACACACAGGACAAACAACCATGGACGCACAAACTCACATCTAAGGACAACTTAGAGAGACCAAGGAACCTAACAGTCATGTTTTGGACTGTGGGAGGAAGCCAGAGTACCAGGAGAGAACCCACACATGCACGGGGAGAACATTCCAACTCTATGCACAAAGACTACAGGCCAGGATTTGAACCCAGGACCTTCTTTCTGCAAGGCAGCAGTGCTACCAACTGCACAACAGTGGAATCTGACAAACATAACATATAATAAATAAAAAAAGACATTTTAAAATAGTTATTTGTTGTAGGAGGTGCAACTGATACAGCCTTTTTTCTAAGCTTTTCATTCCTCAAAGCTGATCATAGACAGATGCACTTTATTAATCCCACCATGGGGAAATTCACGTGGCACAGCAGCAAAGAACAAAACTGCTAATAGCAATAAACAACTCCCAAAGAAAAACAATTTAAGATATAAAGAAACTAAAAGTTATGCACAATGTATAAAAATTGCTTTTTCAAAAGCTGTGATATTGCATCAAATACAACAAAGACATAACATCAGAAACTATGGTCGTGAACAAAGCCAATATGGTAGAAACGTCATAGATGAGAGACAACAGAGGCAGTAGTGGTAACAGCTGGTACAAATATTTCAATCATTTATTGGTGCTGCATTACCAGTTGTAGGTGTTATACAGTCTGACAGCTGCTGGCATGAATGACCTGCCGTATTTTTCCAACCTACACTGAGGGTGTATCAGTCTGCTGCTGAAGGAGCTGCTTAGGGCCCCACAGTCTCATTCAGGGGGCCTGAGAAGTTGACCATAATTACTTTCAGCTCAGCTAACGTCTTCCTCTCACCCACCTCCTCAATGGAGTCGAGAGAGCAGATCAAACTGGGCCAGCCCTTCTGACCAGTTTATTAAGTCTCTTCCAGTCCCTCTCTGAGCTTCCACAAGCCCAGCAGACCACAGCAAATAGTGCCACTAGAATCAGAAAAATCGGTTTCAGTGGTCAAGAGTTTAACATTTGATTTTTTTTTTTTTTTTCCTCTGGAGAACCTTTCTGATTTCAGAGTTACGATGACTCAAATTGTCACTATGAGACGCAGATGCATGGGAGGCAGTGCATTGCAATGCACTGCCTGCCATGCATTGCTATGGCAGGCCCCATTTAATTGCCGCTCTGTTAGAGTGTGGGAGCAAGAGGATTTCAGAGCCCAGATAATTTTTCAACTCGCCCTCACGCCTATAAATATTGATCAAATGACATGATTTACGGTCGTGATATCGAACCGCTGGTTGACTTTCAAAAAATGTTTTCGAATTTTCTCTAGGGCTGGCGGTTTTCTTTAAAAGTGCTTCAGATCCAAGTGTTGGCAGAGGATAAGGGGACGCTCAGCCATTCATATTCCTGCCATTTTTCATGATCTCACCACCTTTCCCACACATTCTTTCGCTTGTCCCTGCTTTCACTGTGAACGAGGTACAGATGTGAATCGCGGGACAAACCAAGATGAAAGACGGCCCACGCTCATGCTTCGAGAATTTTTCCGATACCTCTTACGGTTCCCGAACGGGAAGGAGTTGTTCGGAAAAGTTTTTCAGTCAGGCTGCCTGCCTCAGACATAATAGAACTTTCTCTGCACCAAAGTGAGAGTCGCTGACAGTGTCAGTTGGCAGAGGGACATTAATTACCATAGCAACAACACACTTTGTGGGGCAGCCACAGCTTTGATGTTTGAGGCCTCCAGCTTGGGAGCAGAAGGGGGCTAGAAGCAACATGGCCGTTCTGCTATGGGACTTTGTTGACTTCAGTCATGACACCTGACCAGCCTAAACTGACAACCACAGTGGACTTTCAAAATAAGAGCTCAATATACCCTACATAATAAAAGCCTTCATGTTTTACACAGCAGGTAACTGTAGCTTTCTGCTCAATATGACAGGTTTGACTCAAGCAGTGTTACACATGGGATTGGTCTGGCCTTTTAAAATGACGCTCAATGACAATTTCAAAATAAAAGCATCATACTTCCTTACCGACACTATGTTTAAAGCAGAGAAAAGAGTACATCGGGATGTTGGATTAGGACGAAGGATCCATGCATGTGATAGCCCCCATTCTTATGGTAGTGTCAAGATGCTTGTGCAACAACATGCTAGTCATAGCCCACGGACCAATAGTAGCATTTAAGCTAATATTAGCATTTTAGCTTTGTTTAATATAAAAGCATGATATTTAATTACTAAATGAAGTAAGTCCATTATTGTCAACATAACTGTGATAACGCACATTCTACTGGTAGTGTCAACATGAGAGCCGCTCTACATGCTAGTGATAGCGTCCATGCTAACATTAGCATACATCTAAAATGAGCATTTTAGCCTTCTTTTGAAATAATTAGGTTAAACACACTAAATGGACTAAGTCTATGTTAGTCAACAAGATGGTGACACTCCACATGCAACTGATAGCATTTTAGCTAGCATTAGCATTTTAGCTCATTTTAGCTTATACACCCATATTAAATGGAATAAAACCATGCTAATCGGCATTATAGTGATAACCTTGATCCTACTGGTAGTGTCAATATGTTCGTTGCACCACATGCTAATAATAGCCCTCATGCTAACATAAGCCATACAGCTAAAATAAGCATTGCAACTCATTACTGATGTATTAGCTACATTTTGCATACTGAATGAAGCAAGTCCACATGCGAGTGATACCCCACATGCTGCTGGCATTATTTAAGATAGCATTAGCATTTTGGCTAATTTCAGCTCATACACAACAGTTTGCATATTGAGTGGACAAAGTCACAGTTACTTAACATGTCAGTGATATTCCCCATCCTACAAACTTCCTTGTAGATAACCTTTGTATTGTTGATCATCTTTTGCTACAAAACGCCTCTTTCGGCTCCCACCGACACGCACACTTTGGCAGACCCCTTTTAAATTTCTTCAGAAATTTTCTAGTGTTTGCTTTACTCTGTTGATTTTTAACTGCACTACTGAAAAACAAAGACGAGGTTCAGAACTCGTTAGTTGTTTTATTGATGAACAGAAACTAAACTCACCAGTTTCATGAATGGAGACCTTTATGCTGGTTTCAGTGTAGAAAACTGGATCTCCTCTTCCTCCTCTGCAGCTGTAAACACCTCCCTCTGAGACGCTGAAGACTCCATCAGGTTCATTGGATTTTATGAGCTGAGGTGACTCCTGTCTGATCAAGTCAAACTTCCAACCATCACCGATGTCCACAGAGCAGCTCAGTGCTACACTGCCCCCTGCTGGTCTGATTTTATCCTTTGCTGTCAGTGAGGCTCTGGGTTTATTTGCTGCTGATTGAGGCAAAGACAAGAAGAACTAAGTCATCAGAATTTTACTTCTTTTAATACAATTCAGTTCGGTTTAATTATACAGCACCAGTTCACAACAAATAACATCACAGGACGCTTTATAAGACAAACAGGTCCAATTCATATCCAGGTTGATGGAACCCAGTTTGGTTCAAATTTAAATAAATCTAATTCATTACAATAAAGGAAGAATTTTATGCCCATAAATCACACTTTTAATTTTTATTATTATTTTATTTAGTTTTTATTTCACCACTAAAATCAAACAGCAAAAAAAGCTCTGAATAGGACTGATGGAACTCAAGTTTCCTTTAACTTTTATATTAAATATCAATGCAACTATAGACTGATTTATTAAGTCAAATGTTTTAAACCAACAGCATATCTGGTCTAGACTTACATATGTGTTAAACTTTCACATTAAAACTCATCTTTTTTTTCATGAACACAGACTTTGTTCACATTACAGCGTCTACTGTTCATCAACACATTGACTGATAAAACACAGACATCAGAATGAGCTGATTGTCGTTCAATCAAATCATCTTGTGTTGAATCAGAGACAGACCTGAGCTGAACCAAACTACTGAACCCAGAACATCGGCTAATGTTCTGCTCCAGTCAGGAGAACTGGGCTGGAAATCAGCTGTGCTGCAGAAATCACTTCTCAGTCATTCAGCAAGGAAAGCTGTCCTGACAACTAAAGGTTGAACTATTTTTAGTCTTGTGGTGATTTTTCTAAACTTGAAGACAATCAGATGAACTGAACTCTGAGAGGAACCACAGTGGCCTCCTGTAAAACTGCAGCAGGACCAGAGAAATCAGAATCTGCCTCCTGTCAGGGTTTTATTGGCTGATTTAAGGATGAATGTATTTCACATGAGAGCCAACACTTTCCTAACATGGATACAGTATTGTGCAAAAGTCTTGGTCCATCCATCAACACTCTCCGTCCAAGAATCCAAATGTTTTGTCATCTTTAAAAGTGATGGTTTTCAAAGTTCCTCCAGACTTTAAAAGTAGTTTCAGTGTTTTTGTTTTTCCTGTTATCTTTGGCTGCTTTATTATTAACCTCAACCCCTTTAAAAGATCATTCATTTTAAATCCAGAATTATAAAAAGGTCACCTGGATTTATTTTGATGGCTATAAAACTATAGAACATGAAAAAAACCTCTATGCCATGAGTTCGAGCTCTTGCCCCTTTTCCAAGCCTATTATTCAGCATAAATACATGAAATCTAGTCTGCACTGACAGGATGGTAAAAAGCAGGTTAAAAGTCAGTCTGGATGCCCATCGTCAGAGCAGGACTGGTTTAAAGGTCTAACATAGAAAATAAGATAATCTGTAACTTTAAAAAATGGATTCAAATATTACAGATTTATTTATTTATTTATTATTTATTTAACCTTTATAACATTGTTTTACTGGGAAAACTTCACATCTGCAGCTGATTGCAGCAACAGTGATTTTAGTTTTTCTTTGAAGTCGATCAATTTTATAATAATTTTAGGCAGCTGAAAATTAAGATTTTAAGTTCTGGTGTTTAAAAATTTAAACTTAAATATTTCATTTCTCTTAATGTTGTTCGGAAAAGTTAATAATTTTTAATGAGACTTGATGAAACATTGTAAATAATCGCTTCATATCTATATTAGATGATCTACTTACAAACAGTTAGTGAGAGATCATCACTCCATTGTGTTAACTGATAGTTTCTTGTTCCTCTGCATCTGTATCTGCCACTGTAAGCTGCAGTGATCCTGTATTCACTGGATGGTGGAGAGTTTCTGCTGGTTGGACTCCATTCATACGTCCACTGAGTTCCTCCACCTCCCTGGATCTCACATCTCAGAGTGACTGTCTCTCCTCTGAATATCTGAGACCAGTTGGGTTGCAGAGTCACAGTGGGTTTAATGGAAACTGTTCACATAAAGAAATCTCTGGTTAGAAATGTAACAAAACAAAGTCAGAAGTAAAAGCTTTGCTCCAATTTCAGAAGGTTATCATTCATTTAACGGTCAAACTGATTCAAGAAAAAAAATATTAAATATTATTAAAATATTATTTCAACTGAATAAATTAGGGGATTAAATGAAATTACAAACAATACAGTGACTTCTAAACAAGGAAGAATTAACAATAAAAGTAAAAGATAATAGAAATAACAAAACCATCTTTAATTCAAAGCTTTTAAACTTAAGAAATACATTTCATAGCAGGCTGTTGTGACATTTAAATATCAAACTCCTGCAACAAAATGTGGTTTACCATTATTAGGTAATAAAATATCATACTTACAATTAATACTACAAAAATTAGAATCTTCTAAAAAAGTATTTAACAAGTTCAAGATAATTTGTTGTTTTATTGATGAACAGAAACTAAACTCACCAGTTTCATGAATGGTGACCTTTATGCTGGTTTCAGTGTAGAAAACTGGATCTCCTCTTCCTCCTCTGCAGCTGTAAACACCTCCCTCTGAGACGCTGAAGACTCCACGAGGTTCATTGGATTTTATGAGCTGAGGTGACTCCTGTCTGATCAAGTCAAACTTCCAACCATCACCGATGTCCACAGAGCAGCTCAGTGCTACACTGCCCCCTGCTGGTATGATTTTATCCTTTGCTGTCAGGGATACTCTGGGTTTATTTGCTGCTGATTGAGGCAAAGACAAGAAGAACTAAGTCATCAGAATTTTACTTCTTTTAATACAATTCAGTTCGGTTTATTTATACAGCACCAGTTCACAACAAATAACATCACAGGACGCTTTATAAGACAAACAGGTCCAATTCATATCCAGGTTATAGAACGCAGTTTGGTTTGGAAATCAGCTGTACTGCAGAAATCACTTCTCAGTCATTCAGCAAGGAAAGCTTTCATTTTCAGCATCAGCCTTTCAGAATGTGAAATCTAGTCTGCACTGACAGGATGGTGAAAAGCAGGTTAAAAGTCAGTCTGGATGCCCGGCATCAGAGCAGGACTGGTTTAAAGGTCTAACACAGAAAATAAGATGATCTGTAACTTTAAAAAATGGATTCAAATATTACAGATTTATTTATTTATTTATTTATTTATTTATTTATTTATTTATTATTTATTTAACCTTTATAACATTGTTTTACTGGGAAAACTTTACATCTGCAGCTGATTGCAGCAACAGTGATTTTAGTTTTTCTTTGAAGTCGATCAATTTTATAATAATTTTAGGCATCTGAAAATTAAGATTTTATGTTCTGGTGTTTAAAAATTTAAACTTAAATATTTCATTTTTCCTAATGTTGTTCGGAAAAGTTAACAATTTTTAATGAGACTTGATGAAACATTGTAAATAATCACTTCATATCTATATTAGATGATCTACTTACCAACAGTTAGTGAGAGATCATCACTCCATTGTGTTAACTGATAGTTTCCTGATCCTCTGCATTTGTATCTGCTACTGTCAGCTGCAGTGATCCTGTATTCACTGGATGTTGGAGAGTTTCTGCTGGTTGGTCTCCATTCATACGTCCACTGAGTTCCTCCACCTCCCTGGATCTCACATCTCAGAGTGACTGTCTCTCCTCTGAATATCTGAGACCAGTTGGGTTGCAGAGTCACAGTGGGTTTAATGGAAACTGTTCACATAAAGAAATCTCTGGTTAGAAATGTAACAAAATAAAGTCAGAAGTAAAAGCTTTGCTCCAATTTCAGAAGGTTATCATTCATTTAACGGTCAAACTGATTCAAGAAAAAAAATATTAAATATTATTAAAATATTATTTCAACTGAATAAATTAGGGGATTAAATGAAATTACAAACAATACAGTGACTTCTAAACAAGGAAGAATTAACAATAAAAGTAAAAGATAATAGAAATAGCAAAACCATCTTTAATTCAAAGCTATTAAACTTAATAAATACATTTCATAGCAGGCTGTTGTGACATTTAAATATCAAACTCCTGCAACAAAATGTGGTTTACCATTATTAGGTAATAAAATATCATACTTACAATTAATACTACAAAAATGAGAATCTTCTAAAAAAGTATTTAACAAGTTCAAGATAATTTGTTGTTTTATTGATGAACAGAAACTAAACTCACCAGTTTTCTGTATGAAGACTTCACTGCTGGTTTCAGTGTAGAAAACTGGATCTCCTCTTCCTCCTCTGCAGCTGTAAACACCTCCCTCTGAGACGCTGAAGACTCCATCAGGTTCATTGGATTTTATGAGCCAATGTCTGATCAAGTCAAACTTCCAACCATCACCGATGTCCACAGAGCAGCTCAGTGCTACACTGCCCCCTGCTGGTATGATTTTATCTTTTGCTGTCAGTGAGGCTCTGGGTTTATAAGCTGGTGTAGCAAACATAAAAACTAGTAAGTATTCAGAATATTCTTATAGGAAGTATTCAATTACCATAAATCACATCTTGAGCTACTAGAACCAAGCACAAAAAAATGAATCCTCAACAACACTGGCAGGTCAGATTTGCTGTCATGTTTATGATAAATACGAAATAAAAAAAAATAGCTTGAAAATATGTTATGATGATAACCTCGAGGCATTTGATAAATGCAGACAACATCCCAAACCTGCTTTGATCATTAAAACGCAGGCCCTATCTCATGATTTCAATAGCTTCAACTTGTGTAGAGATAAGCCAGAAGGTCCAGAAGGATCAAAGCCCAGACTGAACAACTCAGGAAGAGTTTTTAGGCGAAGGCTGCAAGACCTCTTCATAAACCACATAAACACACAGTCAGCATCTGAACAGGCCTTAATAATCTTGGTGCTTACCTCGGATCTCTGCACAATAATCTTATACTGCTAGAAATCCATTATTTATAATTCAGTCAGGTATTTAACTGATGTCTGATACCATTGTCCGGCTTTTTTTGCTTCCTTGTTTTTAAAAATGAAAGTGATTAAATATGTAACTATCTTAGTGATCAAGTGTTGATTCAGTCTTGCTATTGTTATTAATTCAAGTTATGTGTGAATTATTTTCAGTTCGCACAGCCTGAATCGGGATCCATCTAACATTTTGATAGTAACCATCTTCAGTTGACGATATAGTGCTTGTGCTTGTTTGGATGCTACATTAAAATGAAATAGTAAATTTAATTAAGATACATGTTTTTCAACACTGGAGAGAAACCATAAACATACACATGGTGCACATTAACACCTTGTCCAAAAGACAGCTTTTCGCTGTTCACTGATGCTAAATCTGATTCAGTGTTTCTCTCTAAACACAGAGTTCATCTTAACTCTCCTCTCCTAGTGTATGTCTAATGTCCTTTAAAAAAATAGAAGTGTTCTCCAAAATGTATATTCTAATCATTTTCTCTTCTCTCTATAGTTTCCCCAAATGTTACAATTCAGCACAATATCTGTTGTCTGACAGACAAATCATCAGAGAGCTTCATGGAGGCTCCTGGTTCAGAAATGCTTCCTGTTGTTCTGGTTTGTGTGTGTAGATCAGTAAACCAAAGACAGAACATTCTCAGTATGAATGCAGGTCAGCCTGACTCACGTAACACTGTCAGTCTGAAGGCATCACTCCATGCTGTTAGCTGATGGCCACTTCTACCGAAGCATCGGTATTCTGCACCGTCAGACCCAGCAGCTGCAGTGATCCTGTGTTCACTGGATGTTACAGGATAATTTAACCAGTTTAGGTTCCATTCATACGTCCACTGAGTTCCTCCACCTCCCTGGATCTCACATCTCAGAGTGACTGTCTCTCCTCTGAATATCTCAGGCCAGTTGTGTTGCAGAGTCACTGAAGCCGTGCTGGAAACTATTTTGTAAACACAGTTAAAATAGAAAGAGAATAAAAAATACACATAAAATAGACTTTTTAACAACTTTTGTAGAAAATTAGCAGGAGCTGAATTAGTTTTACTTAATCTTTAAATTCAAAACTAGAATAAATAGAAGATTAATTAGCTTAATTTATTTTACAAAATTATCTTTCCACTAGTTAAAAATTCAGAACTGATCTTGTTTTATCCTCAGAAAGTCTATTACTTTTTATGCCACTTACATTCCCTAAACTCACCAGTTTCTAAAATATAGAGTTCTTTACTCTCTGATTTCAAGTTGTTCTCATTTTTAGCCCTGCAGCTGTAGGTGCCTCCTTCTTTTACACTGAAAACTCCGTAAAGACCATCTGTCCGTTCTTCCAGAACAATCCACAGACTCACAGAAAACATGGAATAAATCACTGAATGTATTTTTAGCATGTATTTGTTTTTTCACAATGTATTTTTTGTGTTTGAGGACAGTTGGGATTAAGGATCACTTTAAAAACAGTTTTGCTCCATTTTAGAGTTAGAAAAAAGTAATACTGCATGATTGCAAATTAAAAAAAGTTTATGACTCAAAGCTTAGGGTCAACATTATATTTAATTCACACATTAGGTTAGATTTAGAGAGATATTAATTAATCTCATTGTGAAGAAAAGGGAAACAAGTCATTTTACAGGACACATTAACTTTTTGCTTTCAGTTCACAAACAGCAGACGGTGATGAAGAGAGAAAACTGTTGAATTTCTTCAAAGAAGTTCAAACGCTTCTCCTCTTTATGTTTCCTCTCATGTAAAGATTCATTTTTAAACATCTTATAAACATGGTAACTTCCAATGATAACAGAATATACTGGGGCAACCATTATTAAATACACACGGGCCAGTTTGCTCTTGAAACCAGACAGTTACCAACGTTACCATTTACTGGTGGGACTGGGTCCCTTTTCTCTGTTTTGGGGTCCTTTCTTTCCTCTCTCTGACCTCTTAAGATGATCAAATGGAGAAAAGAAATCTTCATATACTATTAGTATTTTGAACATAAAGATCTCTTCCATTCAACACAAATGACACTGTTCAGTTAGTCTGGTCACAACAAAACTGACATGAAATATATATTTAATTTATAATGTATAAAAAGATGGTTAATTATATATTTAAAAGAAATTGAAAGAAAAACAGTGAAAATAAGATTCTCACCTTCAGCATGTGCATAGATGAGCATGTTGATCACTGGAATGAAGGAAAAAAGCTGATCAGATATGATCAAG
Organism: Anableps anableps; assembly: GCA_014839685.1. NCBI lineage: Eukaryota > Metazoa > Chordata > Actinopteri > Cyprinodontiformes > Anablepidae > Anableps > Anableps anableps. Next base: position 10,281,879 of record CM026085.1, read on the forward strand.
ATAAAATATGCAAAACCAAAAAGTCTTAGAATCAAAAAGCATTTATATGACAAGACCAAAATAACAGATAGAGTAAATCACTGAAAAAATACATGTCTTCAAGATGGCAGAGAAACAGATCAAACAGAAATAAACTTTAATTCCATCATGCAGAAACATTTTTTCATCAGTGAACAGAAAGTCAGTGATGTACTTACAGAAGAAGCCCAGCATGCAGAGCAGAGCGTTCTCCATCCTCACATCCAGACCTTCTGCTCCTCACAAAGACTTCTGCTTTGTTTTAACTGTAATTATGAAGGAGACGTTACATCTGCAACACATATATGACCTCAGCATATCTTAATATTCTCAGTATAGCCTGTTAGTTTCCTTCCCTTTCTCACAAAATTCACACCATGGCAGCAGCTTCGACCGCAGCAGTTGGTGGGTTATATTTCTGGTCCATTGCACAGACATTTCAACCTGTTTCATGTGAAAAACTCTAAATGTGATTTTTAAAAACCCTGACTTTCAGGAAATGTAGCACATTTGAAAGAAAAGGCATTAATATGAATCTGAGATATTGTGAGCAGTTGGAAGGTTAATGTTCGCAAAATATGTCTTTCCGTCTTTGATTCTGAAAGATCTCCTTTTTTGCTGCGTGCATTTTTAAAATCTTCATTCTCGCCTTCTTCAAATGACTTACTTTCACCTGCTTATCAGCCCAGAGACCAACGACTGACCTGTCAGGTGGGTTCACCGTTGGATATTGGGTCTAGTGATCACCAGCAGCTCATGACTCATGGAACATTGAATATCACATTGTTAATCAGAAAGACGCAAAAGCGCATGTGTGTGGGAGGTGTGTGTGTGTCCTTGGTGTGTAGCTTCCTTAAAACTCTGTTTTGGTCATTGTCATGGTTTGTGGTTTTTAAGGTACCCCTCTATGTGTCATTTTGGCTTCAAGTCTACACAGGGCTGTTTTCAGAAAATATTTATTTTACCCAATTGTCATTTTCCATTCAGTAAGAATAGAGCCTTAACTGTCTCACCATCGATTAAACTAATGTCTTGTTCTTGGTGCTGGACTGAGAAATGAGGAAACAACATATTTTAAGCTTGTTTAAATGCAGCTGTATTCAAGAGTTGATGATTTCTAATCAACATTGATTTCTTTTAAAGAAATTAAGATGCAAGTGTGAAAGTCCTTCAGAGGACTGGTGGCATGTTAACCCCAGGAAATCTTTGAATAAAGATGAGCTTCTTTGATTATCCCAGCCGAGAAAACCACAGAAAGGTTTTCGAGGCCTTTCTCTGGTTTTTTTCTATGCCAGAGAAAGGCCTCGAAAACCAGGTCTCTGTTGTTTTCTCTCTCAAACAACAGAGAAAACAATGACTGATTTTGCCTGTTGGAAATGGACTCAACAGGTACATTTTTTTGAAAGGAATCATCATCTTCTTAAAGGATGTAAATTAGAGAAGAGATGTATTATAACCACTGTGGGACTAAACTCCAGATGACCTGGAATCCAGGTTTTCCTTTAACACACACAAAAAACATCAGACTGGCCTTCTTCTGTTTTATCCATTTTTGTATAGTATCAGATAAACTCTCTGCTTTCTTTATCTCCTCATCCTACTGTGGATAAAACAGAAATGTCAGAAATAAGGGTTTCTGCTCTTTGGTGTTGCTGTACCAAATGACAACTTTCTATGCCTCTCAACCTGTCGCTGTGGAATAGAAATCATTGATAGGCTTCATTCACTGTACATCTAATGCTGGATCTCCATCTGGCTACATTTGCTTCACAGGTTCTGACTTCTCCTATTTGCTGGTTACAGTTTAGTTTATATTTGAATGTGATGATGAGACAATCCTCACTGTGAGGCCGTTTCAGACACAAAGAGGAAGCATCAGATTTGCCTCTTCCTCTGTCTTCACAGCCCAGGAGCTAAATACAAACAAAAGCATCTCCATGAACATATAAACATCACCACTGTTGGACAGAAAACCTTGTATCTAGAAAAATGTAGAGCTGATTTTGCAATACCTTTACGATGTTTTTGTTGCGATAATGATTTGTGTGGACTGGAGTTGTGGGGCTCAACTTTACTGCAAGGCAAGAATATCTTATCAATGAACTCAGTGACTCATTGTATTGTAGTGGCAAAGGTGGTGATAGTAGCAGGAGTTTGTCCTGTAACGCATGGGTTGCCGGATTGAAACCGGTCTCTGTCTATATCTGTCATTGCATCCTTGGGTTTTACACTTCATCCTGCTTTGCTTCCTGGTGGCGGTCAGAGGGCCGGTTCATGGCAGCCTCGCTTCTTTTGCTAGCATGTAGCTCACCACCATCATTGTGTTTGTGCCTCCAGTGTAAATAAAACTGCTGAAATATCAGTTCCTTAATCAAATGAAACATTTATACTCTGATGTTTAATGGGTTTTCAGTGTAGTTTTTTTGAATGATGTTCATGAAAACTCTTCTCTGCATGTTGTTCTTACTCTACTTTAAATAAAATTATTTGCTATTTTCACCACAATAGTGTGCTGGTTGCGTTCATATTTCCCTGATACAATGAGAAAAGATATGAGATATCCAAAGCATACCTAAATTCTGATTTCTAATTCCACATAAAAGAAATTAATTAAATTGAAATTAGTTATAAGAACAGTCCCAAAATGACCTGCAATGAAACACTGTAGCTTTATGATTACATCTCTGGCTGTAGCAACATCTAGTGGTACATAAAGGACACTGTAACTTATTTACTGTTTCAGGACCTTCACCGTGAGGTCATAGAAATATTCAGCTGGTAAATTTGTTTTGGACATGACAGAATAAAGTATGTTTTATTTCAATGATTATGATTTTCTCATTTGTTCAAGCTATAGGTTTCCAGGACTATATATACAGTGCGAGCTCTGATAATCAAACTTTTCTCCATACCCCGCCCTCCCAAAAAAAAAAAAAAAAAAAAAAAAAAAAAAAAAAAAAAAAAAAGATTTCAGGGTTTTGCTGCTGCACCCCAGTCATTTTCTATATGTTTAATCAGTGCAGGGTTTAAACTTGTTTGGAGTGAGCTCTAATTCCTATGTCCTTTGGTTATTAGATGAGAAAGGTTGAATAACATGACAATTTGAACTGGAGTCCTTCTTGCTGCAGATAACAGGTCCAATCACTGCACCACCAAGGAGCACTGGAATGGAACCTCGAAATGGTTTTATTAATAAGAGCTTTTGCAGCACTAAACAAGCTGCTTTTGAAATTTTATTTGGTTAATGAGGTTTTATAACTATCTTGTTTCAAACTGAAACTGAAAATTGGTGCTTTACAAATATGACTCAAAGAACAGATGAGAATTCCTGCAGAGAAAAAGCTACAGAGGGACTTCCAGTAAGTCACACAACTAGCAAAAACTGGTTTATTTTTCAATTTTTCCTAATTCAAAGGTGGTTAACAATGTTATCTCAACAATGTCTCTTTCTCCCCTCACTTGGGGTCTTTAATTGTGGAGTTTGCACATTCTGCTAGTGCATGAATGAGTTTCTTCCTGGTCTATGAACATACACGTTAGGTTAATGAGGAAATGTAAATGTATCATCGTTGAGATAAAACTCTTGTCCAGTACAATACTGCTGCAAAGAGACAAAGATCTTCTGGCCTGTGGATTTCCAGGAAACACTCCAGACAACCTTCTCTCCCCTGACCCAGAAGGTGAGTGATGACTCTCCTTCCTGATTCTGAAATCTCCTAAATACAATCATCCACATATCATGTAGGAAGGTTTTTAATGAGTCTTGATAAAAATTCACTGATAGAATAGTCTTCTTGCCAGATTTGGAGATCCACAAACTCTCCTCTTTAATAGAAATGAGGCTCGTTCATCAAAAAGCTGAACATCAGAACCATCAGATGCTCATATTATTATAAAATATTACTTTTACGGTCAGCTTGGTCAGGACGTCATCTGCTGGCATAAATGTGTAAAACTGTCATAATTACCCATGTTCCAGGTCTCTGTATTTGTTTGGGTAACATTAGAAGTGAACAGATGTTTCATATTTCTGCATTTAGTAACACAATAGAAAGCACCAACATCTATGACATATTGACACTAATTAAAGAAACTCACTCAATGAGCCTTTTACACCCTATTAACTAATAATGTGTCTCGATGAGAATGTCATTTTTAATTGACATTTATTTTCATTGAAAGGTCTGCAAAGTGTTTACCTTCATCATCAAAGATACTTTAGTTGGCAAAACTGAAAATGTGTCACATTTGAATGTTATTAATATTTAACAGCATCAGATCATCAGTAGCAGCTTAAAGCTGCAACATGGTGTTTCATCACAGCAAGAAATGTGCATAATTTATTTTTATTACATTTCACTGACAGACCATAAACAATGCATGTAAAAGACAGCTCACTGCTAAAACAAAAACTCGAGTTCCACATATGATATTTGGAATTAATTTTTATTCACAGATTTGTAATAAAATCATATGAGATGTGGGATTTTCCAAGATAACAGATTTATCTCATGTAGGATGCAGGAGAATGAACCATGGTAAATGGCCTGTGCTTGTATAGCGCTTTATCAAGTCCAGAGAATCCCAAAGAGCTTCACGCTACATTCAGTCACTTCTGCACACTTTCACACGTTGATGGTGGCAAGCTACTGGATTGTAGCGACAGCTGCCCTGGGGAAGTCTGCCACCGGGCCCTCTGACCACCAGCAGCAGGGAAAGTGGGTCAAGTGTCTTGCCCAAGGACACAACGACGGAGATGGACGGTGGAACCAGCAACCCACCGATTACGGGACCAACTCCAACCACTGTTGCCACCGTCGCCCACCATTCACAGCATCCAGCCTACACTGCTGCATCTGTTGCTGCAGGAATCCTCTTTCCTGTCAACGTACAGATGATTTGATTGAGATATTTATCAGCATTAAAAATGAAGACTTGAACATGTTCAAAGATAAAATCATATTTGATTCTAATTCAGTGATTTACTTTAAACCCTCTGTAATGTATCAGGTCAATAAACTGGTAGAATTAAAACAGTAATGACTTTGATTCATCCAAAATAAGCATATCGATTAATAAAGCATTAAGACGAATGCAGAATGAAACCACCTTTTTTCTCTTTTCCTTTGATCTGGTTAGTAATTTTAGTCAATCCTTTAAGTCTGGAGTCAGGATGTGGATGTTAACCATCTAAGCTTCATGTTCAGCTGTAATTACCTGGTTGAACATTAGCGTAGTCAGAATCTTCTGCTGGATGAGGAGGCCTCTTCGCTGAGATTGTCACATAAACAAATTGGGAGCCACACAAAAAGAGAAAATTAATGTGGAAAAAAAAAATCTAAAAATCATCTGATTTTTGTATTTCATATGTTGGAGTAACTCTGAAGTATTTAAGTTCTTTAACATGCTTGGATTCACCTCCATCTGAAATATTTCCGTATTTTATATCATTAGTTTATAATCGGTCCCGTTAAATCAGCCAGTTGTTGCATCTCTAGCTCATATGAAACATATACTTTACCATCTCCAGAGGCTCTGCTGGGTTGGATTGTTTCATAGAGCGAAATGTCGCCTACAAACAATAAAACAAGGTCAAGGTTCACGTTCAAATGAGTGGAAATAGATCAAATAATCACATCATTTTCATACAAAGTAGATGTTAATATAGTTTATGTTTTTAGCTGATTTTGATTCCTTTGATATCTTTCCGGACCGTATCTGGATGTTTGTTACCAGTGTGAATTTTGGGAAAAGGATCAATGAAGGAATTAAACATCCCAACTAATCATAAGGATGTTTAATCTGAGACGAACCATGAAGCAGAGAGCTGTAAAGAGAACTGTCAGTCTGGGTTACTCCAAGATTTGTGGCTGAGGCTGGATTGCTGCTCTCTGATTGATTCACTCTAAAAATAACAGAGACATACAATCATCAATGAAAGTAAATATTTTTCATGCACATTCAGAAAGAGAGAACAGATGGTTTTTTTACTGACCTGATACTGCTTAAATCTGGAGGGGAAGAAAAGACATTTTTTTCCTACTTTCAGTTCAAAACAGAATAAATGTGAAACATTTGAACAAATAAAGTATTTAACTGAATCTGATCCAGACGGAGCAGAAAAACGTCTCACCTTTGGACCGTCTGCGGCGCCACAACAAGAGCAGGAGAACAATGAGAATCATTCCCAGAACTGGTCCGATGATCAACAGCACAAGAGAGCTGACAGGACTGGACACAGCGACTGGAAATCAGAGACATTAAAAAGAAATCAATGTTATTTATCTGCAGATTTTAGGACATCATTCACGAGCTGCAGATATATGTGACTTTAAGCTTGAACACCAATAAAAACCATCAGTGTTCACCTCATTCCTAATTAAAGAGAAATCTTTTTAAATCGCATGTTTTGATCCTCCTCACCTCTAACAGCCATCCAGCTCTGTGGAGACTCCTTTCCTGAATGTTCACACTTGTAGAAACCTTCATCGGACTTTGACACTGCAGAGATCTTCAGCTCCCCTCTGCTGTCATCGTGGAGGAGTTTATCATTGTGATAGAAAAACACATTGGAGAGAAGTTTTTGTTCTTCATCTCTGCAGCTCAGAGTAACAGGATCTCCCTCAGTCACAGGATGGACGGGGCTCACCAGGATAGGAGCAGAAAAAGCATCTATACAACAATCAGAGAATGTTGACATCAAGTCAGAGATTGGTGGGAGTAAAACTAAACAGCTTTAAACAAAAATGCTTTCCAATTCATGTTTCATCATGAATCCATGTAGAAAACATCTCATGTGAATATTTCCTTTCTAGCTCCAGGGTAGTTTATGGCTGCTATGAGGATCAGAACCGCAGAATTTGTTCATGTTGACATTTTTAGTTATGACCACTTGTGATGACCATCGCTGTGATATAACTGACTGTTTTCCATCAACTGTAACAACTATACAGTCAGAGTGACTTTGATCGTCTTTTGCTATTTTTTATGTAATGCATGTAAATGCACACTTATCTCATAAAGAGGTCGATGGGCTGAAAAGGGAAAAAATAAGGACCTAACGTCTTCATTTAAAGCACAGAAGAGGAGGTCTCCTCCTCAGAGCTCTGAAGCAGTCTTTATGCGGGTCCATCCAGTCTCCCATGTCCGGACCGCTCAACGTCACATTTCTCATCAATCTCAGGGGAATCTGCTCCAGTTCGCTCACATTTCTGCTTCCTCAATACAGAAACTTGTCTAAAAGCTCAGAGTTCAGATGTCCACAACACAGGACAAAAGACTTTAAAATGACTGACTGACAACAATCTCACTAAATTAAAGTTGTTAGTTTGATTTAAAAAACATATAAAATCACAATCTGGTTAACACTGAAAAATGTATTCACTCATTTTTTTCATGGAACAAAATGGTCATTTTCAAAAAGAGTTCAGGAACTCTGAACCCTGCCAAACACAACTGCTGTGTTCAGAGTCGAAGCCACACTTCAAGCCCTTAAGGTGCTGAATGGTCGGGGCTGAAAAACATACCTATTTACTGATTATTGCTTCTTCTTGACTTGATATAATACAGTTTAATTATTAATCTCTGATGGGAAGAGAGACTAACTTTCATGTATCAATTGATACGATCATGTTTTGTTAAGGAATTCTCAGTCTTGACAAAAATCAAGCAGTTTTCAGTTTCTTCTTTCTACCAGTAGATGAACAGCTTTTCTATCAGAAATTCATCAACATAAAATTCACAAAACTGAACTTAATTAAAATCTAAATGTTAAAAATGAAGTTGTTTGGTTTTTAAACTTCTTCAAATGATAACTTGCATGTACAGCTCTGATGTAATCATCTAGATGTTAGAAATGAAGAGGAATAATTTATCAAGTGACAGAGATTCAAAAACAAATTGTCACTGTATGTAAAACAAAAAACAACATGTACGCTGAAAATTACATTTATTTTTACTATATAAAGAGGATAAATCGTAACCTACCCTGCACAGTGATGTTGATGGCGTTGCTGAACTCTCCTGATCCAGACTCACACCAGTACACTCCACTACCAGACCGGTTTATGTTGATGGTACATGTAGGTCCATTCATTCTCCCCCAGGTGGAGCAGTTTGACAGTAGATCTGTTTCTGGAAACCTCCTCACTCTCCACCCAGCAGAGTTTCCCTCACAGCTCAGAGACACAGAGTCAGAGCTGAAGTGTTGAACTCTGTCAGGACTCACTGAGAGAGAAGCTGCTGGATGAGGATCTGGAAAACAACACAGGATTTCAGCCGAGCACAGAGTCATCTGTTGAATATCTCGAATTACAAACCATCCTTTGCTTTTTAAAACCATTTTCTTAAAACCATTCAAATATTTCAGTGTACCTTAAGTGAAAGAAAATACTCTGGCAATAATTAATCTGCCATATTTCTAATTAGCCAGAATTTATCAGCTTTACCTGCTGACGTCTTTTTCTAGACTAAATTCTGGTTCCAGTCCCAGCGAGCCATCTGTCTCAAATGCTCTCCTTATTTCTTCAGTTCTTGTTTGTTGTTCTCTGTTGTGTCTGCTTTCCTCATCTACAACCATGAGACACTTCTAACCAAACCACCAGCTCAGCTCTGGATGATTGAATGTCTCCTGCTCACATGTGAGAGCACCAATGTGCAGGGACTAAATGGAAAATAATGATCCTTAAATCTCTTTGGTTATACTATGTGATGGATTATTACCAAATTCTGATTAAGTTGGAGTTTTCTCTGGACTCTCAAAACTTTTAAAAATACTTTGTGGGAGAAATTTTAGCTCCAAGGGCTTCATCACCTCCTCTGAGCTTTGACCAGTTCCACCAAATTACATCATCTGATCTGAAACTAATTTTTTTGTCAACCTGGATCTTTAAATGGCCTTTTAGACCATGTCCTGTCTTTTTAAAGACATTTTTGACACTGTTGGTTAATAAACATGTCGCTCTCGTGTTCCAGTAACTTTTTAGCACGATCCTCTCCAGCCTCCTAATAAAAAGCAAAACCTTGAACCAACATCACAGTGAAACAGGCTGATCTTAATGTGACCATTTCTCTCAAAGTTTAAAAAAAGAAAAATGCTTTGACATCAACTGTGGAGATATTTAGTCAACATTTGGGAAAATTTCCAGTAAGATTTTAAATAAAGTTTTTGGCTCTGGAAATGCAGCCATTTTGTGAGATCAAGTTTTTCCCTCTTGTTAAAGATTAGCAGAGACGAAGCCACATCTACTTGTTCAAACACCTGAAAAATGTGATTCAAGCCTTCATTTAATGGTGGCTAAACAGCTGTAACCCTCCGTACTTTGGTCTGGATCAGTCATCTCTTCACTGACTGCCAGCTGGACAGAAACTGACACTAAGATCAATGAAGCCTTTACTCCAACTTAGCATCTCAGCTGCTCCGCCTTGTTGAACTGATCTGCTCAGCATTCACACACCAGTAGGAGCGGTCCAGTCAACCAGATCATTTCTCTTAATGTTCCAACATCCAGACTAAAATACACAGATGATCACACTTTCCCTATAAACGCCTCAAAATTCTAACTTTACCAATTTACTAACCCACTGCAAACAATGGAGACATAGCAACTGCTCAAAACTTGTCTTTTTACACGAACTTTTTATTCCAACAGAGCATGAGACATTTTGTTGGTTTTAGTCTGTTTTCTTATTCAAAACATATTTTTATGTCTTTTAATTGAATTCACTGCATCTCAATGCTTAATTTATGTTTTTAAACTGAACTGTTTCATTAACTTTTAAAGGAGACAATACCAAATGCTCACAAATGTCTTTGAGCCTCATGTTTCTCTCCTGCCACATTCATGTATAAGACAAGTATAAAAACTGACAGCAATAATCTAAAGTATCTCATGTTTATTATCTGGTTAAAGTGTAAAGAATCTGAACCTCATTTCACCTCTTGGTGGATAATTAGTAAAACATGAACAGACAATATGCAACATTATTTTGATTCGTTTAAGAGATAATGATTGAAAATGAGACGTAACTAAATGAAACTGAAATCATGGCTCCTGTTTATTTCTAGCAGAGAGAGAAATAAACTGACCTGCAGACCAGACAAACTTTGCTTCACTGTAATCAGTGTAGTTCACTGGTTCTCCTCTTCCTGCTCTGCACACATATCCTGCTGTGAGAGTCGGTCCATGAACCGTGTAGTTCTGTTCAGTCCTGCTGGAGTTGCCAGGCAACAGCTCATGTCTATAATATCTGACTGATGATTCAGGAACAGCTTTATACCAGAAGAACCTCCATCCTGCAGACTGAGGTTCAACCTCACAGCTCAGAGTCACTGAGGTTCCAGGACTCAGCCATGATGGAGACACGGAGAGGACAGGGACAAGTTCACCTGTTGAAATCAAACGTGAGAAAACATCAACATTATTACATAAAAATTTTACAACAATTAAAATATTATGGATGAAAATCTATTTCAAATTTAATTTCTAAATGATTTTATGATGTGTGTCAGGAGATTTACTGAAAATGGAAACGGTGTAGTGATTACAAAACTTCATACAAATTAATATCCATCTATTGTCTATAACCCCTTGTCCTTGCAGGGGAAGCTGGGACCTGGGGTCTCCAGCAGAGACTGGGCGAAACACGGGGTACACCCTGTACAGGTCGGCAGTCCATTACAGGACAACACAGAGACACACAGGACAAACAACCATGGACGCACAAACTCACATCTAAGGACAACTTAGAGAGACCAAGGAACCTAACAGTCATGTTTTGGACTGTGGGAGGAAGCCAGAGTACCAGGAGAGAACCCACACATGCACGGGGAGAACATTCCAACTCTATGCACAAAGACTACAGGCCAGGATTTGAACCCAGGACCTTCTTTCTGCAAGGCAGCAGTGCTACCAACTGCACAACAGTGGAATCTGACAAACATAACATATAATAAATAAAAAAAGACATTTTAAAATAGTTATTTGTTGTAGGAGGTGCAACTGATACAGCCTTTTTTCTAAGCTTTTCATTCCTCAAAGCTGATCATAGACAGATGCACTTTATTAATCCCACCATGGGGAAATTCACGTGGCACAGCAGCAAAGAACAAAACTGCTAATAGCAATAAACAACTCCCAAAGAAAAACAATTTAAGATATAAAGAAACTAAAAGTTATGCACAATGTATAAAAATTGCTTTTTCAAAAGCTGTGATATTGCATCAAATACAACAAAGACATAACATCAGAAACTATGGTCGTGAACAAAGCCAATATGGTAGAAACGTCATAGATGAGAGACAACAGAGGCAGTAGTGGTAACAGCTGGTACAAATATTTCAATCATTTATTTGTGCTGCATTACCAGTTGTAGGTGTTATACAGTCTGACAGCTGCTGGCATGAATGACCTGCCGTATCTTTCCAACCTACACTGAAGGTGTATCAGTCTGCTGCTGAAGGAGCTGCTTAGGGCCCCACAGTCTCATTCAGGGGGCCTGAGAAGTTGACCATAATTACTTTCAGCTCAGCTAACGTCTTCCTCTCACCCACCTCCTCAATGGAGTCGAGAGAGCAGGTCAAACTGGGCCAGCCCTTCTGACCAGTTTATTAAGTCTCTTCCAGTCCCTCTCTGAGCTTCCACAAGCCCAGCAGACCACAGCAAATAGTGCCACTAGAATCAGAAAAATCGGTTTCAGTGGTCAAGAGTTTAACATTTGATTTTTTTTTTTTTTTTTTCCTCTGGAGAACCTTTCTGATTTCAGAGTTACGATGACTCAAATTGTCACTATGAGACGCAGATGCATGGCAGGCAGTGCATTGCAATGCACTGCCTGCCATGCATTGCTATGGCAGGCCCCATTTAATTGCCGCTCTGTTAGAGTGTGGGAGCAAGAGGATTTCAGAGCCCAGATAATTTTTCAACTCGCCCTCACGCCTATAAATATTGATCAAATGACATGATTTACGGTCGTGATATCGAACCGCTGGTTGACTTTCAAAAAATGTTTTCGAATTTTCTCTAGGGCTGGCGGTTTTCTTTAAAAGTGCTTCAGATCCAAGTGTTGGCAGAGGATAAGGGGACGCTCAGCCATTCATATTCCTGCCATTTTTCATGATCTCACCACCTTTCCCACACATTCTTTCGCTTGTCCCTGCTTTCACTGTGAACGAGGTACAGATGTGAATCGCGGGACAAACCAAGATGAAAGACGGCCCACGCTCATGCTTCGAGAATTTTTCTGATACCTCTTACGGTTCCCGAACGGGAAGGAGTTGTTCGGAAAAGTTTTTCAGTCAGGCTGCCTGCCTCAGACATAATAGAACTTTCTCTGCACCAAAGTGAGAGTCGCTGACAGTGTCAGTTGGCAGAGGGACATTAATTACCATAGCAACAACACACTTTGTGGGGCAGCCACAGCTTTGATGTTTGAGGCCTCCAGCTTGGGAGCAGAAGGGGGCTAGAAGCAACATGGCCGTTCTGCTATGGGACTTTGTTGACTTCAGTCATGACACCTGACCAGCCTAAACTGACAACCACAGTGGACTTTCAAAATAAGAGCTCAATATACCCTACATAATAAAAGCCTTCATGTTTTACACAGCAGGTAACTGTAGCTTTCTGCTCAATATGACAGGTTTGACTCAAGCAGTGTTACACATGGGATTGGTCTGGCCTTTTAAAATGACGCTCAATGACAATTTCAAAATAAAAGCATCATACTTCCTTACCGACACTATGTTTAAAGCAAAGAAAAGAGTACATCGGGATGTTGGATTAGGACGAAGGATCCATGCATGTGATAGCCCCCATTCTTATGGTAGTGTCAAGATGCTTGTGCAACAACATGCTAGTCATAGCCCACGGACCAATAGTAGCATTTAAGCTAATATTAGCATTTTAGCTTTGTTTAATATAAAAGCATGATATTTAATTACTAAATGAAGTAAGTCCATTATTGTCAACATAACTGTGATAACGCACATTCTACTGGTAGTGTCAACATGAGAGCCGCTCTACATGCTAGTGATAGCGTCCATGCTAACATTAGCATACATCTAAAATGAGCATTTTAGCCTTCTTTTGAAATAATTAGGTTAAACACACTAAATGGACTAAGTCTATGTTAGTCAACAAGATGGTGACACTCCACATGCAACTGATAGCATTTTAGCTAGCATTTAGCATTTTAGCTCATTTTAGCTTATACACCCATATTAAATGGAATAAAACCATGCTAATCGGCATTATAGTGATAACCTTGATCCTACTGGTAGTGTCAATATGTTCGTTGCACCACATGCTAATAATAGCCCTCATGCTAACATAAGCCATACAGCTAAAATAAGCATTGCAACTCATTACTGATGTATTAGCTACGTTTTGCATACTGAATGAAGCAAGTCCACATGCGAGTGATACCCCACATGCTGCTGGCATTATTTAAGATAGCATTAGCATTTTGGCTAATTTCAGCTCATACACAACAGTTTGCATATTGAGTGGACAAAGTCACAGTTACTTAACATGTCAGTGATATTCCCCATCCTACAAACTTCCTTGTAGATAACCTTTGTATTGTTGATCATCTTTTGCTACAAAACGCCTCTTTCGGCTCCCACCGACACGCACACTTTGGCAGACCCCTTTTAAATTTCTTCAGAAATTTTCTAGTGTTTGCTTTACTCTGTTGATTTTTAACTGCACTACTGAAAAACAAAGACGAGGTTCAGAACTCGTTAGTTGTTTTATTGATGAACAGAAACTAAACTCACCAGTTTCATGAATGGTGACCTTTATGCTGGTTTCAGTGTAGAAAACTGGATCTCCTCTTCCTCCTCTGCAGCTGTAAACACCTCCCTCTGAGACGCTGAAGACTCCACGAGGTTCATTGGATTTTATGAGCTGAGGTGACTCCTGTCTGATCAAGTCAAACTTCCAACCATCACCGATGTCCACAGAGCAGCTCAGTGCTACACTGCCCCCTGCTGGTCTGATTTTATCCTTTGCTGTCAGTGAGGCTCTGGGTTTATTTGCTGCTGATTGAGGCAAAGACAAGAAGAACTAAGTCATCAGAATTTTACTTCTTTTAATACAATTCAGTTCGGTTTAATTATACAGCACCAGTTCACAACAAATAACATCACAGGACGCTTTATAAGACAAACAGGTCCAATTCATATCCAGGTTGATGGAACCCAGTTTGGTTCAAATTTAAATAAATCTAATTCATTACAATAAAGGAAGAATTTTATGCCCATAAATCACACTTTTAATTTTTATTATTATTTTATTTAGTTTTTATTTCACCACTAAAATCAAACAGCAAAAAAAGCTCTGAATAGGACTGATGGAACTCAAGTTTCCTTTAACTTTTATATTAAATATCAATGCAACTATAGACTGATTTATTAAGTCAAATGTTTTAAACCAACAGCATATCTGGTCTAGACTTACATATGTGTTAAACTTTCACATTAAAACTCATCTTTTTTTTCATGAACACAGACTTTGTTCACATTACAGCGTCTACTGTTCATCAACACATTGACTGATAAAACACAGACATCAGAATGAGCTGATTGTCGTTCAATCAAATCATCTTGTGTTGAATCAGAGACAGACCTGAGCTGAACCAAACTACTGAACCCAGAACATCGGCTAATGTTCTGCTCCAGTCAGGAGAACTGGGCTGGAAATCAGCTGTGCTGCAGAAATCACTTCTCAGTCATTCAGCAAGGAAAGCTGTCCTGAACAACTAAAGGTTGAACTATTTTAGTCTTGTGGTGATTTTTCTAACTTGAAGACAATCAGATGAACTGAACTCTGAGAGGAACCACAGTGGCCTCCTGTAAAACTGCAGCAGGACCAGAGAAATCAGAATCTGCCTCCTGTCAGGGTTTTATTGGCTGATTTAAGGATGAATGTATTTCACATGAGAGCCAACACTTTCCTAACATGGATACAGTATTGTGCAAAAGTCTTGGTCCATCCATCAACACTCTCCGTCCAAGAATCCAAATGTTTTGTCATCTTTAAAAGTGATGGTTTTCAAAGTTCCTCCAGACTTTAAAAGTAGTTTCAGTGTTTTTGTTTTTCCTGTTATCTTTGGCTGCTTTATTATTAACCTCAACCCCTTTAAAAGATCATTCATTTTAAATCCAGAATTATAAAAAGGTCACCTGGATTTATTTTGATGGCTATAAAACTATAGAACATGAAAAAAACCTCTATGCCATGAGTTCGAGCTCTTGCCCCTTTTCCAAGCCTGTTATTCAGCATAAATACATGAAATCTAGTCTGCACTGACAGGATGGTAAAAAGCAGGTTAAAAGTCAGTCTGGATGCCCATCGTCAGAGCAGGACTGGTTTAAAGGTCTAACATAGAAAATAAGATAATCTGTAACTTTAAAAAATGGATTCAAATATTACAGATTTATTTATTTATTTATTTATTTATTATTTATTTAACATTTATAACATTGTTTTACTGGGAAAACTTCACATCTGCAGCTGATTGCAGCAACAGTGATTTTAGTTTTTCTTTGAAGTCGATCAATTTTATAATAATTTTAGGCAGCTGAAAATTAAGATTTAAGTTCTGGTGTTTAAAAATTTAAACTTAAATATTTCATTTTCTCTTAATGTTGTTCGGAAAAGTTAATAATTTTTAATGAGACTTGATGAAACATTGTAAATAATCACTTCATATCTATATTAGATGATCTACTTACCAACAGTTAGTGAGAGATCATCACTCCATTGTGTTAACTGATAGTTTCCTGATTCCTCTGCATCTGTATCTGCCACTGTAAGCTGCAGTGATCCTGTATTCACTGGATGTTGGAGAGTTTCTGCTGGTTGGTCTCCATTCATACGTCCACTGAGTTCCTCCACCTCCCTGGATCTCACATCTCAGAGTGACTGTCTCTCCTCTGAATATCTGAGACCAGTTGGGTTGCAGAGTCACAGTGGGTTTAATGGAAACTGTTCACATAAAGAAATCTCTGGTTAGAAATGTAACAAAACAAAGTCAGAAGTAAAAGCTTTGCTCCAATTTCAGAAGGTTATCATTCATTTAACGGTCAAACTGATTCAAGAAAAAAAATATTAAATATTATTAAAATATTATTTCAACTGAATAAATTAGGGGATTAAATGAAATTACAAACAATACAGTGACTTCTAAACAAGGAAGAATTAACAATAAAAGTAAAAGATAATAGAAATAACAAAACCATCTTTAATTCAAAGCTTTTAAACTTAAGAAATACATTTCATAGCAGGCTGTTGTGACATTTAAATATCAAACTCCTGCAACAAAATGTGGTTTACCATTATTAGGTAATAAAATATCATACTTACAATTAATACTACAAAAATGAGAATCTTCTAAAAAAGTATTTAACAAGTTCAAGATAATTTGTTGTTTTATTGATGAACAGAACTAAACTCACCAGTTTCATGAATGGTGACCTTTATGCTGGTTTCAGTGTAGAAAACTGGATCTCCTCTTCCTCCTCTGCAGCTGTAAACACCTCCCTCTGAGACGCTGAAGACTCCACGAGGTTCATTGGATTTTATGAGCTGAGGTGACTCCTGTCTGATCAAGTCAAACTTCCAACCATCACCGATGTCCACAGAGCAGCTCAGTGCTACACTGCCCCCTGCTGGTATGATTTTATCCTTTGCTGTCAGTGAGGCTCTGGGTTTATAAGCTGGTGCTAGCAAACATAAAAACTAGTAAGTATTCAGAATATTGTTATAGGAAGTATTCAATTACCATAAATCACATCTTGAGCTACTAGAAACCAAGCACAAAAAAATGAATCCTCAACAACACTGGCAGGTCAGATTTGCTGTCATGTTTATGATAAAATACGAAATAAAAAAAAATAGCTTGAAAATATGTTATGATGATAACCTCGAGGCATTTGATAAATGCAGACAACATCCCAAAACCTGCTTTGATCATTTAAAACGCAGGGCCCTATCTCATGATTTCAATAGCTTCAACTTGTGTAGAGATCAGCCAGAAGGTCCTAGAAGGATCAAGCCCAGACTGAACAACTCAGGAAGAGTTTTTAGGCGAAGGCTGCAAGACCTCTTCATAACCACATAAACACACAGTCAGCATCTGAACAGGCCTTAATAATCTTGGTGCTTACCTCGGATCTCTGCACAATAATCTTATACTGCTAGAAATCCATTATTTATAATTCAGTCAGGTATTTAACTGATGTCTGATACCATTGTCCGGCTTTTTTTGCTTCCTTGTTTTTAAAAATGAAAGTGATTAAATATGTAACTATCTTAGTGATCAAGTGTTGATCAGTCTTGCTATTGTTATTAATTCAAGTTATGTGTGAATTATTTTCAGTTCGCACAGCCTGAATCGGGATCCATCTAACATTTTGATAGTAACCATCTTCAGTTGAGCGATATAGTGCTTGTGCTTGTTTGGATGCTACATTAAAATGATAATAGTAAATTTAATTAAGATACATGTTTTTCAACACTGGAGAGAAACCATAAACATACACATGGTGCACATTAACACCTTGTCCAAAAGACAGCTTTTCGCTGTTCACTGATGCTAAATCTGATTCAGTGTTTCTCTCTAAACACAGAGTTCATCTTAACTCTCCTCTCCTAGTGTATGTCTAATGTCCTTTAAAAAATAGAAGTGTTCTCCAAAATGTATATTCTAATCATTTTCTCTTCTCTCTATAGTTTCCCCAAATGTTACAATTCAGCACAATATCTGTTGTCTGACAGACAAATCATCAGAGAGTTCTGGAGGCTCCTGGTTCAGAAATGCTTCCTGTTGTTCTGGTTTGTGTGTGTAGATCAGTAAACCAAAGACAGAAACATTCTCAGTATGAATGCAGGTCAGGCCTGACTCACGTAACACTGTCAGTCTGAAGGCATCACTCCATGCTGTTAGCTGATGGCCACTTCTACCCAAAGCATCGGTATTCTGCACCGTCAGACCCAGCAGCTGCAGTGATCCTGTGTTCACTGGATGTTACAGGATAATTTAACCAGTTTAGGTTCCATTCATACGTCCACTGAGTTCCTCCACCTCCCTGGATCTCACATCTCAGAGTGACTGTCTCTCCTCTGAATTCTCAGGCCAGTTGTGTTGCAGAGTCACTGAAGCCGTGCTGGAACCTATTTTGTAAACACAGTTAAATAGAAGAGAATAAAAAATACACATAAAATAGACTTTTTACAACAAACTTTTGTAGAAAGAAATTAGCAGGAGCTGAATTAGTTTACTTAATCTTTAAATTCAAACTAGAATAAATAGAAGATTAATTAGCTTAATTTATTTTACAAAATTATCTTTCCACTAGTTAAAAATTCAGAACTGATCTTGTTTTATCCTCAGAAAGTCTATTACTTTTTATGCCACTTACATTCCCTAAACTCACCAGTTTCTAAAATATAGAGTTCTTTACTCTCTGATTTCAAGTTGTTTCTCATTTTTAGCCCTGCAGCTTGTAGGTGCCTCCTTCTTTTACACTGAAAACTCCGTAAAGACCATCTGTCCGTTCTTCCAGAACAATCCCACAAGACTCACAGAAAACATGGAATAAATCAACTGAATGTATTTTTAGCATGTATTTGTTTTTTCACAATGTATTTTTGTGTTTGAGGGACAGTTGGGATAAGGATCACTTTAAAAAACAGTTTTGCTCCATTTTAGAGTTAGAAAAAAGTAATACTGCATGATTGCAAATTAAAAAAAGTTTATGACTCAAACCTTAGGGTCAACATTACATTTAATTTATACATTAGGTTAGATTTAGAGAGAGATTAATTAATCTCATTGTAAAAAAAAGGGAAACAAGTCATTTTACAGGACACATTAACTTTTTGCTTTCAGTTCACAAACAGCAGACGGTGATGAAGAGAGAAAACTGTTGAATTTCTTCAAAGAAGTTCAAACGCTTCTCCTCTTTATGTTTCCTCTCATGTAAAGATTCATTTTTAAACATCTTATAAACATGGTAACTTCCAATGATAACAGAATATACTGGGGCAACCATTATTAAATACACACGGGCCAGTTTGCTCTTGAAACCAGACAGTTACCAACGTTACCATTTACTGGTGGGACTGGGTCCCTTTTCTCTGTTTTGGGGTCCTTTCTTTCCTCTCTCTGACCTCTTAAGATGATCAAATGGAGAAAAGAAATCTTAGTATTTTGAACATAAAGATCTCTTCCATTCAACACAAATGACACTGTTCAGTTAGTCTGGTCACAACAAAACTGACATGAAATAATATTTAATTTATAATGTATAAAAAGATGGTTAATTATATATTTAAAAGAAATTGAAAGAAAACAGTGAAAATAAGATTCTCAACCTTCAGCATGTGCATAGATGAGCAAGTTTGATCCCTGGAATGAAGGAAAAAAGCTTGATCAGATATGATCAAGATAAAATATGCAAAACCAAAAAGTCTTAGAATCAAAAAGCATTTATATGACAAGACCAAATAACAGATAGTTAGAGTAATCACTGAAAAAATACATGTCTTCAATAGATGGCAGAGAAACAGATCAACAGAAATAAACTTTAATTCCATCAATGCAGAAACATTTTTTCATCAGTGACAGAAAGTCAGTTGATGTACTTACAGAAGAAGCCCAGCATGCAGAGCAGAGCGTTCTCCATCCTCACATCCAGACACTTCTGCTCCTCACAAAGACTTCTGACTTTGTGTTAACTGTAATTATGAAGGAGACGTTACATATGCAACACATATATGACCTCAGCATATCTTAATATTCTCAGTATAGCCTGTTAGTTTCCTTCCCTTTCTCACAAAATTCACACCACCAGGCAGCAGCTTCGACCGCAGCAGTTGGTGGGTTATATTTCCTGTCCATTGCACAGACATTTCACACCTGTTCATGTGAAAAACTCTAAATGTGATTTTTAAAAAACCCTGACTTTCAGGAAATGTAGCACATTTGAAAGAAAAGGCATTAATATGAATCTGAGATATTGTGAGCAGTTGGAAGGTTAATGTTCGCAAAATATGTCTTTCCGTCTTTGATTCTGAAAGATCTCCTTTTTTGCTGCGTGCATTTTAAAATCTTCATTCTCGCCTTCTTCAAATGACTTACTTTCACCTGCTTATCAGCCCAGAGACCAACGACTGACCTGTCAGGTGGGTTCACCCGTTGGATATTGGGTCTAGTGATCACCAGCAGCTCATGACTCAGTGGAACATTGAATATCACATTGTTATCAGAAAGACGCAAAAGCGCATGTGTGTGGGAGGTGTGTGTGGTGTCCTTGGTGTGTAGCTTCCTTAAAAACTCTGTTTTGGTCATTGTCATGGTTTGTGGTTTTTAAGGTACCCCTCTATGTGTCATTTTGGCTTCAAGTCTACACAGGGCTGTTTTCAGAAAATATTTATTTTACCCAATTGTCATTTTCCATTCAGTAAGAATAGAGGCCTAACTGTCTCACCATCGATTAACTAATGTCTTGTTCTTGGTGCTGGACTGAGAAATGAGGAAACACAATTTTAAGCTTGTTTAAATGCAGCTGTATTCAAGAGTTGATGATTTCTAATCAACATTGAATTTCTTTTAAAGAAATTAAGATGCAAGTGTGAAAGTACCTTCAGAGGACTGGTGGCATGTTAACCCCAGGAAATCTTTGAATAAAGATGAGCTTCTTGATTATCCCAGCCGAGAAAACCACAGAAAGGTTTCGAGGCCTTTCTCTGGTTTTTTTCTACGCCAGAGAAAGGCCTCGAAAACCAGGTCTCTGTTGTTTTCTCTCTCAAACAACAGAGAAAACATGACTGATTTGGCCTGTTGGAAATGGACTCAACAGGTACATTTTTTGAAAGGAATCATCATCTTCTTAAAGGATGTAAATTAGAGAAGAGATGTTATTATAACCACTGTGGGACTAAACTCCAGATGACCTGGATCCAGGTTTTCCTTTAACACACACAAAAAACATCAGACTGGCCTTCTTGTGTTTTATCCATTTTGTAGTAGTATTCAGATAACTCTCTGCTTTCTTTATCTCCTCATCCTACTGTGGATAAAACAGAATGTCAGAAATAAGGGTTTCTGCTCTTGAGGTGTTGCTGTACCAAATGACAACTTTCTATGCCTCTCAACCTGTCGCTGTGGAATAGAAATCATTGATAGGCTTCATTCACTGTACATCTAATGCGGATCTCCATCTGGCTACATTTGCTTCACAGGGTTCTGAACTTCTTCTCCTATTTGCTGGTTACAGTTTAGTTTTATATTTGAATGTGATGATGAGACAATCCTCACTGGGAGGCGTTTCAGACACAAAGAGAAGCATCAGATTTGCCTCTTCCTCTGTCTTCACAAGCCCAGGAGCTAAATACAACAAAAGCATCTCCATGAACATATAAACATCACCACTGTTGGACAGAAACCTTGTATCTAGAAAAATGTAGAGCTGATTTTGCAATACCTTTACGATGTTTTTGGTTGCGATAATGATTTGTGGGACTGGGAGTTGTGGGGCTCAACTTACTGCAAGGCAAGAATATCTTATCAATGAACTCAGTGACTCATTGTATTGTAGTGGCAAAGGTGGTGATAGTAGGCAGGAGTTTGTCCTGTAACGCATGGGTTGCCGGATTGAAACCGGTCTCTGTCTATATCTGTCCTTGCATCCTTGGGTTTTACACTTCATCCTGCTTTGCTTCCTGGTGGCGGTCAGAGGGCCGGTTCATGGCAGCCCTAGCTTCTTTTGCTAGCATGTAGCTCACCCACCATCATTGTGTTTGTGCCTCCAGTGTAAATAAAAACTGCTGAAATATCAGTTCCTTAATCAAATGAAACATTTATACTCTGATGTTTAATGGGTTTTCTAGTGTAGTTTTTTTGAATGATGTTCATGAAACTCTTCTCTGCATGTTGTTCTTACTCTACTTTAAATAAAATTATTTGCTATTTTCACCACAATAGTGTGCTGGTTGCGTTCATATTTCCCTGATACAATGAGAAAAGATATGAGATATCCAAAGCATACCTAAATTCTGATTTCTAATGCCACATAAAAGAAATTAATTAAATTGAAATTAGTTATAAGAACAGTCCCAAAATGACCCTGCAATGAAACACTGTAGCTTTATGATTAGCATTCTACTGGCTGTAGCAACATCTAGTGGGTAGCATGAAAGGACACATGTAACTTTATTTACTGTTCAGGACCTTCAACGCGTGAGGTCAATAGAAATATTCAGCTTATTCAGCTGTAAATTTGTTTGGACATGACAGAATAAAGTATGTTTTGATTTCAATGATTATGATTTTCTCAATTTGTTCAAGCCTATAGGTTTCCAGGACTATATATACAGTGCGAGCTCCTGATAATCAAACTTTCTCCATACCCGCCGCCTCCCAAAAAAAAAAAAAAAAAAAAAAAAAAAAAAAAAAAAAAACAAAAAAAAAAAAAAAAAGAAAAAAAAAAAAAAGATGCAGGGTTTTGGCTGCTGCACCCCAGTCATTTTCTAATATGTTTAATCAGTGCAGGGTTTAAACTTGTTTGGAGTGAGCTCTAATTCCTTATGTCCTTTGGTTATTAGATGAGAAAGGTTGAATAACATGACAATTGGAAGCTGGAGTCCTTCTTGCTGCAGATAACAGGGTCTCAATCACTGCACACCAAGGAGCACTGAATGGAACCTCGAAATGGTTTATTAATAAGAGCTTTGCAGCACTAAACAAGCTGCTTTTGAAATTGTATTTGGTTAATGAGGTTTTATAACTATCTTGTTTCAAAACTGAAACTGAAATTGGTGCTTTACAATATACTCAAAGACAGATGAGAATTCTGCAGAGAAAAAGCTACAGAGGGACTTCCAGTAAGTCACACAACTAGCAAAAACTGGTTTATTTTTCAATTTTTCCTAATTCAAAGGTGGTTAACAATGTTATCATCAACAATGTCTCTTTCTCCCCTCACATTGGGGTCTTTAATTGTGGAGTTTGCACATTCTGCTAGTGCATGAATGAGTTTCTTCCTGGTCTATGAACATACACGTTAGGTTAATGAGGAAATGTAAATGTATCATCGTTGAGATAAAACTCTTGTCCAGTACAATACTGCTGCAAAGAGACAAAGATCTTCTGGCCTGTGGATTTCCAGGAAACACTCCAGACAACCTTCTCTCCCCTGACCCAGAAGGTGAGTGATGACTCTCCTTCCTGATTCTGAAATCTCCTAAATACAATCATCCACATATCATGTAGGAAGGTTTTTAATGAGTCTTGATAAAAATTCACTGATAGAATAGTCTTCTTGCCAGATTTGGAGATCCACAAACTCTCCTCTTTAACAGAAAAGAGGCTCGTTCATCAAAAAGCTGAACATCAGAACCATCAGATGCTCCTATTATTATAAAATATTACTTTTACGGTCAGCTTGGTCAGGACGTCATCTGCTGGCATAAATGTGTAAAACTGTCATAATTAGCCATGTTCCAGGTCTCTGTATTTGTTTGGGTAACATTAGAAGTGAACAGATGTTTCATATTTCTGCATTTAGTAACACAATAGAAAGCACCAACATCTATGACATGTTGACATTAATTAAAGAAACTCACTCAATGAGCCTTTTACACCCTATTAACTAATAATGTGTCTCGATGAGAATGTCATTTTTAATTGACATTTATTTTCATTTAAAGTTCTGCAAAGTATTTACCTTCATCACCAAAGATACTTTAGTTGGCAAAACTGAAAATGTGTCACATTTGAATGTTATTAATATTTAACAGCATCAGATCATCAGTAGCAGCTTAAAGCTGCAACATGGTGTTTCATCACAGCAAGAAATGTACATAATTTTTTTTATTACATTTCACTGACAGACCATAAACAATGCATGTAAAAGACAGCTCACTGCTAAAACAAAAACTCAAATTCCACATATGATATTTGGAATTAATTTTTATTCACAGATTTGTAATAAAATCATATGAGATGTGGGATTTTCCAAGATAACAGATTTATCTCATGTAGGATGCAGGAGAATGAACCATGGTAAATGGCCTGTGCTTGTATAGCGCTTTATCAAGTCCAGAGAATCCCAAAGAGCTTCACGCTACATTCAGTCACTTCTGCACACTTTCACACGTTGATGGTGGCAAGCTACTGGATTGTAGCGACAGCTGCCCTGGGGAAGTCTGCCACCGGGCCCTCTGACCACCAGCAGCAGGGAAAGTGGGTGAAGTGTCTTGCCCAAGGACACAACGACGGAGATGGACGGTGGAACCAGCAACCCACCGATTACCGGGCCAACTCCAACCACTGTTGCCACCGTCGCCCACCATTCACAGCATCCAGCCTACACTGCTGCATCTGTTGCTGCAGGAATCCTCTTTCCTGTCAACGTACAGATGATTTGATTGAGATATTTATCAGCATTAAAAATGAAGACTTGAACATGTTCAAAGATAAAATCATATTTGATTCTAATTCAGTGATTTACTTTAAACCCTCTGTAATGTATCAGGTCAATAAACTGGTAGAATTAAAACAGTAATGACTTTGATTCATCCAAAATAAGCATATCGATTAATAAAGCATTAAGATGAATACAGAATGAAACCACCTTTTTTCTCTTTTCCTTTGATCTGGTTAGTAATTTTAGTCAATCCTTTAAGTCTGGAGTCAGGATGTGGATGTTAACCATCTAAGCTTCATGTTCAGCTGTAATTACCTGGTTGAACATTAGCGTAGTCAGAATCTTCTGCTGGATGAGGAGGCCTCTTCGCTGAGATTGTCACATAAATGAATTGGGAGCCACACAAAAAGAGAAAATTAATGTGGAAAAAAAAAAATCTAAAAATCATCTGATTTTTGTATTTCATATGTTGGAGTAACTCTGAAGTATTTAAGCTCTTTAACATGCTTGGATTCATGTTAAAGAGATACACTGCCCCCTGCTGGTATGATTTCATATCTTGCTGTCAGTGAGGCTCTGGGTTTATCTGCTGCTGATTGAGGCAAAGACAAAAAGAACTAATTTAATCAGCAGAATTTTAATTGGTTTAATACAATTCAGTTCAGCTTATTTATACAGCTCCAGTTCACAACAAATAACATCACAGGACACTTTATAAGACAAACAGGTCCAATTCATATCCAGTCTTATGGAACCTTGTTTGGTCCATATTTATCAAAATTTTATATTAAAAATAATATTTTAATAATCATTTTCTCTTCTCTCTATAGTTTCCCCAAATGTTACAATTCAGCACAATATCTGTTGTCTGACAGACAAATCATCAGAGAGCTTCATGGAGGCTCCTGGTTCAGAAATGCTTCCTGTTGTTCTGGTTTGTGTGTGTAGATCAGTAAACCAAAGACAGAACATTCTCAGTATGAATGCAGGTCAGCCTGACTCACGTAACACTGTCAGTCTGAAGGCATCACTCCATGCTGTTAGCTGACGGTCACTTCTACCCAAGCATTGGTAATATGCACCGTCAGACCCAGCAGCTGTGTTGATCCTGTGTTCACTGGATGTTACAGGATAATTTAACCAGTTTGGGCTCCATTCATACGTCCACTGAGTTCCTCCACCTCCCTGGATCTCACATCTCAGAGTGACTGTCTCTCCTCTGAATATCTCAGGCCAGTTGTGTTGCAGAGTCACTGAAGCCGTGCCGGAAACTAGTTTGAAAAACACAGTTAAAATAGAAAGAGAATAAGAAATACACATAAAGTAGACTTTTTACCAACTTATGTAGAAAATTAGCAGGAACTGAATTAATTTTACTTAATCTTTAAATTCAAAACTAGAAAGTAAATAGAAGATTAATTAGCTTAATTTATTTTATGAAATTATCTTTCCACTAGTTAAAAATTCAGAACTGATCTTGTTTTATCCTCAGAAAGTCTATTACTTTTTATGCCACTTACATTTCTAAACTCACCAGTTTCTAAAATATAGAGTTCTTTACTCCCTGATTTCAAGTTGTTCTCAATTTTAGCCCTGCAGCTGTAGGTGCCTCCTTCTTTTACACTGAAAACTCCGTAAAGACCATCTGTCCGTTCTTCCAGAACAATCCACAGACTCACAGAAAACATGGAATAAATCACTGAATGTATTTTTAGCATGTATTTGTTTTTTCACAATGTATTTTTTGTTTTTGAAGACAGTTGGGGTTAAGAATCACTTCAAAAACAGTTTTGCTCCCTTTTAGAGTTAGAAAAAAGTAATACTGCATGATTGCAAATGAAGAAAGGTTTCTGACTCAATGCTGAGGGTCAACATTATATTTAATTCACACATTAGGTTAGATTTAGAGAGATATTAATTAATCTCATTGTGAAGAAAAGGGAAACAAGTAATTTTACAGGACACATTAACTTTTTGCTTTCAGTTCACAAACAGCAGACGGTGATGAAGAGAGAAAACTGTTGAATTTCTTCAAAGAAGTTCAAACGCTTCTCCTCTTTATGTTTCCTCTCATGTAAAGATTCAGTTTAAAACATCTTATAAACATGGTAACTTCCAATGATAACAGAATATACTGGGGCAACCATTATTAAATACACACGGGCCAGTTTGCTCTTGAAACCAGACAGTTACCAACTTTACCATTTACTGGTGGGACTGGGTCCCTTTTCTCTGTATTGGGCTCCTTTCTTTCCTCTCTTTGACCTCTTAAGATGATCAAATGGAGAAAAAAAATCTTCATATACTATTAGTATTTTGAACAAAAAGATCTCTTCTGTTCAACACAAATGACACTGTTCAGTTAGTCTGGTCATCTTACAACAAAACTGACATAAAATATATATTTAATTTATAATGTATAAAAAGATGGTTAATTATATATTTAAAAGAAATTGAAAGAAAAACAGTGAAAATAAGATTCTCACCATCAGCACGTGCATAGATGAGCATGTTGATCACTGGAATGAAGGAAAAAAGCTGATCAGATATGATCAAGATAAAATATGCAAAACCAAAAAGTCTTAGAATCAAAAAGCATTTATATGACAAGACCAAAATAACAGATAGAGTAAATCACTGAAAAAATACATGTCTTCAAGATGGCAGAGAAACAGATCAAACAGAAATAAACTTTAATTCCATTATGCAGAAACATTTTTTCATCAGTGAACAGAAAGTCAGTGATGTACTTACAGAAGAAGCCCAGCATGCAGAGCAGAGCGTTCTCCATCCTCACATCCAGACCTTCTGCTCCTCTCAAAGACTTCTGCTTTGTTTTAACTGTAACTATAAAGGAGACGTTACATCTGCAACACATATATGACCTCAGCATATCTTAATATTCTCAGTATAGCCTGTTGTTTCCTTCCCTTTCTCACAAACTTCACACCACAGCAGCAGCTTCAACCGCAGCAGTTGGTGGGTTATATTTCCGGTCCATTGCACAGACATTTCAACCTGTTTCATGTGAAAAACTCTTCATGTGATTTTTAAAAACCCTGACTTTCAGGAAATGTAGCATATTTTAAAATAAAGGCATTAATGTGAATCTGAGTTTTTGTGTGCAGTTGTAAGGTTAATGTTCGCAAAATATGTCTTTCCGTCTTTGATTCTGAAAGATCTCCTTTTCTCCTGCATGCATTTTTAAAATCTTCATTCTCGCCTTCTTCAAATGACTTACTTTCATCTGCTTATCATCTCAGTGATGAACAACTGACCTCTTGGAGATTGAGTCCGATCACCAGCAGCTCATAACTCATGAAACATTGAATATCACATTGTTAATGAGCAAGGTGCTAAAGCAAATGTGTGTGTGTGTCTGTGTATGTCCCTGCTGTGCATCTTACTTAAGAGCTCTGTTTGTAGTTGATCAGTTTTGGTCATTGTAATGGTTTGTGGTTTTTAAGGTACCCCTCTATGTGTCATTTTGGCTTCAAGTCTACACAGGGCTGTTTTCAGTAAATATTTATTTTACCCAATTATCATTTTCCATTCAGTAAGAATAGAGCCTCATCTGTCTCACGACTGCTTAAACTCAGGTCTTGTTCTTGGTGGTTGTAATGAGAAATGAGGAAATAACATATTCTATGCTTTTTTTTAAGTGCAGTTGTACTCAAGAGTTGATGAATAGTCATCAAAACTGTTTTCTATTAAATTGACTGAAGCTGGGCAGAAATTAAGATCCAAGTGTGAAAGTCCTTCAGAGGGCTGGTGGCATATTAAGCCCAATAAATCTTTGACCAAGGATGAGCTTCATTGTTTAACCCAGCCTAGAAAACCTCAGAAAGATGTCTAAGCTCCAAAGCTGCAGCAGATGTGCTCCAAAACGCATCTGCTGCAGCTGAAAAAGTTAAAAATATTAATTGAATAAAGATGAATATATTTAACTTTTTCCCTGCAGTGACAAGTTTTGAAATCAGGGAACATTTCTCAAAGTGAAGTGATCAGAAGTCACTAAAACTCCCTGATCCCGCAGCGGTTCAGCTGCAGCAGATGTGCTCCAAAGCCTCCATAACTCTGCAGCGCGCTCAGCTCTCTGATAGCGAGATGTATTGAGTTCAGTGTTCAGGTCAGAGATGAGACTCGGATGGGATTCTTTTAATATTAATTGATTTTAAAGCTGAGAATGTCTGCGCATTTGCACCAAGCGGTCAGATGCGTATAATCTGTTAAAATGCCTTCAGATTTTTCCGTCACCGTTTAAAAAAAACATTTCAAATACGGAAAATATTTGGTTAACACAACCCCTGGTCGGGTGCAAGGGCAGTCTGCCTCATGCGTTCTGAGTCAGTTGGATTCAAAGAGTGGAAATCTAAAGAGACATTATGAAACCAAACATACTTCAACCAAATTCATCCACCTGCATCTGATGGTAGAATAAGGAGAATAAATGAACTGAGGGGACAGTATGAGCGAGATACATGGCTGATAACAGTCTTAAGGGCTCAGCAGCAAGAATATGATTGTTCACTGTGAGATTATTGCATACTATCATTGTTGTTGTTGTTGTTGTTATTGTTGCTGTTGTTGTTGTTTAGTATTGGTATTTAAATTGGATTGCACTCTTCAGTTCAGCAGATGATTTAATGGACATATGAATAACTGATCAGTAGCTAAGAGATAAAATCTATATTGTTAATTAAATGTTTAATAAAACGAAATATGAACATATGTTTTGACGGTTAACTAAAAATGTTCGGATCCCAGATTGTTTGGATGATGGAAGAAGTGGCCCTCTTGCTATTTTAGTTGGGGACCCCTGGTCTAACTTCTCCTATTTGCTTATCAGTTTAGTACATATCTGAAAGTGCTGATGAGACAGTTCTCACTGTGAGGTCTCTTCAAACACAAAGAGGAACCATTAGGTTTGCCTCTTCGTCTGTTCTCACAGCTTAGAAGCCAAATACAAACAAAAGCATCTCCATAAACATAATTATGAACATCATCACTGTTGAACAGAAAACCTCCTATCTAGAGAAATGTAACTTCTCAGCAATATAAAAAAAACCCCCCATCTTGGTTCTGTTTCTGATTTATAATTCCAAGTAAAAAAGATTAATTTAATAGAAATCAGATATAAGAAGAACAGTCCCGCAATGAGCTGCAATGAAACGCTGCCGCTCTATGGTTAAAATATTTGTCTGTAGCACCATCTAGTGGCAGGTAAATGACACCGTAACATATTTACTGTTCAGGGCCTTCATTGTGAAGTTATAACAATATTCAGCTGTTAATTTTTATGTATTTATTTATTTATTTGGAAATCACAGAACAAGTCATGTTTTATTTCAAAGATTATGATTTTCTTATTTGTTCAAGCTTTGAGTCTTCAGGACAACAAACTCTGTGAGCTCTCATACCAGGTGGTTCTCATGGTCAACAGCTTCACAAAAAAAGTAATTACTTTGTTTTATTTCATGGGGACATTTCATTATTTCATGAAATATTTATTAATAATTCATGACAGTATTCAGTTAATTACTTAATTTTGAATGAATCAGCTCTCCATATTGCAGAACTAAAACTCCTGCAGAGAAAAAGCTGTAGACAGACTTCCAGTAAATCACACAACTAGCAAAAACTGAATTATGCTTCAATTCTTCCTAATTCAAAGGTGGTTAACGTTATCTCAACAATCTCTCTTTCTTTTCTCAGCTGGGGTTTTTCATTGTGGAGTTAGCATATTCTGCAAGTGCATGTGTGAGTTTCTTCCTGGTCTATAAACATGCATGTTGGGTTAATAGGGAATTGCAAATTTATCATTGTTGAGAAAAAACTCTTATTCTGTCTTCACACAGGCGTGCTGGACCATGTTAGACAGATAGCTGACAAAAAAAAATAAATAAATAAATAAATTAATAAATAAAAATAAGATTTCAGGCATTGGAAGCGTTTTCATCTTTTGTGTACAACAAAAAAATAAACAAAAAAGACATGCATCATTTTGCACACCTTCAATGCATATTTGTGCTTTAAAATAAACACATTAATAAAAGGAAAATATGTGAACCTTGTCAACTAAACATGTTGCAGTTCTAACCAATTTCTGTTCACACAGACACCTACAGAAGCCTATTAACAATCTGTATTTTATTTAGGAGGATTAGCTGGCATGTAAAACTGTTAAGACAAATAGAAACACATCTAGCTAAGTTACAGCAAACACAGAAACATTAGAGATAGCAGACATAAACTTAATTATTACTCATAAAAACAACGTTCTGATACCACGACATTAGTCATCGTACGGGGGGAAAAAAACTCCAAGGTTTACAAATGCTGATAACAGTCTCTCTCCTGCCATGCTGTGGGCGGAGCCGTGCATACTTGACCGACTGACTTTTCTGACAAAAGCAAAACCGAACTCAAATCCAGCCACAAGGGGGCAGTAAATCAACAGAATACAAACAGGCTTTTTCGATATGAACATTTCTCAGTTCCACAGTACAACTCTCTGGAGAGAATTATGTTCCAATATTATTGCAAGCAAAGAACATTTTTCACAATTTGAAATTTGAAAAGAAGAAGAAGAAAAAGCATTTCGAAAATTAAACTTTGAAAAACTTCTCAGCCAAAAAATTCGTTTTGAGAGTAATTTACAATGTGTGTGCAAAAGTTGAACCTATATTTATGCAGTTTGCTATTTTTTCTTTTTATTAGTTTTTCAGATTTTATTTTTTCAAATTACTTTTTCAGATTTTATTTTTCAAAAGATTATTTTTTCAGATTGTTTAATTTTTTTCTAATTTTTTTTTTCGGCCCAAATTTTACAAATTGCATTCTTTTTAAATCCCATTTTACAGGTTCTGTTCACACTTCTGGGGGCGGGACTCCCTCCGAAGGGTGGCAGGAAGACGCATTTCTATTTGTCTGAGAGGACGGAAACGCAGACGGAGCTCAAAAGTTTTCGGGACTAGTACTAAGACATTACTTATGCAGTAGGGAAGTGATTCTAAGACCCCAAAGTCCACCTCGTAATGGATTAAAAACTTGAAAATAAAGATTTGGCCTTGTCAAACTCTAGACTTAAACTGGATTGAGATGTTATTGGGCGACATTAAAAGGGCCATTTAAGGCTGAAAACCCGATAATGTGAATGAATTAAAACACTGAAAAAAAAGTGAGTAAAAAATTCTCCTCAGTTAAGACCAGTCGTCATTAACACATGAAGGCTGTGGTAGCTGCTAAGGGTGGCACGACCAGTCATTAAGTTTAAGTTTTAGGGCAGATATTTTGTTTCACATAGGACCAGGTTGGTTTAAATAGCTTTTTTTTTTTTTTTTTTTTGCTTTTTTTTTTTTTTTTTTAATTATAATTTATCATTTCAAAGGTGCCTTTTTTAGATTAACTCTAATTATTTTTGTCTGATATTAATTTTTTTTTTTTGACAATCTGAAACGTTTTAGGACAAAATACAAACAGTTAGTGACCTAAAGTTACACCATCAGATATAAGAGATGATATACATCACATTTATCTGTTGCTTCATTGTGGAGATTTATGTAACACTGAGTTTTTAGAGAATAAGTGGTAGTAAGGGGGCATTTGCAATTAGTGCTGAAAACAGAAACTTAAGTCTGTATTAAATTTAATATCAAACATCCATAAATACTTCTGAGAATGCTGATTTGATTTTCCAGAATTAACTAAAGCATTTTCAGATATTTCTTTAATTTGTCAGCATTGTTTTTTTACAGACTTGTTAAAGAAACACATTGGGTATATAAGGTAACGAAAAATGTTTTAGTCAAGGCAGCAAGTTTAGTCATAGCTTTTATTACAGAATAAAAAAACACAACCTGTCGTCTATATGGCAGCATTGTTATTCAGAGCTGATTTCGGAATAAACTGCTGCATCTGTTGCTGAAGGACTCCACTTTCCTGTGAATGAAGAGATGGTTTAAATTTGTGTTATATAGATTGTGTTTTGCCAACTAATTTGTCATTGGAATGATATTAGCACACATTGGAATCTAAAACAAACAACAAGAGACAAACAACAAACGCAGAATTATAATAAAGATAAACAAATGGACAGAGCAGGCACATGTTTTGGTAACAGTCCTCAGCTGTGTGTCTGATCAGCCAGTTTCTGCTCATGTCTGGAGGTAGTGTGTACATGTTAACCAGGGCAGATGCTCTGAACTCCATACTGACATGTGTAATGACATGAGGACACATTTTAGAACAAAGACTGACTGTTGGAGCTGACTGTACCTGCAGCTCCTGTTTTCACTTCAGAGTAAATGGTGCTTTCCTCTGGTCCATGAAGCCTCCCTGTTAAGATCACCAAATAATCAACCAAACAAAGACATGAAGGTTAAGACCAGTATTTATCTCTAGGTTTACATTTTAAGTGTTTGGAACTCACTCATTTTCTCAAGGGTTTTCAGTTCAATGAAAGAGTACGTGACCTCTCCAGATTCATCTGTAGCTGAAATATTTCACAGTTTTAAAACAGTTACTGATCCTCACTGATCAATAAATAACACATGAGCTGCTTTACAATATATACCCCACCATTTTCAACAACTCCAGAGGGTCTGACAGAATCATAAAGATGAGCATCATCTATGATAAAAAAAAAAAAAAAGATTGAACAGATTTAATTTTGTTTATAATATCATTAAAATGTCTTAGAAAAAATGTAATAAGAGATAAAGAAAAAATGACTGTGGCAAAAATAAGTGAAAGATCTTACCTTGAAGAGCAGAGCTGTATTCATGACTCTCAGCGTGGTTTACGCCTGTAGTGGAGGTCTGACTGGTGTGCTCTAAGATCTTACATCTAAAACATGACACATGTGATGAGTTTTATAGAAACTGCCAAAAATTTCTGTTAGAAATATAAAGAACTGACCTTATGCAGAAGAAATCTGTGAAAAAGACATTTGTTGTAACATTAACCTAAACCTCCATGTTGTTTTGGTGTTTTAACATAAGAATACAGAAATATTTGATTAACTTGAATGGTTTCTGATAAACAATCAGATCCAGTAGGAATAGAAAAAGGTCTCACCCTTGGACCGTCTGTAGCGCCACAACAAGAGAAGGAGAATAATGAGAAGGATTCCACTAATTGGTCCAATAATCAACAGCGCAAGAAATGAAGAGCTGACAGGACTGGATACAGTTACTGGGAATAAGAAACATTCAAAAACAGATAAATGGCATTTATTTGCAAATTTAAAACATCATTCTCTTTTTGTAGAAAAATGTGACCTCAAACTTGAACACAGGCAGAAATTTGCAGCACATTCACATAAACATCTTTGGTGTTTACCTTGTTCCTCTCAAAAAACTAAATGGTTTACTGAATTAAAAAGGAGCTAAAATTAGTTTGAATTTATTTTCAATTTGAGAATAAACCGACTTGATTAATAATAATTAGAATTAAATCAATGACTTTTTCAAAAATATTTTTAGAGATAACAATTTAATGAATGGAACCCAAAATATCTGACTACATTATAACAGTTACATATGGGTTATACAAGAACAAAATGTATTTGAATCTGTTAGTTATTTGAAACAGCCCTGATGATATTTTTTTTCATTCAACATTTCCTCTCTCTGAGTCTGTTTTTGTCCGCAGCTGATCAGGATGCTGAATTAAACCTGCTGGGTTGTTTATGGTCATCTCTAAAAATCACCACAAAAGAGAAAGCAAATCAAATTAAAACCTGTTCTTAAAAAAGACAACGAATTTTGATAGTTTGTATCAAAGGAAAAGAGTTGCTGAAATCACTATTCTTACTGATGCTGATGTGATCACTGTAGTCTGTGTAGTAAACTGGTTCTCCTCTTCCTCCCCTGCATCGGTACAGTCCTTCATCTGAGACGCTCACTTGTCCATTAGAATGGAAAACAGCTTCTTTTGTTGGCAGAAATTCAGATGATATCCCACCTCTGTACCAGAGATATTTCCAACCAGAAGAAGAAGAAGAAGAAGATGATGATGATGATGATGATGATGAGTTCACTGAGCAAATTAGGTTCACTCTGCCTCCCACTGGTAGCTCCGTGCTGTCTGCTCTCAGTTGGGCATTCGGTTTACCTGTTAGTGTTTATACAATAAGGATTAGAAAATATCATGTCACACCGCTAAATCACACAAAAGAGATTTAGGTCCCGCTTTCCTGACTTCAGGTTACCTTTAAAGGGAAGCTGCTGTATTACCATCTCATAAAAAAAAAAAATAAAATAAAAAAATAAAAAAATTTAAGTTTGAATTGGTCTGATATGCTTGTGTTTACTTGACCCTGTTTGATGATCATCATTGTCATCACCACTGATCTTAATCACATCACGAACAAGTCTTCCTGAGTGTTAACAATATTAGAGAAAGTTTCAAGGCATTGTATTCATGAAAAAAATGTTCAGACTGATAAAACAGTTTTCTCAGTCAGCTTCCAATTAGTTTAAAAAAAACAAAAACAAAAAAAAAACACATTCTTGTCCTTGCTAAATTTAGTCTGACAACTGAAATGGTGCATTTAAAATACTTTAAGAAATTGTCATCAAATTAGCTAATGTCCACTTGGGTGAAAACTTTGTATTTAGATGAGTCTGCAATGCATTCTCTATAAACTGACTTGCAACAAATACCACATTCATGAACCTTCTGCAGTGCATCCGATGGCTATGTACGCCCCAGTCTGCTCTATTGGTTAACTTTTTTGTATCTGAGCTCGCCTACTATAGTCCAGTAATGGTGTCTGTGGATGTCTGTGTGCAGCTTAGAGTTTTTGTCACCGTGTTGGCCGTCCGCATTGGTGCACAGTATTATATTTGGCATGTGGTCTTATGCAGATCATATAGAAAAATGAAACATGTTTCAAATAGTGTGTTACACTTGAAATATTTTGAATATCAAATATTTCACAGCTCATAAACAAATATATAAATGCTATACTGACTTTCAGTGAATGAGTTTAAGACAGCTGAACTTATAGCAATAGCGACTTAATATATCATCTTGACAATAGATGGAAAAGTAAATTGGCTGGGCTATTTTTGTTGTTGAAAACTCATGACGCCATCTAGTCAAGTTCTCTGTCAAAATATAATGCTCATTGTCCAAAGAAGGAGCATTTTAATTTAACTTCTGACAGCAAACATGACCCACCTGATACTGACAGTGTGATGGCTTTGCTCCAAGTTGTTGAAGAATACCAGTCATCTCTCCGTCTGCACTGACACATGTAGTCTCCACTGCTGGAGCCAGAAGCTGTGAACATCATGTCTTTACTGTGCGTCCTTAAGATAACCGACCCAGATCTCCTCCAGTCACACATCCAATCAGTGGTTTCTCCTCCCTGAACCTCACATGACAGAGTCATCGTTTCACCAATGAAGATTTGAGGCCAGTTTGGTTGTTGATTCACAAGAACCTTGTTCGAAACTGTTTCCATCAGAAATAAAGAGTCAGGATACAAACATAAACATTGTATAGGAAACAAAGGAACTGAACTCACTGGTTATCCTGATAGTGACCCAGCCACTTGAATGAGAATAGAAGGCACGTTTTCCTCTCATGCCTCTACACTGGTAGATTCCTCCTTTTTTGAGAGTAATATATTTGTTTTCTTCATTATTTGTTTTGACTGGAACAAAAGAGGTATCTGAGGTTTGTCTGAACCATTGGTATTTCCACCCAGTGGAGCTCTCCATGGAGCAGCTCAGCGTCACACTACCTCCTACTGGTATGGTTGTTGGACCTGCTGTCAGTGTAGCTCTAGGTGTATCTAAAATTATATAAAAAAATGCAATTCACCAAAAAGACCTATGACATGCACTGATGTTTCTGTAAGGGTTAAAGCCATATGAACAAAGCCATTACTGTAACATGTGACCAAAATATAAGTATAGAATTTAATTTACGTTAAGTAAAAATGTTCTGGTAAATTTAACTTAGCAATGTACTTCAATAGAAATTTTGCATCAGTACATCATGTGGAAATAGTTTACTCTCAAAGTAAAAAGCTAAAT
The DNA here is from genome assembly GCA_014839685.1 of Anableps anableps. NCBI lineage: Eukaryota > Metazoa > Chordata > Actinopteri > Cyprinodontiformes > Anablepidae > Anableps > Anableps anableps. Next base: position 10,318,377 of record CM026085.1, read on the forward strand.
TGTTTTTTTCTCTTTGTTTAATTTTTCTTTTTAAGTGCTCTTTTGTGATTTGGAACTTAATGTGTTTTATTGTAAATACAGCAATGCTATATCAGGGTATTTTACCACCGTTATTTTTCCTTGAGAAAGGAATCTAAAAATCAAATCTGCTCCAAGTTATGTCTTACCTAAAACAGTGATAGGGACAGTATTACTGCACTTTGTGCTGTACCAGTCTCCGCGGTGACCGCAGCAGAGATATTTACCACTATAACTTGTATATAGATGTTCTAATATGTAGCTTTTATATTGGTTATGGAGGAGAATTTGACCATCCTTTATGATTTGGTATTCCCAGGCACCGTCTTCTCCTTCATTCATGTCACATCTGAAGGTAACAGACTCTCCAGTATAAAAAGTCGACCAGTTGGGGTCAATAGTCAGCACGGCAACTGGAACACAACACATATGTCACACTTTTTGATTCTAGTCTACAAAAAGATTGAATCCATCAGGTTAAAAACATTTTCAGAAAAAAATACGAGCGATAGGAATACACACAATACCTACCCTGACAGAGTTAATCAGTAAGATGAGGAAGAAACGTGAAGTTACCTTGAGCTTGTCCACAGCAGAGGAGAGTGTTCAACACTAAAATAAAGGTGAAAACTTCAGCATGAAATAACTTACATTCAAACCAAATGTATTCTACCCTAACCTTCAGCATTGGTGCTTTTCTATTCTAAAAGTCCTTTACTTCATATGAAAACCTTTAATATTATCAAATTCACATCAAAAGTTTCAGATATTTTTTTCCATCTAATGAGTTTAAACTGCTATTTTAGTCTTGTAACAAATGTCACGCCACGGCTCTAAGTTTAATCACAGGAACTTAGGAAACTTCCTGCACAGTTACTGAAAAAAATGCTAAACACATTTACTAAGAAATCATTTTAAGCCTTAATTGTAAGTAGTCAATTGAACAGTTTTACGACATAATTTTAGCTCTGGGACCATGCAAAGCTTGAGCCGCATTATTAAATTGCTCTGTGTGGTGAAGAAACAACACCATGGATACCGAAGGCTTAATGTTGAAAAATTGCAACAGAAACAAAAGCAGCACAACAGAAAATAACTTCTGCACTTTACAAAGACTTGTTTGACCTAAATGCACAATGTGAAGATAATATGGGTATGATCATAGAGAAGCAACTCATATTCAGTTCTTCTCATTTTAAAAAGCTTTCCTTCACTTCCACAATTTAAACCAAGAATGGAATCTACTTACACAACAACAAGCTCAGCACACAGAGTGACATGTTCTCCATCCTTACTTCCAGTCCAGCCACTGATTTGATTCTGCTGGTCAAATACTTTCTTTCATGATGAGAAAAGCTACAAATGCCAAGTCCATAGATAAACAGAAGTGGCTGAAACAAGAAGTAAGTTTTGTGTGAGATCATTGTCTTTTTTTAAACACTTTCTTCCATAAAACACTGAGATGCTTCCTGTCCAAAAATGGGAAGTGATGGTGAAAAAAAAGACACAACACCCTCCATTTCTTTTCAGATTTTATGTTTTGGACATTACAAAAAACAGTTTCTGGTTTTTACTAGGCTTTTAAAGTTAAATAAATAAGAATTACACACATCTTATCTCACAGTGACAGTGTTATTTAACAAAAAGTTTAAGAAGGGTGTAAAAATCAAAGCAAGCCACATGTTTTAATCAGATAGAAGAACCATTTGTGTTCATGGCAGCTTGAAGTGAACACCTTCAGTTGGTCCTCATAAGGCTTTCACATTAATGCAGAAATAGTTTCCCTTGCTTCTTTTTGATGTTGCTTCATATTGCCACCCCTGTCTCAAAATACTATCAATTACATGAAGAAGGCAGAAGCAGATAGACTTTGAAACAGATCTCAAACAGTACTTGACCAAGTAATTGCACAGTTTGTGCTACAGCACACTTTGGCGGATAATAAAGACAATATATGTCTCAAATTTACAAATCAATGAAATACTAAAAACAAAAAAATTAATATCAGTGATCAGTCCATATGAATTATGATGCAAGAGCACGAGATTAATCTTCTTAATGTATATAATTTTATGTTCACAGCAGGCTCCAGTGCTGAGAAAAGTCAGATTAATATAATGTATATATGTCATGTTTGAGGTTTGTAAGGACCCAAATGCAGTTATAGACTGTGGTTAAACAAAACAAAACAAAACAAAAAAAAGACTTTAATGATGAACAAAGGAGAATTTACGGGAAAAATCAGAGTGAAAGCAGGTTATGGAAAACAGACAAACAAAACAGTAAAATGGAAGAATCTTGCGAACAAACAATGAGGACTGGATTGTGTAGGAGTCAAAAAAAAAAAAAAAAAAAAAAAATCAGATTTATAAAGCCGCACGTGCGCACACCAGCACGCAATTTTCCTTTATAAATCACAGCGGTACCTCAAAGTTTTCACATAAGGTCCGCCTCAGATTCTGCTCTCTCCACGCCCACTTTCAACCATAAATGGTCAACCTCTAACCTCATGAAGGATAGTGTTGATTTAAATGAGCCAGCTGATCAATGTTATTTCATGATTAACAGAGGAAAAGAGGGGAAAACGCAATTTCTCCGAGGTAGAAAGCAATGTGAGTGAGGTGGAGAGTTGAAAACATAATTTTTGGAAGCCAAAAATGACATGAAATAAAGTTTATAAACTGCCACTGGCATTTTAAGAGCCATGCTCCACAGTTGAGCGCTCACGGTGTGAGCAATAGTAAAATGTGCCTCCTCTGCGCTCTGGGTGTTTTGTAAGGGGGTTAGGAGTGGGAGGGGTAGCCACTGTCCTCTGCAGGTTATAGCGGAACAGAGCATCATAATTAAGAATTAATTTGGTTTATTCTAAAGACTCATGTTCTCTCACAGAGTATGGTAATCTAATGTATCGATAGGTTATGTTAACGATGCCATCCAGGACTGTAGGCATTACTGCGCTCAGCACTGGCTATGATATCCTAGACCTATGGATAACTTTACAGAATTATGTTGTTTCTTAAAGTGGCTTCAGGCAGAGAATTAATTTTTGATTAATTCTAACATATAACTGTCTGTTAATTCGCGCTGGTCGAAGGCCGCTGCCAGGAAGTGTAATTGGACAGGGATGACGTGGTCCCAGCGGGTCGGTCTCTCCAATACTGAACCCAGTTCAGCACATTGATCCCAGAGCAATGCTCCAGGGTGTCCAAAATCTGCTTATAAGCCAATCATCATCATGCACCAGAAGATCTGAAAACGCACTTCCTCCTGATTCTCCCATTTAGAGCGTCTTCTAGCAACGCCAATGCATCCATGGCACAGCATTACGCACGGGTGTCCCAACGCTATTTAGTTGGTTTTAGAAATCACTGTGATTCCTTCACATCTTGTCACAATTTATGTTCATCTGCGGTAAAAAAAAAAAAAAAAGAAAAGAAAAAAAAAAAAAAAAAAATATATATATATAATTTAGTAACTAACTGATTGGCTGACAAAATAAATAAACAAAACAAAACTGTGGACCATGATGGTTGGACGTTCCCATCATGTCTATTCTTGCATATAACTGTTTGAACAGATGAACACTGCTCCTTCAAGCATCTGGAAATTGTTCCCAAGGATAAACCAGACTTGTGCAGCTCCACACTTCTCTTTCTGATATCTTGGCTGATATTTTTTTAAAATTTACCATCATGTCAAACAAGCAAGTGGTGTGTTCCAGGTGTGGCCTTAAAATACATCCACAGGTGAGCCTCCAATTAACTCAAATGTGTCAGTTAACCTGTTGTTTGTGAATGGAAATCCAAAAGGTTGGACCCATGTCATACAGTTTAAAAGACAATTATTCCTGATACTAACTTTTGATTTTGAAGAAAGTTACAAAAAAATCTCTAAAATATGTTCTTGTTAAGTGTTTTTTTTTTTTTTTTTTTTTTTTTTTTTTTTGGCCTTTAGCAAATAGAAATCATTTTGGTAATGCTAACTAACCTACAGCAACAGAAGTTTGGTCTGATTTAATTTCAGACAGTGAGAAAAAAATGTGTATGTGTGTTTTTATTAGGTGTATGTAAATATCTGGTTTCAACTGTATACATTGTTTATTTTTATGTTTTAGGGTGATGGGTAGATTGCAACTGGAGGTACTTCACAGCAAGTTAAACTCAGTAATTGTGGGAAAAAAAAATGTTTTTCTGCACAAGGATTTAACTTAACGTGGAGTAAACATATGAACTGGATTTATAACTCATTATATTCAAGTCTCGTTGAAAATCCAAATGGATTTTCAACTAACATTGCCTTTTTACCTGTAGCAGTTAAAGAGACAATATTACTGCACTTTGTGTCATTTGCGCTCTTCCTGTGACCACAGCACTGATCTTCACCACTCTGACTCATTTGCACAAGTTTTTATGTGTAGCATTTCTTCCAGTTGTAGGGAAGGAATTGTTGTCCATTTTTTTTATCTCGTATTCCCAGTCAGTGTCTTTGGCTTCATTCAAGTCACATGTGAAGGTTACAGTCTCTCCAGGACGAAACAATAAAGGAACACAAACATAAGTCAAACCCCAAAAGTAAAACACCCCCAGATCCTTACACTTATAGTACATCTACAATTCAAGCAGGAAGTCACAAAACAACCCACAACAACATCTTAAGCACTGCAGACTTCACTTGTATCAGTTATGGTCAGTGCTCAAGATTTAACAAGAAAGAGACTGGACCAAAATGGCATCCATAGGAGAGTTGACAAAAACAACTGCTGACCAAATTGAGCATAAAGGTACATCACACATTTACCAAATAACATCTCAATGACCACAAAACATTTGGGAAAATGTTCTTTGGACTGAAGAGACAAATGTCGACCTTTTAGGAAGGTGTGTGCACTGTTTGTCAGGTTGGTGTCATGGTGATTTTTTAAGTCTCTCATGCGTGAAACAATTATGGACTCAAAAGGATGGTTGAGAAAAGATTTATTGAATGGCTGAATGAAATGAAGAGGCAGTCAGGGCCTGAGGGGAAGTGGGTCCAGGTCCACACTGAGGAATGAGTGGGTATTATCCAATATAGATGATTGAACTTGCAGAATTTAAAGTGAGGAGGAAGTCTTATGGTTCCAGAGAGGAGGAGAAGATCTTGAAAGAGGTGAGTAGGTTCTGAACCTAATGTAAACATTAAACAAAAATAAACACTAATTTAAAGAAATAAATACAAAGCACAAACAAGTAGCATAAATGTCAAGTCAAATCAAATTTATTTGTACAGTACATTTCAACAGCAAGGCAGTTCGAAATGCTTCACGTCATAAAAACATCAATCAAGTATACAGCAAAATGAACTAACACAAGGGATAGCCTAAAATGGCAAGATATCAGGAAATAAACAAGAAAATGATCAAAATAGAAACCCAAATAATACTAAAAGTCCAAACAACTGTGGATCATGACATTGTTATATCTGACCTAGAACTGACACAGCATTGTAGAAACAGACCATCATACTGATAGTCAAACATGGTGGCAGTTTTGGAGGGGTTTGGGGCTCCTTTGCTTCTTTAGAATCATCAATTCTGCTCTCTACCAGAACATTTTGTAGGAGAAAGTCCAGCCATTACTACAGGACTTAATGCCCACTCACACTTTAGTTATGCAGCGGTACGTTGATCCAAAACACTGTAATAAGGCAACCCCTGAATGACTAAAAAAACAAAGTTTTGGAGGGGCCTAGTCAAAGTCTGGACTTAAATCCAGTTTCTCTGCCAGTTTGAATGATGTTACTGTAATGACATACAGCCTCCTGAGTCATAATGACTGCTTAACCTGTAGAGGAAATGACCAGAACTAAATCTTTATTCAAATACCACAATCTGGTTTGATAAATAATAGACTGTTATATTATTTATTTAAACTCAGTCTTTCTGCTTTATTTAAGATAAACTTTTTCATTGATTTCATGTATGACAAACGTTGTCAGAATCGTATGGGGAGGGTATCTTAGGAACTTTTTAGGGAGGCTCTCCTTTAATAGTTTAATAAACCTAACAACATCCACTGTGGAAACAGATGGATGTGATGAATAATTTGTGCGCTAATGATTTTTATTTTTAAAATATTGTTGGGGTTTCACTCGCAACCAAATTCTGAATTGGCCCCAGCAATCCTGAGACTGAACACATCACTACGGCTCCAAATGAGTCAGACATTTATACAGAATATTATTCTTCATTATCTAACCCCCAAACATTGCATCATTGTAAGATAAAAATATATTTGAAAACTGAGAAAACCAATTCTGTCATTTTTGCTCAAACTAAAAGCCGACCAGGTCATTCCTGTCTGTGAGTAGAAATATTCCAAGTCTAATGTTTTTCGAATGATTCGTGTCTTTTCAGGAAGCTAAAATAGAAGCACAGAAAAAAGTGTGAAAGGTGTACAAATATTTCTACAAATACAAAAATATGCATAGAAAGTAATAATTCTCGTCTTCGAAAATGACCAGTTTCAGTAGCAAACAAGCTGGTATTTATAATGTTTACTTACTATCTTTTCAAACTCGACACATTATTGCGGTCATGTTCTGGCACATCTGAAAAAAGAATAAGGACTAATTCAGATCAGCCAGTTAAAACAAAATATATTTCAAATCTACAACTATTAAGATATATACTGTACCAAATTCTCTGTTTCCAGACCCTCTGACTGTTTCATAAATAGAGTGATCCCCTACAGGTTAATCAAAATGAAAAAGAATATTTTGTTGTTTACTAAAGCAATACTTTTTCATGCGTTTTTTGAATATCGTGGTAAAAAAAAAAAAAAGTATTCCAAAACTTACCATGGAGAAGTGAGGAATAAACATGATTTTCATTTTGGTTGTCTGTTTGTGTGGCAGAAGCTTGTGCCTGTGTAGGACTAAGATAAAGACAGAATTAAATTAATAACAAAGCATTGGTCTTATGTTTAAAAGAAAAATATGAGTTGTACCTTTCGGAACACAGAGCTGCAAAAAATAAAAAATAAAAAAGTAAATTTTGTTTCTTGTTATACATTAGGATTTGTCATTGATTTTTAGCATTTATTAAAATACAATATTTGTCTTACCGGTTTTCTTTCTCCAGCCAAACAAGAGGAGCAGACACAGCAACCCTCCAAAAAATAGCCCAGAGATAAACAGCACTATGGAGGACATAGTGGGTGGAACACCTTCAGGACCTATAAGGAGAAATAGTGCTCACTTCCAAATACTTTATTACAATTTCCTTGAATTTACCGAGAACAACAATATGGTCAAACAGTGTTAAAGGAGCGGTATTATAAAAAAATAACTTTTTTAGGTTTTTTTATTGTGTTATAATATCATTTCCTCATGAAACACACACCCAGAGTGGTGCTTTGACTCATTCATGCATATCTGAGAAAACCTTGAATCTTCTGTGGCAGCCATTCAGAGGTGCCTTAACGCCTGCTCATGCAATGTGCAGCTGAGCTCCCACCCCACAGAGCACCACTCCCCCGCGTCCCCCTCCCACACAGCTCCACCAAACTAGCATCAGTTGCAATTAGAAAACACCTGGTGGAACTGCACATCTGCTGAGCTTATCATACAAACCACAACGCTCCTAAGAACGATTGTAAATGGCATCAATAGACAGCATGGAGAAACATCGTTGTGATGATGTGCTGAAGGGGGAGTGAAAGGGTAGGATGTTCTTAAAGAGACAGAGGCCGATTTTAAGGCTTCAGATATGGCTGTGACACAGAGTCAAATTTCTTTGAAGTTGTTTTTGATATATGCAGCATGTTCATAACAACTGAAGGTAGGGGTTATTTGATTGTGCTATAAAATGGAACAATGTGCATGGAAAATACATTATCCCCCCACTCCCCTTTAAGTGATTTCAGTTGCTACTAAGATACAGTGGAAAAATAGGCTTTAAAGAATATAAACACAATCCCTTCTCTATGAGAGTTAACCTCTGTGTTTATCTATAGCTGGTCGGGATGGCAAATTGGAGCTGTCTTGTGTGTTATTGTCTTTCAGAGCCACATGTAAATAAATAAAAGTTATTGTAAAACATACTTAACTGATTCACAAATTAATATCTTATATTTTGCATTAAAAGAAAGTCTTGGTAAACATACATTTCTTAATGATCTTGATGTGATCACTGTAATCTGTGTAGTAAACTGGTTCTCCTCTTCCTCCTCTGCACCAGTACAGTCCTTCGTGCCAGACGCTGATTTGTCCATTTGTGTAGAAAACAGCTTGTTTTGTGGTCAGGGGTTCAGAGGATTTCTCATCTATGTACCAGTAATACGTCCAACCAGATGACGAGGATGTTGATAGGTTCATTGAACAGGTCAAGGTCACTCTACTGCCTACTAGTAGGGATCTGCTGTCAGCACTCAGCCTGGTCTTTGGTTTTCCTGTTGGTGATTTTAAAAAAAAGAGAGAAATTAATGTAATCAATTTTAGCTGTTTGAGCAGATCTGAACAACACAGTCCTGAGATACAGTGACCTACATACGCTGTTGTCCATAAGATGCTTTTTAGATAATTTTCAGTTCTTTAAGTAAGACCTCATTTACAATAGAACTTTCACACAGGAATGCTGAGGCTCTTAATTTAAAACAATATTAAAAATTACATGATTGCAAATGTCTTGTTGCAAATACATTTTTGCGACACATCTTGTTTGTCCACATTTACTATTTAATGAACACATACATTTTGTAATGGATTGTATGATCTTCCCAGGGTATACTCCACCTCTTGCCCATTAACTACTGGAAAAGGCACCCCATCACCACCCCCACCACCTCCAGAAAATGGTTGGATGGATGGATGGATGGATGGATGGATGGATGGATGGATGGATGGATGGATGGATGGAAACAACAAGCATGACTTGCCTGACACTGACAGTGTGATGGCTTTACTCCACTCTGTAGAAGAGTACCAGTCCTCTCTGTGTCTACACCGACACTCATAGTCGTCACTGTGGGACTCAGAAACATGTAAAATCCAGTCATTACTGTGTGTGTGGTACACAGTTGACCCAGATCTCCCCCATTCATACGTCCACTCAATGGGTTCTCCTCCCTGGACCTCACATGTCAGAGTGATTGACTCTCCACTGAAGATCTGAGGCCACTTTGGTTGTTGTGTCACAACAACCTTGTTGGAAACTGTTTCCATTAGAAATAAACAGTAAGTAAATAGACAGAAAAGTCCAGTAGCATGAAAATATTTAACATTATAAGTTTGGTTTTTCTGTGTTATTAATTGAAAACAAAGTAAAGACTCACAGGTTATCACAACTGTATTCTCATCACTTGAGTAAGTGTAGGAGTCTGGTTTTCCTCTCACTCCTACGCATCGATAGATTCCTCCTTGTGTCACATTGATAGCTCTGTTCACTTCATTGCTGGTTTCGACTTTAGCTTCAGAGGTGGTTGGAGTTCGTCTGAACCATCTATATTTCCATTCAGCAGAGCTATTCAAAGAGCAGGTCAGTGTCACACTGCCTCCAACTGGTATGGTTGTTGGACCTGCCGTCAGTGTCGGTCTGAGTCTATCTGTATCAATAAATTAAAGAACATTTTCTAAAAAAATATATGGAACAGAAATTGATGAATGTGCATATTGAGTGAATACCATACTACTGCATACATTTATCTTTAAATCACTTTAAAAGTAAGAATGGTTCACAAAGTGATGTAGATTATTAAAAAGCATTAAAAAAAAATAAAAAAATTCATAAATAGAATCAACCTCTCAAAAGGTCCCAAAAGCGACAGTAAAAAATAAAAAATACTGTGTCTGAAGAAGATTCTTACAATTAGAAACAGACTGTCTGGCATGTAAGGGCTGATTATTCCACAATTTAGAAGCAGCTACTGTGAAACACAGCCAAAAGGATTACATTTATATGATGATGAATGATGTACAATAACATTCTCTGCATCATATCACATATCTGATTATTTAATTTTTCCATGAAAACCCCACCAATAATTAGGGTGTAGCTGTTTTCAGACTTGTATTTTTGTGACATTTTTAAAGAGAGAATCTATTCAAGTGATCTTTGGGTTCCATTGGGAACAAAGAAAGTAGCTAAACAGACTTTTTTTAACCACAATTTTTCCACACTCAAGTTTTCTAAAAGTTGTTCACACCAAATTTTTAGCCTAGAGACTTACCTTTAACAATTACAGAGACAGTATTGCTACACATTGTATCATCTGAGTTGGTCCTGCGACCACAACACTGATATTCACCACTCTGACCAGTATGTAAGCTTTCTACTGTGTTGCTCTTATGAGAGAAGTAGGAGAAAAATTCTTGGCCATTCCTGTTGATTTGATATTCCCAGTCAGAGTTTTCTGCTTCGTCCACATCACATATGAAGGTAACAGACTCTCCAGAATAAAACGTGAGCCAGTTGGGGTCTATTGTCAGCACAGCAACTACAACACAACACATTTATACAAAAGTAAGCAGCAACATACAACCAAAATCATCCTTTTTGTCCACAATATGTGCAAAGATAGAAAGTATCAAAAATAAAAATAAAAACAAGAATACAGTAGAAATATAATTTAAATGCTGAGTGAATGTACCAATAAAGGCAAAATAAAGGTTTATTTACCTTGCGCATTTCCAAAAAAGAAAAGGGTATTTAACACTAGAATAAAAGTTGAAGGTTCATACATAATTAAAATCAAAGAAGTTCTATTAAACATTAACTGTCCCAACCTCACAACCGCTTTGTCCGTCTGTCAAATCAACACGGTTCCTTTATATCAGGACAGTCTTTACAGTTTCAAATAAGCATTAGATCACATGTTCAAAATTGTTTTTTCTTTTTTCTATATGATGAGCTCATACGATGAGCTCATTCTCAAGTCTCTTAACATTTCCCTCCTCTTAATTTTAGCTTGACCAAAGAATATTTGAACATTTCTTATTTCCTATACACTTTCATCAGAGTCCGCTCATTAGGAGCTGTGAGTAAATAAATGTGTTCAGGCTCGATCACATACTGCTGACAAAAAGTATCACAAAAATCTGAAAATTAAATAATCGTGTCAGTGATCACTCCTTGTTGTGTGAAGAGCTTCTTCTGTCCAGTAGCTTTGAATTTATTCCTTTCCAGTGGTGGAGAAGAGGAGACTCCCAAACCTCTGCAGCCTCATCAGCCCAGACGAGTATCAGGGCACCACCCGAACAACCCAGGCCCAGACGCCGGGTAACAGTTCAAACAAGCCAGCCAACCAGAGAAGCCTCAGGGCGGAACAGTCCCAACCCCCCCAACAAGCTCTAATCTCAACTCTCATACTCCTTACACACCCCATACCAACACCGAGTCAGCCAAACAAGTCATCTCAGACCCCAAAACAATTTTAAGATGACAACAAAACAACATGAAACTTCAGACTTCATTAATCACTGGGTGGCATCTCAGTAACTGTGGCCAACCTTGCAGTTTCCTGTGGCGCATGGAAATATTTTTTTAACAACAAAATTCACACCTACGTCAACCACCCCCAAAACACATTACCATGGCGATAAAAAAGTCAGACAAAAATATCAAGAAAAATTCTCAAAGATACAAAATAACTTGTCACCCAAAATATATATATATAGATGCACCTTTAAAAAAACAAGAAAAGTAAGCATAACAGGAAAGCTGCTATTCTCTCTAACCCTAAAAGCAAACCAGATGATCCTTCTTAAGTGATATTTTACTGCAGAAGATATTTTTTGATGGACGTCTTAATCATCTTTTGCTGTGAATGTGAACATCACAAGTCTTACATTTGGTTGATGATCCACTTCCTTTTATGGAGCTAAAATAGGGTATAAAGAGACAAAATAACAAATGGGTAAAACTACAATGCAAGGATGCTATCTGGATGCAAAAACAATGTTCACACAGTACTGATGTCATCAGACAGCTTCGTTATTAAATTAGACTAACATAACTAGGTTCTCAGATCTCTCTCTGTCTCTCTCTCTCTCTTTCTCTCTCTCTCTCTCTCTCTCTCTCTCTCTCTCTCTCTCTCTCTCACACACACACACACACACACACACACACACACACACACACACACACAGGTGGATTCAGATGATTACAGATGCACTCTGTCTTGGGGTGAAGTTGCCACTGAATACATCTTGTGTTAATTAGTACTGTGTGCTTTTCAGTGATGTTATATTTGTGTATGTTTCTTGTCGCTGTGGTTTCTCGGTTATCATTTTTTCTGTCTTTCTGCAAGAAACAGATTCCTAATGTGTTTTCTTGTCTTTTCTCTGTCCTTCTTCCACTCCTCTTTTATTATCGCCCTCTTTCCTTTTAAACTTTTTGTCGGACATCTCTTCATTTCTTTTTTCTCTTTTTCTTGTTCATTTCTGTCTCTGCGTCCATTGCATTTGAAATAAACCCAAAGCAATTTCTAATAAAAGAAGAACTGAGGTAGAGTTTGGCCACTGTACCTTTAGTTTTCATAAATACTGCTACATATTTTAATTCACTTTACAAGACAGGCAGGTTCAATTCATATTCAGTTATGCACAATTCAGTTCAAGAAAAAAAAAATTATTTAGTCTCATTCAGCATAAGGTAAGGGAAGTTTATTTGTATAGCACCATTTATACACAAGGTAATTCAATATGCTTTACAGCAAAATAAAGAAACCGAAAAAAAGAGAATTGCATTAAAATACAACCTTTAAAGCAATAATCAAAAATTCTAAGCATCACATAAAAGAAAAAAAAAGGAAAAATGCAAATTTAAAATATATTTTTAGACCTGATTTAAAGGAACCAGAGGATTTTGCACATCTGCAGAACCTAAGATTTTACTCCTTAGGTTCTCAGAAAGTGAGTTCCACAGCTAAGGTGCAATAGGACAACAATTTGCCTCCTCTTGTTTCGCTCTGGTCATGTGAACATTGAGGAGGCAGGTCTCAGACGATCTGAGGTGACTAGAAGGTACAAACATAAACAGCCTCTCGACTCAAATGTATGGAGCCCCAAGGCCACTCGGTGTCTTTCACACAATCAGCAATATTTTGAATAAATCCTTTGACAGACGGGGAACTGATGAGGTTATTTAAGAATAGAATAGAATAGAACAGAAATATCCTTTAATGTCCCACAATGGAGAAATGTCACTGCAACAGCAGCAAAGAGACAGTGACAGGTTTAATGTGATCTGTTTTCCTGGTGTTGGTCAGGACTCTGCCAGCAGCATATTAGATTAGCTGCAGCAACATGATTGTTTTCTTTCCTCTATTTTTTGAGAACTTTGAAGACAATCTAATAATAATCAAAGCTACTGATAATAAAACTATGTAAGAGTTTTTCCTGGGTCTTGTTTTGACAAAGAATCCTTTATTCCATGATTTCTAACGCATTATGTAATGTTTTCAAGGTGGTAACAGGCTGATTTAGGAAAATCTTTGGAGAGAACTAACATTAGGGAAATGGTGAGCTTGACTTTCAAAGAACATTTGAACTTTGAACCCACCACCAAAGATAAAATGTCAAATTACCAGTGGAAACATGGAAAAGCTGGTAAGCAATTACATGAAGTTATAGAGTTAGATTTTTGTAAACCATTAACAGTTTTCCAGTTTTTAACTGAGGAAAGTATGAATCATTTTGATACTGTTTTTTAATCAAAGCTATTAATAACTTTGTTTTCTATAATAAAAACTAATTTGTATTGTTTTAATATGTATTGAGAGTTCCTTTTCTCATTTTCTATCTGGAACAAACAAAACAAAACTATTAGCTTAATAGAGTTTTAATGTTTTTTTTTTTTTGCTTAACTGTCCATGGCACCATTGTTGGCTGCAGCCATTTCTGACCTGATGTTAGTATAAACCGTTGCATCTGCTGAAGGACTCCAATTTCCTGTGAATTGAGATATGATTTGAGAGATTAAATGATTGCATATTTAAACTGGAAGGCTGTTATGTATCTGTATAAACATTTCAAGAAACATCTTTTTTGAAATATATTTTAGTTTTCAGCAGGTAACTGTCAGCGTAACAAATGTACAACTTAAATAAAAAGAAGGGAAATTTTAAAGTTCTTAAACCAACTTGAGGTTTGTTATGATAAAGAAAGACTTACTGGGCAAAAAGGGCTTGCAATAAGTTTGTCTTTCTTTACCTTTTGTTTTTTTCTGGGCTTTTTTCAGATGGTTAATCTCAATAGATGTTGCAGTAAAATCTGAAGAAGAAAAGCAAGCCCAGAGCCTTAGATATTCAGCAAAAAAAAAAAAAAAAAAAAAAAAAAAAAAAAAAAAAAAAATCAAATTTACAATGACAGATGTGAGGAAAAACAAAGGGAATGAGGGATTCTCGACTGTTGTCTTGCAAATAAACCATAACAACTGTTATAAAAGAAGAGTCTCCATTCCACTGTAATCTGGGTGGATGCTGTAATACACTCCACAGTACATAAGAAATATATCCATCTTTATCAAGTAGCACATAATTGAACAGATGAACTTTAACAGTTGTCCACTGTGTATTTGCTCTGCCATTTTCTGCTCTCTTGTTGTATTATGTAGATGTCAAATAAGGCATATGAACATCTGAATTGTAAGATGAAATCTAATAAAATGCTGTGTAGTAGCATGAGAACAGTTTACAGTAAAAAAAAAAAAAAAAAAAAAAAAAAAAAAAAAAAAAAAAAAAAAAAAGAAAAAGATTGCTAGAACTGATTGTACCTGCTTTCACATCCGAGCAAACCGGGTCGTCCTCTGGTTCATGAGGACGCCCTGTTGAGATGAAGCAAAAACAAAGACCGGAAGGTTAAGAACAATTCTAAGTTATGTTCTGATTCTGTAAATTGAATATCTTTGCATCTTACTCTTTGTTCCAAAGTTTTTCACTTCAATCAGGGAGTACACAGTGTCTGTGGATTCATCTGCAAATAAAATATTCAAGGATTATATATCAGTTGCTTATCACTGGACTTTCTAAGTGACCAATTGGTTACATTCTTAGCTACTTTAATAAGAATATTCTTCCGTTCCTATTGACATTACAGGATTTCATCAGCCACAATGTTGGCCCTTGAGATTCATTAAGAAATGTAATTCAGCAATTCCAACAGTACAGTGTAGATTTCTTTACAGACTAACAGAAACACACAAAAATTTGAGATTGTAAACAATGTTATGAGTTTGAACTTATGGTAGAGTAAAACAGCACAGCATGAAGCCATTAGCTAAGCCCAAAATTATTTGTAACCCCTCTTGGACTTAGGTTTAAAGTAATTTTTAATTTTTTTCCAACATGTATGTAACAATAATTTTGGAGTGGCTAACCCAGAGTCCTGACGTGAATCGGATAACTGTGGAGAATCTTTGGAGGGAACTAAAGATTAGGCAAGGGGCCATTATAATTTAAAGACTTTGAGCTCATCACCAAAGATAAATCTTCAAAATGCCAGTGGAAACTTGCAAAACCTGGTCAGCAACTGTAAGAAGGGCTTGATTACCAGTACCCGTAGCTCCTTTTTTCACACTAGAGTAAACAGCGCCCTCTTCTGGATCAACAGGAAGTCCTGTTGAGATGGAAAAAAACAAAAAAACAAAAAAAAAACCTGAAGGTTAAGAACAGTTCTAAGTTATGTTCTGATTCTGTAAATTGAATATCTTTGCATCTTACTCTTTTTCCCAAAGTTTTTTACTTCAATCAGAGAGTACCCATTGTCTATGGATTCATCTGCAAATAAAATATTCAAGGATTGAATATCAGTTGCTCATCATTTGGCTTCCAATTAACCAATTGGATGCATTCTTAACTTCTTTAACAAAAAATATTCTACCATTCCTATTGAAATCACAAGATTTGAATGAGTAATTGAAAGAAGTATCACTTGCTGTAAAGAGTAATTAAGGATTAGAGGCTTTTATTGATATACAGTCATATTTAATAAATTATATTATTGAAAAGTTCATTCATCTCTGACTCAATTCACCAAGTGAAACACATTATATATTTATAATAATTACACACAGACTGATGTTTTCAAACATAATTTATATTAATTATGATGATCTTCTGCTTACAGCTAATGAAAACATGGACTTTAATATTAGAATATCACATCAGACCAATAAAAAATATTTTTAATACAAAAAATTTGGGCTTAATTAAAAGCATGTTTATTACCTGCTAAAAGGCTGTTATTCCTAACGCTACTTTCAAACTAACAAGCGACTGTCATCAGAACACAATATAATTTTTTGAACATGACTGTAAATAAGTTAAAAAAAAAAGAAAAACAACATAAGAAACTATTTTTTCCTTTTTCAATTACTTTAAAAAGTTTGTCTTTCTTCTTGTTTATCTGTTGTTTTTTTTCAGTTAAGAAAAAAATGTAATGGCCACTTTTTCAGTCTGTCAATCAGTATGTTAGAATCAACTATGTTAAATGCATTACTGAGACTGAGTTCACTCTAATACAACTTTGTCTTGTAGAGAGAGAGAGAGAGAGATTCTGATCAAACTCCACAAAGCCCAGTTCCACCCAATTAAAATGAAAAATCAAGTATTAAATTTTATTTATCAATCTTTTCAGTTCTATCATGTCTTAATGTGTCTTACATTGTATGTCTCAGAACATTTATAATGTAAAAGTGCCAGTGACAGTTTCCAACAAAATGACATAAGTGTATGAAGAATAAAAGAACCCACAGATATAACTATCCAACAAAGGCAATCCATCCTTGTAAAATTGCAATACATCTCACTTTAATGTTTTAGTAGCAAACAATGTACAGCGGACATCAGCCAGAAAGTTGGAACTATGGGCCTTGAGATCCATTAAAAATGTAATTAAGCAATTCCAACAGTACAGTGTGGATTTCTTTACAGACTTGTAACAGAAACACACAAAATTTGAGAATGTAAAATATGTTATGAGTCTGAACTTATTGCAGAATAAAGCAGGACAGCATTCAGCCAGTAGCTTAGTCCAAAATTATCTGGACCCTTCTTGGACTTAGGTTTAAAGTACTTTTTTTTTTTTACTTTTCCAGCATGGTTCTTTCAACTGGAAGTAGCATTAATATTTTGAAGTGGCCAGGCTAGAGTCCTGAAATGAATTGGGTAACTGTAGAGAATCTGGGGAGGAAGTTAATGGCTAGGGTAATGGACAGGGACCATAATAATTTAAAGACTTTGAGTTCATTAGCAAAGATAAATCTTTAAAACATACTAAACCTGGTCAGGAACTGTAAGAAGGTTTTGGTTGCCGTTACCTATAGCTCCTGTTTTTACATCAGAGCAAACAGCCCCATCTTCTGGATCATGAGGACTCCCTGTTGAGATGAAAAAAAGAAAGACTTGAAGGTTAACAATCGTTCTGAGATATGTTCTGATGCTGTAAATAGAATGTGTTTCCATCTTACTCTTTGTCCCCAAATTTTTTACTTCAGTCAGGGAGTACACAGTGTCAGTGGGTTCATCTGCAAATAAAATATTCACGGATTACATATCAGTTGCTTATCATTAGACTTCCTAACTGACCAACTGGATGCATTCTTAACTACTTTAACAAAAATACTCTACCATTCCTATTGGCCTCTGAGGATCTGAGTGTCCAATTGAAAGAAGTATCACTTACTGTAAAGAATAAATATGGACAAGAGGCTTTTATTAATATACAGTTACATTCAATAAATTAGGATATTATTGAAATCTTTATTCATTCCAGAAACTCTGTTCACTAAGGGACACATTATATAGATTACTTAAACATAGACTGATGTTTTTAGGCCTTTATTTCTATTAATTTTGACATAATTATTTCTAATTACAGCTAATGAAAACATGAGAATTCAGTTTAGAATATTTAATCAGGCCACTTAAAAACATTTAACACAGAAATGTGGGATTAATGAAAAGTATGTTTATTACTGGCTAAAAGGCTGTTTTCAAACATTACTTTTAATCTGACAAAGCCTCATTGGAACACATATTCAGTTTCATTGAACGTGACTGTAAATAAGTAAGGAATTAAAACAAAGTGTATCTAAAAATATTTTTTCTCTTGTTTATCTTCTATTTTTTCAGTTAAGAAAACTGTTGTTGTTTCAGTTGAGTTCTAACCCTGAGGAGGAGAGCTGTTAGTTTTAGTCTGGTTGGCTCCATGATTAGTGGTGAATCTCTGACTGGAGCTCTGAAAAAAGATTTGATCTAAAACAGAATAAATGTGGCCATTTTATTAGACAAACAACTAGTAATTAATGACAAAGATACAAAGAAAAGATGAAAAAAGAGACAATGAGATGTCATGTTTCGACCTCATGTGTCCAAAATCTGTGAAAATAATTGTTGTATAGTGTCATTTCACTATTCAAATTATGTTGTTGTTTGTGTCATAACATCAGATTGCATCTGTGTTCTTGATTAATTTGAAAGATTTTCGAAAATGAGTCTGATCCATATTAGGGAGAAAAAGATCTTGCCTTTAGCCTGTCTGTCGTGCCACAAGAAGAGCAGCAGAATAACGAGACTGATTCCACCAACGAGCCCAATGATCACCAGCACAAGCAATAAAGAATTGACTGGACTGCCCATCTCAACAGATACTGGGAACAGAAAACATGAAAAAGGAATGAGTGGTATTTAAAGGCTGATTTTATCACCTCATTCTATGTTTTTCTTAAAAAAGGTGACTTAAAGTTGAATAGAAAAAAAAATCTACATCTCCAAAGCCTTCTTTTAAATAATTTAATGAATTGTTATGATGAATGGAACTGAACTGAAATGGACAGAGTGATCACATGTAAACATCTTCTAATCAAAAATGTAAAATATCTTAAAAGGAGTTGCATCTGTGGTCCTCTCTTAATATATTATTTGTTAATGTATGAAATAAGAGATGCACTGAGTCAGGCAAAATTATACATTTTGAATAGTTCTTTTATAACATAATCTGTAACTTGTTTGTGGGAAAAAACATATAAAACAAGCCCCAATTCAGTTTTTGTATCTCCAAAACAGAGAAATCACAATTATGAATAGGGTTAAAAACAGAGGCAGAAAAAGACTTTTTGTAAAAAATATAAACAGTAATGTTTCTAAACATTGAAGAAATTCCAATTCATTATTCTTTAGAGGTTTATTTTCATCTTATTGGTCTCAATTCAGTTAGCGGGTTTCCATCAGTAAAATTTAAAACAGATTTTGAAGCTGAGACTAAAAAGTAAAAAAAGAAAGAAAGAAAATTTACAGCCATTACTACAGTGTTCAATTGTTCTTTTTAAAACCAGTATGAACTATGTTTGGGTTTTACAAATAAAAAAATGTTTGCAATCAATAATTCAGAAGTTTGCTTCAAATGTGTTTATGGACAGAAACTTAGCTACGTTCTCTTTTTCCTAAGAGTAAGGTCTATCCTTATTTAAAGCTAGTTTGGGTGCTGACATAAATCTGCCGTTTGTTCATGTTTACTCGTAAGACTCATCAGTGAAAGAGAAAGTCTTAAGCTAATTCTTACTGATGCTGATTTGATCACTGTAGTCTGTGTAGTAAACTGGTTCTCCTCTTCCTCCTCTGCACCAGTACAGTCCTTCATCTGAGACGCTGATTTGTCCATTTGGAAGGAAATCAGTATCTTGTGTGCTCAGAGGTTCAGAGGATTTTTCACCTTTGTACCAGAAATATTTCCAATTAGATGATGATGATGATGATGATGTCTTTATTGAGCAGGTCAGCGTCACGCTGCTTCCTACTGGTAGCTCCGTGCTATCCGTACTCAGTTGGGCCTTTGGTTTACCTGTTGGTGAGTTTAGTGTAAAGACAACCAAAATATAAGGAACAGTGTCGACATGAGTAACACTCATGACTCTTGGTGTCCTTTATATAGCAGACAGCTGGTCTCCATTACATTCTATAAACTAGCTTTCTCATATAATCTTTTATTCTGTGAAGTTTGTATCTGATTAGTAGCTCCCAGTTTTGCTAAATTAAATGACTTTATTGAAGTTTTTTTTTGTTTTTTGTTTTTTTTTTCTGGGGCTCAGCAACATTTGTTCCAAATCTGAAATAGACCAATCAAACCTGGCCTGGATTATTCCAAGCAGGAAAGACATTGCTGGAACCTTTATTCTGTTATATAATTAATCATTTCTGTTTGAGGGCTCTGAAGGTGCCATTTGAGTTAGAACCAACACTGACTAGAGATGTGGGAACTCTGGAACCAAAATGCAAGTTGGTTCCAAGAAACTAAACTTGTCCATGGAGGTACTCTCTTGCACTGTCCTATTGTGATAGCTCTGATGTGAGAGTCTGACAGACCCAAAGGTAGTTCCTTCTTTGAATTCCTCAGTATCTTTTTCAACCTTCTCCAAAACCGTTTACCCTCAGAGAGAGAGAGAGAGAGAGACAGAGAGAGAGAAAGGGAGAGAGAGCTTTTTTGAAAAAATTTTGAAAAAATTCTACCATAACCAACCAACCAAACAGACCTCAGGGTGTTTGTTATGTAAAACACTTTGGCTAATTGATCTTTTTTAACCTTGTGGTGTAAATACATGTTTTTCCTCCTGAGTTTTGTGTTTTCTAAGTATCTGTTATGATTTCAAGTACAGTATTTTATTTTATAATATATATATATATATATATATATATATATATATATATATATATATATATATATATATATATATATATATATATATATATATATATATATATATATATATATATATATATATCACTGAGGTCTGTAAAGGATTCATTATTCAGAAGAGACTTATAATTGATTTGATGCATTTCAGAGGGATTTAGACTCATTATTTATGTGCATTAACATAATCAAAAGTAGCAGTCACATTAAACAATGTCAAGGCTCATTTAATAAGTTAATAGAGTGAGTTTAATGAATGAGTACCTATGATTGTGATGAGTTATTAAGAACAGATTCCTTTATTCTAAATAAATTTAACTTTACCGTGTCATGTTACTAGCAGTCACTGTTTATCCTAAGAGGTGAGCCGTGGACTTTAAATTTCTGCAATTCAATTTTAGAGAACATACAGATTAAACATGACTTACGTAATACTGACAGTGAGATGGGTGTACTCCATTCTGTTGAAGAATACCAGTCATCTTTGAGTAAACACAGACACCTGTAGTCTGCACTGTTTGACTCAGAAACATTGAAAGTCAAGTCTTTTTTCTGCGTCCTGTGTATAAATGACCCAGATCTCCTCCATTCATACGTCCACTCAGTGGTTTCTCCTCCCTGGACCTCACATGTCAGAGTGATCATCTCACCACTGAAGATCTGAGGCCACTTTGGTTGACGTGTCACAACAACCTTGTTGGAAACTGTTTACCGCAGAAATGAACAGAAGTATGAAATCAGACAAGAAGAATCATCATTGTTGGTTATGTTTTTATCCGAGTAAACTCACAGGTTATTTTGATTGTGGTCTTGTTACTTAAATCACTTTGGTTGTCATGTGTTCCGCTCACACCTTTACATTGGTAAAAACCTCCTTGTGTGATATTAATAACTCTGTTTTGTTCACTATTATTTTTGACTTGAACTGGGAGGGTGCCTGGGGTCCATCTGAGCCATCTGTATTTCCATCCAGCAGAGGTCTCCACAGAGCAGCTCAGTGTCACATTGCCTCCTACTGGTATGGTTGTTGGACCTGCTGTCAGAATGGCTCTGGGTCTATCTGCTATTTTCAAGGCCACAAAAATGTGTTAAATAATAATTTCAAAAACACCAAGACTGTTACCATATATATTTGTATCATTCCTAATTTGGGATCTAGTAAAGTGTCAATCTTCCTTATAGAAATCTAAATTTAATACATCTTGGATATCAGATATGTTTTTTATTATAAAAAACAACCCCAAAACATTCCTTTCTAGTTTATAAATGTCAGTGTTTAAATTACAAATAAAACATGTACATGAAAGTGTGTCTAGTATTCCATCTTACAGATAACATTTCATTATGGTGAGACACACACCGCAGGGCTTTAGGCCATAGATAAGTGAGTCAGATGATTCTGAAGATTATGTCAACAAAGAAATTGTGTTCAAATGTTGATAGGAATAAAACTGAAGTTACCTTGAGCGTGTCCACAGCAGAAGGTGTTCAAAACTAAAATAAGTGTTGAAAATTTAACAATAAACAAGTTAAAGTAGAACAACAAAATGTGTCCCTTTTGTATATCCTGTCTGTCCAATGTTGATCAGACGTTCTGTGTAATAAATATCATTTTTAAGAAAATGATTTAACATTTTTGTGGTATGAGATCACAATTTTGCCATTTTCTGTTTTGCAGCAGTTGTTTTATGTATTTTCTCTACAAAGGTCATGGTATGGTTTAGAGGTTGACTCCTGCACATTTTGAAACTTTCTACACAGCCATTAAAAAACCCCAGTATATTTTACTGAAAAAAAATTGAACTTTTTAAAAAAAAGAGCTGTTATTTATCAGTACTGTTCTGTAGATATGTTGATACAGGTTTTCCAACAATA
Source organism: Anableps anableps (assembly GCA_014839685.1). NCBI lineage: Eukaryota > Metazoa > Chordata > Actinopteri > Cyprinodontiformes > Anablepidae > Anableps > Anableps anableps. The sequence goes on from CM026085.1 coordinate 10,340,931, forward strand.
TGGTAGGGAATATACCATTATTTGGGCAAACATCTAATACATTCTGCACTAATCAAAATGAGAAAGTGAAATGATGTACTTACTCACTATGTCCAGCATGTAAAGTAAATCGTGTTTCATCCTCATTCGTAAGGTGGATAAGTCTGCCTTCTTTAAAGATTTATGTGTTTTACTACAAAACAAAGTGTTACAGCAAAGTGTTGCAAAGAAACAAAACCCATTGGGGGCAGGAACTTTGTTTCAACTCAAGCCCCCTTCAAAAAAATACATCTCTATTGGGTTTTGCCACAGAGCAATGTCATACTTCCTGTCCAATACTAAGAAATCTATACCCATTGTTAGAAAAATCAACTTATTTAATCTTCAAAATGTTGTTAAATTAATTATATAGCTTTTGCCCGCAAAGCAAAATAATTACTCGAACTACAACCTATGACAACGCCACAATGCTGCATTAGCTGAACATGAAAAATTTAATATATTGAGCTTGTTGATATTCATGTAACCATCATGACCTCATTAGTCTTTCAATGTGTTGTGCAGGAAGTATGGTTAACTTCCTGCACAACACATCACCCAAAAGTTTTTCAGATCATCAAACTTTACGATCAGACAAGACAAAATGAATAAAAACAAAGTACAATTTCAAAACAAAGATTTCATTTATTTTCTATACAAACCCATGACTATAAAAATAACTAACATTAAGCCTACTTACTGGTTATCAAGTCAAGTTTATTTATGTAGCACATTTCAGCAGCAAGGCAGTTCAAAGTGCTTCATATCATACAAACATCAATCAGTCATACAGCAAAATCAACCTTCCCAGCCTTGGCACCACCAGCTGCAATCAAGCAATTACAATAACTGGCAACTACTCTTTTTGACCTAATTGTTTTAATTCAACCCCAATGGAAGGTTTTCAAAGATGAATAGCTTGGATTTCTTTGTTAGTCATTCAGAAGTGAATTGCGAGTGTATTTTGTGTCACTGTTTTATTGCATAACCCAGGTGGTGTTGTGTTCATTTCAAGTCAGATGTGAAGAGAAAAACAACTTCCGGCTGCTGTCTCTTTTTCAATTTAGTCCCTGACTGGATTGAACACCAGCGACCATCAGCACTCAAGCCCAGCCATCTCCCTGAGAATTTTTTTTTGTCAACCTCTGCTTATATCTTCTATATTACATAAACATCAACATAACAGTTAAAGCCAGAAGACAAATGAAAGGTGCATATAGTCAGTTCTGTGGAGCACAGCATAATGTTAGAGCATGTCCAATTAAGGCATAAATAAGTTTATCATGGCTTATATTTGTAAATTTTAAGTTAATTAAGGCTGCATAATATCACAAAATCATACAATGCCAAAATAATTAGTAAAAATTCCAGAGACGGCATCAAATATTATACATCTATAACTTCATTAATCGCCTTTTCACCTATGCACAAAACACTTTTTTTTTTTACTTTTAGCATCTTGGATTCTAATCTGGGAGCATTCACTGTGGTGAGACTTTGTCCAACACAACAAATTCTTAACAGCATGCAAAGTGTTAACTCATAATATTTAGAATATGTTATCAACATATCTTAACAAAGAATCAATACATTTCAAACAGTCCTGAAAATGCAAACACTGATATACACTGCTCACGAAATTAAAGGGAACACTAAAATAACACATCCTAGATCTCAAGTAATTAAATAATCTCATTGAAAAACTTTATTATTAACACAGTGGAACTGATTGAGAAGAAAATAACACAAGAATTATCAATGTAAATTAAAATTATTACACCATGAAGATTTGGATTCATACTCAATATGAAAGTGGAAAATAACATGACAGGCTGATTCAACATCAGTGAATATTCCTCAAGACAAGTCTAAATGAGGCTCAGTAGTGTGTGTGGCCTCCACGTGCCTGTATAACCTCCCATCAATGCCTGGGCATGCTCCTGATGAGATGGCGGATGTTCTCCTGAGGGATCTCTTCCCAGACCTGGATTAGAGCATCAGTTAGCTCCTGAACAGTCTGTGGTGCGACGTGGCGTTGGTAGATTGACCAAAACATAATGTCCCAGATGTCCTCAATTGGATTCAGGTCTGGGGAACGGGCAGGCCAGTCCATAACATCAATGCCCTCATCATGCAGGAACTGCTGACACACTTCAGTCACATGAGGCCTAGCATTGTCATGCATAAGAAGGAACCCACTGCACCAGCATATGGTGCAGTGGGTTCCATATGCTATAGGTTCCTATATATATATATATATATATATATATATATATATATATATATATATATATATGTGTGTGTGTTATTTTATATATATTATTTTAAAATGATGAATTGCATGCTTAATAAAGACAACAAACTAATTAATGTAGAATTGTTTGGTTTGTTTACTTTAAAATCACATAACAGAAAGCACAAAAATGCACCATTATTTTTATGCATGGTAAATTCTGCAGAATAAAACAGTGTGTGCAGCCTATATGGCAGCTTCATTATCCAGAGCTGTTCCTGATCTGATTTCAGAATAATCCACTGCATCTACAGTTGCAGGTCTCCTCTGTTCTGTGGATGAAGACATGTTTAGATGGAGACATTCAACTCTTCTGCAAGTATTTTTTTTTTTTAAACATACAGTCCATGTCTAAATATAACATCACTAATATTTTATATTTCATATATAACAGTGTATCTATAAAAGAGGGGATATTTAGAAATTCTTAATCGAAAAGTAACACTTTTGGACTAATTGTTTACATGGAGAATTAAAGGGTATTCTGAAATTTACAGGGACAAATGAGCGAAGTTAAAGGAAAACTGAAGAATGTTATGCTGGCGTGGTTTATCTTAAAAGCACAACGGTGATAAATACTTAAAATACTATCAAAGAGCAAATGAACATTATTTTATAAAGTAATAACTTTGCTGTCTAGTGGAAGCCAATAAAATGCTAAACAAGGTTGCATCTGAACTCCATGCTGACCTGTACTTTAATGATGAAGGACACAATTAAGTACAAAGACTGACTGTTGGAACCGACTGTACCTGCAGATCCTGGTTTCACTTCCGAGTAAACTACATGTTCCTCTGTTTCACAAGGCCTCTCTGTTGAGATCAAACGATTAACAAAACAAAGAAAAAGGTTAAACCATGTTGAACTAGCTCTTTTTTTGTAGGATAATGTATGTCTTTGAAACTTACTCTCTTTCCCAGCGCTTTTCAGTTCAATCTGAGAATATGTAACATCTCTAGATTCATCTGCAACTGAAATAGTTCAGGGTTTTTCATCAGGTAGTAATCACCTTAAATAAACAAACTGTTGCATCTGTAAGTACTTTAAAAACTACTTTTTAAATTTCCAATTTTAACAAGCTCATAGAAAAGAGTATTATTTCCAGTTAGAAAAATGAAGAATTAGAGGCTTTCTCAAATGTAAATATTGAATGAACGATAATATTTGAGGTCAATAAATCTTTTCTGTTTGTCTTTTTATTGTCTTTCTGCAGTCCTTGTTTTTGTGCAAGGTTTTTTTTTTTATTATTCAGTCTTACTGAGATCTCTATCTAAACATCCACAAATCTAAACATCTATCTAAATCGAATAATTACCAGCCAATCAACATGAGTGGTATTGGTGATCGGCAGCATAAAACCTGATGGGGGCATCCTAATATATAAATGGGTAATGATAATGATAACAGGATAATAGTTGAAGTTCTAACCTTGAAGAGATGAGGTGTATTCATGATTCTCAGTGTGGTTGATTCCATGATCTGTTGTGCTGCTCTGACTGATGCTACCTGAAAGCTTTAATCTACCACATGGTAAGTGTGGTAAATGTATTATAAGCACAGCCAATATTTTGTAGATGAGCTACAGCACAAAGGGCATAAAATGTGATGTACTGACCTGATGCACCACAAATCTATGAAAAAGACATTTATAATCCTGTCAGAAATCAATTTTATTTTTTGTGTTATAACATTAAGGTATATCTGAATGTTTGGTTACTAGGCACTTTCGAAATGAACAATCTAATCCAGTCTGAGGATAAAAAAGACAAACCCTTGGACTGTCTGCAGCGCCACAACAAGAGCAGGAGAATAATGAGAATGATTCCACTGATTGGTCCAACGATCAACAGAACAGGAAATGAAAAGCTGACAGGATGGGACACAGCTACTGGAAACATAAAGACACCATTTAAAAACAACCCAGATGAGGATTCTTGATTGTGAAACATTTCAGAAGGTTGCTTAAAATGGGCTTTGCAGTTGGAAGTCACACAATTAATGGATCCTCTCTCTGAGATTTCAGGTCTGTTTCTAACTGAAGCTGTTTTGAGAGGGCTGGTTTACACCTGTCCAATTAGTCATATTTCTCATGATAAGAATAGACACTAGAATTTTTTTCTAAAGTTTGTATTGGCGGCAAAGGTTTAAACTTATTTATCTTACTGATGCTGATGTGATCACTGTAGTCTGTGTAGTAAGCTGGTTCTCCTCTTCCTCCTCTGCACCAGTACAGTCCTTCCTCTGAGACACTGATTTGTCCATTTGAAGGAAGAACAGCTCCTTGTGAGATCAGAGGCTGAGAGGATTTCTCACCTCTGTACCAGAAATATTTCCAACCAGATGATGATGAGTTTACTGAGCAGGTCAAGGTCACACTCCCTCCTACTGGTAGCTCTGTGCTGTTGGCGCTGATTTGAACCTTTAGTTTTGCTGTAGGTGAGTTTAAAATAAAAGTGAAAATAACTTATTTGGCCATTTTATTTTACACTACATATAACATTTCTCTGTTCTGTTGTACCATATATATGGGGAGGGAGTATTCTGTGTGTTGCTTTTTTGTTTTTGTTAATTTATTAACTTCAGTCAGGATTTAACTTGTAAAATAAAAAATATTTTAAAATGTAGCATAAGAATAAACTGATACAGAACATAAATAAAGCATTAAAAAGGAGAAGAAAGACAATGAGTCAGCTAAACATTTTTCTCCAACATCATATACTTGCAACTTCAAAAGATTTATAGTCATTGCGTTTTCATTTCTTAAATCAGTCTATTTCCAAAATGGAGAGGAAAATAAATATTTGTAAAAGAAACCATTGAGTTGGTCAAACAAAAACTGAAATCCTTATATTTTCATTTGCAGAAATCTATACTTATTATCCTGGCTATCCTTTTTATTTAAAAAGGATAGCAGAAGACAAATCCTATCTTTAGTGACTCAGCTGTATAAATTAAATAACAAACTTTAGTTTAATTTCCAAATAAAGATGTGTTTTTGTTGGCTGTTTCAAAAAACTTAACTGAAGTTTAGCACTTGTGGTCAGAAAACTCTTGTTCTTGTCTCTAACCTGTCCACCTACATACTCCAGTCTACCTAGGCTGCCTAAGAAGGGACCAGAAATGACAGTTGATATCCGTACATACTGCTACCAGTTACTGTGCAAACCTATGACAAAACTACTAAAATGTACAGGTAAAGAGCTATGAGTCTGTGATTGCAAAAGCAGAATTTAACTTTGGTAGCTACTTCCTGCATTTTTAGTAGTTTTCCAGAAATGAGGTAAATTATGTATTTCCCCAACTATTTGCTAAAGCAATTAGAAGATAGAAAAATCACAGTGATCAAATGAAAAAGCTACAATTTTTAGTTATTTTCTCTTTGGAAGTCATGCAAAGATCAGAGAAGAAGGGTCAAGTTGAATGCTGTATTCACAAGCAATAAGAGAATAACTCACTGATCTGTTTACACACAGTGGGCGTGACATGTCACAATGGCCAGATTGTTTCCCAATCTTAATAACACCTCTGCTCTCAATGTTTGTCAGATTAACCAAAGTCACTATTTGTCCAAAGAAGTAACATGCAGACTTTAGAAAAAAACATGCAACATACACAACTTACGAGAGACTGACAGAGAGATGGCTTTACTCCACTCTGAAAACGAATACCAGTCATCCTTGTGTCTACACTGACACATGTAGTCTCCACTGTTTGATTCAGAAACTTTTAAAATCAGGTGTTTACTGGTTGTTTGGTATTCAGTGGACCCAGTTTTCCATTTACACGTCCATTCAGTGGTTTCTCCTCCTTGGACATCACATGTCAGAGTGATCGTCTCACCACTGAATATCTGAGGCTGGTGTGGTTTCTGTGTCACAACTTTGTTGGAAACTGGTTTCATGAGATATGAACAATTAGAAAACACGCTAAAACATGATATCAAGCAAGAAAAATCACATTGTTAGTACAAAACAACTGAACTCACAGGTTATGCGGATGGTAAGTTCCTTACTTATATCACTGTATAAGTCTTTCTTTCCTCTCACTGCCTCACATCTATAAATACCTCCTTGTGTTACAGAGATTTTTCTGTTTTTTGTGTTATTTGTTTTGATTTCAACAAAAGAGGTGTCCGAGGTCCGTCTCAACCATCTGTATTTCCATTCAGCAGAGCTCTCCACAGAGCAGTTCAGGGTCACACTGCCTCCTACTGGTATGGTTGTTGGACCTGCTGTCAGTGTGACACTGGGTTTCTCTTCTGGGATTAAAAAAAAAAAAAAAACATCATTTGGTAAATTAGCAAGAAAAAGAAGTTTTAAAACATATATTGTTAAAGTAAGTTTTTTTTTTGTTTTGTTTTGTTTTGTTTTTTTAACTCAGTTTTATCAATAAAGGATTAGTAAATTGATTTAATGAGTCACTTTTGTTAACATCAATGGATTCTTCATTACTGAAAGATGTTGGGACCCATTTTTAAAGTTTACATTGAGTAGAAAAGTACCTGTTTTTGATGCTGTGTGCGATTAACAACAGAACATAATTTATGCCACATAAAGTAAAATTACATCTGTGGTATTGTAAACACTATTACATAAGAACAACAAATAGAAACCTACTCAGTATTTAAACTTTGATTGCTTTATTAAAAATAGTGCTGCTGTGTAAAATTATCTTAATAAAAAATAGCTTCTCTGTACTTAAACATCAACTGATGCTTATGATCAAAATTAGTGAAGCATATGGTAGATGTGTTGTAACTACTGTTTGCTGCAACTTTAATTGTTGCTCAACCATGAAGGACTTACCTAATACAGTTACAAAGACATTGTTACTGCATTTTGTTTCATTTGAGCTCCTTCTGAAACCACAGCACTGATATTCGCCACTCTGATCTTTTTTTAGGTGTTCTAATATGTAGCTTTTTTGGACGTTTAAGGAAATATATTCTTGACCATTTTTGTTTATTTTGTATTCCCAGTCAGGGTCCTTGAAGCTCACATTACAGCTAAAGATAACAGACTCTCCATTAAAAAAAGTCAGCCAGTTGGGATCAGTGGTCAGCACCACATCTGCAACACAACAGCAACAGTTTTACAAATCCAGAAAGCAGGAACATAAAATAGTACAATTCTGTTCTTGTTAATGCAAATATGGGGTTTCTAAAACTGGAAAACAGAATATAGTGTAATTTATCATACAGCAATGGTTCGCTATGAGGAAATAAACTATTCTGAAGTCAGTAAGACAATAAGAATAAAACTGAAGCAACCTTGAGCTTGTCCACAGGACAGTAAGGCAGTCAGCACTGAAAAAAGATTGAAATTTCAGACATTACATACATTAATATATTGATATTAACATCAACATAACAAAATGAAACATGTTCTGTTCTTACATCCGGCAATAATATCTTTAACAAAGAGCTCATTTTTCAAAGATAAACTTTTAAGTATTAGAAGTTCGTGATCAGAAAGGTTTTGATAAATCTATTTTATCAAATGAGTCCAATTACACTTTTTTATTTTCTTGACTGCACTGACTTATCTTTCCTGTGTTTCACCACAAAACATTATGTAACTTCCTACACCGCTTTTGACAATCCGCACTCATGTTTACTGGAAAAAATGTTTCAAGTCTGTAATGAAAGCAATCATTTGTTGAGTACATTTATTACATGCACATTTACAGTGTTGCTGTTGGATCTAAAGCACTGTGCAAAAGTGGGATTTTTCTATGGTTTTTTGCATTTTTCTTTAGTTTTCACTTCCAAGGAGGCTAATATTACACATCACACAAACTGCAAGGAGATTTTCTTCAGTATTTCATCACTTTCTAAAAGTTTCAGATTCTTCTATTTGGAGTTTGACTGTTTCCTTGCTCATTTTCTGTAAAAGTGTATGATATTTTCTTAATTTTTTTTCAGTTTTTTCTGCTTGTCTTCTTAGTCTAGGGACTCTGCTATAAAAGGTAGAAAGACAGTTTCTATAAATCCCAAAAGCATTGCTGCTGAAACAAAGTTTGAGGTCAGTAACACCATAACTTGATGTAAAGATTCATGCATACATTTTACTCAGCTATACTTCCATATATAACAATAATAAAGAAATTATTTCAAACCTTCTACAACATTCACTTATTTTGTTCTTAATTATTTCCCCTAATCAGCACCATTCCAACAGAGAAATTAGGTACTTACACCATAAGCCTAGCATATGAAACCGAGTGTTTCCCTTCTTGCCTTTAAAGCCAAATAAATGAGTAATTTTGCCTTTCAGAAACATTTTAGCTTTCAATCCCAGGGCAAGTGGTTACTGCAGAGTGCGTATAAAAACATAAGACCGTGAGAAATAGGAACTTTGTTTCATCTCAACAAGTCATCAAACCTTAACACCCCCCAACACACACACACACACACACACACACACACACACACACACACACACACACACACACACACACACACACACACATTGACTCTTCTTTAAAGGTCTGCCTCTCAACAATGGGTTCAATTGAGAAATTTGTAGTCATACTTGAAGAATAAAAAGGGTTTACAAATAAGAAAATTATAATCTGGTCTCTACCAAATGAGCAGAGACATATTTGTATAGCAATTTGACAATGTCACATAGACATGATCAAACAATTAGCAAAGGCAACGTGCAAAACACAGAGTTCACATTATGAGAGGCCACCAAAATATTTCACATGGCTTTTGACTTGTCTTTGAAACATCTGTTGCTATTGCCTGTTTCCTCTTTTTTCCCTTTGTGCTGATGTGAAGTAAGATAAGATAATCCTTTATTTGTTGGTGTTGTGTGTGTTTCTTGCGGTAGTAGTCCTGTTGCATAATCCAGTTTTGGATCATGCAACATTGTTTTTATTATTTAGCATACAGAATGGACTTTGATGTCACAGCACTGTCTTCTGTTAGGAGAGGGACAATAGCAGTTGCTGCATTACAGAAACAACAGTCAAGGAGAGCACTTTATCTTTAATAATTTCAGAACAGAAGAAGACAGTAACACCAAAAGAAGAAAAAAGGAGTAGTTTTTGCTGGAAATTGTGTCAAGACAAACACTTTAACCACATAAATTGAGGAAATGTCAGAAAGACAGTGATGTGTATTTATCATTACAATCTGTCATCTCTGTTATGCTTATGGTTTACTTTTTACTTTAGCATTGAATAGTTTCTGTGTTAATATTACAAAATGAAATACAGCTCATTAACACAGAGACATATGGGGGCTTCACAAAGCTAATAGCAATGTTGTATGGTGATGCAGCAGGAAGGCTATTCTCTGCAACAGCCTCTCTCACAGAACACCAGACCAATCCCAGCAGCGAATTAGACACATCTAGTTTTGTTTTTTTACTGGTTTGAGTTGCACCTTCTGTCACAATTTTCTGAGGTTCCTAATAATAACTCCTACCATAATTCTGAAATTTGTTACAAGTTAGTGCAGGAAATATTTGTGTTGGCCACATGTATTTCTTATGATATGCCTGTAACTTTTTAATGTTCAAGTAGATTAACCAAAAGGATTAGTCTTCATCCATCTTTTGCATTCTGCAGTTATTAAACACCATGTTTTGACAAGATTAAATTTTGGTTTGAAACAAAACTGAATGAATGGCCGGATGTAAAAACCCAGATGACCTCATTGTCACATACAGCAGCATAAATATTCTTTGTGGTGTAGGTGTTAGATTGTATCAACTGTGGGGTCCAGCTTAAAATACCACAACTTTGAGAACAAATAGTAACAGAGCATCCCTCTGACTTTCCTCTAAATTATGTCCCATGGCTTGACTGTTTCAAGTGCCTAAAGGATGCTAACATCACAGAGCTAAATTTTGGTCTATTCAAAGGTTTGAGCTTACTCAAACCTCTCGGCACCTGTGATAAGGGATGGAACATGGAATGAAATATTGCCTACAAGGCTGCACACTTCTAGCATGTCATTACTGAGAGTATTGGGCCTTGATCTTTTAATCACTCTTGTAATAGCCTGACTTTATACAACTTATGGTGTCTTAGTTTACACCCAATACATATTACACTCCTATTGTTGTGGACAGTTTTTGTGACAGCTAAATGAAGTTTTGTCCTCCAGTTCACTAAAACTCTTATATGTTTATGCTTAGATGAATCCAACCTCTTGCCCAATGACTGCTGGGGATAGGCACCAGCTCCCCCGAACCCTGCATGGACAAGTGGGTTAAGACGATGGATGGATGTTTAGATTAAATAAATAGTATTTTAATAAAATTGCTTTCCTGCACAGTTCTTGCACAATGGTTGGTATTGGAAGATGTAGGGATGATGACGTGACGGTGATGATGGGGCAACGGTGGCAACAGTGGTAGGAGTTCATCCTGTAACCAGTGTGTTGCTGGTTCGAACCCTTGCTCTGTCCTGCTGTGTCCTTGGGGAAGACAGTTCACCCACCTTACCTCCAAGTGGTGGTCAGAAGGCCTGGTGGCATGGTTGCATGGCAGCCTCACTTCTGTCTGACTGCCCCAGGGCAGCTGTGGCTACGGTTTACTAGCTTACCACCATCAGCGTTTGTGTCAGTGGGTGAATGACTGAAGGTTCTCTGGACTTGATAAAGCGCTCTGCAAGCCATTTACCATATATCAACATCCTTCCTGCCACAGACTTTGACAGAGTGAGGAAGGAGTGACCAGTAGTCAATTTACTTCTGTACAATGCATCTCTTTGTTGTTTGTTTGATCGCTGCTTTTCACGTTGATTTAAGGCATGTTTTGCACACAATTTAGATTAGAATTGCAAATAAGCACATCTGATGGAATATAAAAAAGACAAAAAACCCTGCTTGTTTTTGCTCGGAATCATATAAATAACGTGCTTTATGTTGTTAGAATAAATTGCGGCAATATGATACTAATAATTGTTTTTAATCAATTTCACTAATATATGTGCGATTTTATGCACAAAGTACAAGCATGCAGGGGATAAATTTACAATTAATTTGCCAGACTGTCTCATAGGCAAGTGGGAGGCTAATTTATTGTGTGGTGGGGATGCAAAACGTGTGAAGCGCTCAGCATTTAAATTTGGTCTGTGGTTTAGGGTTTTTTTTCAGACAAAATGGAAATGGGGGAGAAGTCATGAGAGACAGCTAAAAGAATCTTTCTGATGTCCTTCTCATATAAAAACTATTCCCGAGAACCAAAGAGCTTTTGTTTGTCAGAGAGAAACAGCAGTATTTTAATGCTAGGTTTGAGGATGGTACAGACTTCATTATCCACACTGTTCTTAACTTGTAAGTAAAAGCTAGTTTTTAGCAACTTGTTTTCTTGACACATCTTTGTTTCAACAATTGTAACTTAAATTTGTATAATTTTAAAAGGGAAGTTATTTATTATTTGCAAATAGTCTTGACTTTATTGTAGTAATATTTTAAAAAATGTTAAACAAAAAATGTTAAGCGTACAATTTTCCATTCTAAATGTATACATGAATATATAAAAATGTATATAATATAAAAAACCTGCTTTCTTTTTTGTTTCATTTTTAATTAAGTCTGAATTTTCTGGTTTTTTTTAAGTGTTTGGTCCATTTGTCTGCTATGGACAATTGCATGGTAAGTAATGACCTTTGCATTTAACTTTCAACTATTATCACATTTATTATGGAGATAAATTATATTGATGAAAATAAGGCAAAATTACTAAAAATTTTAGTAAAATCCAGGCTTAAAAGGTAAATAGTAAATTAAAAAGGCCCCTTAAGATCAGTTTTATAATGAGCAGATAACCAAATAACAGACTTTAAAAAATCCTCAGAAGCAAAAACAAACAATGCTGCAAGCTAATGAGGTCTGTGCAGCCTGTGAGGAATAGAATATTTTGGCACCTTCTGGCTAAATAGGGAGATTTCCAGCAAGTTTTTCCACTGCATTCTAACTGATTCACAACCAGTAAAAAAAGATTCAACATTGTCACATAGGTTAAAGTATAGAAAAATATTTTTAAAAAATCAACAAGACAATGAAAATATGTTTAAGTTTCCTGATTTTAATCCTTATTCCATCCATTATCAACCTGCTTATCCTTGCAGGGATGCCAGAGGCAGGGTTTATTCTTCTTTTCATGATCTAAATCTCACCAGCTGAAATGTTTCTTAAAAAATTAAATTAAATAAAGGACTCTTCACAGGACTTTTCACAACTTAACTTTGATTTGCCAAATCAAATATTCAAATTTTGATCATCTAGTTTTTCAGTTGCTAACAGAATGAATAAGGTAAATTCAAACTCTGGACTTGTGTTTGTTTGTTTTTTTAACTTGTTCTGATTTGGATACCAAAATGACCAATGACATTGCTGATTTTTGGAACTTATTAAAAACAAAATACTTATAAATCACATACTCTCCCTTAAAGTGTCTCTATTAAATTTGAAAATCCGGTCCAGATTTTCCAAGTTATATTGTCACAAGTCTTTAAAAAGTGCTAATTTAAGTAGCTTTGCCAAAAAAGAAATATCCCTTTACCACAACAGCTAAAGGTAATTTTACCATTGTTTCAAGGTTTGCAAAACACATTTTAAAACATAAATGGGTAAATGTTTTGTTCACAAATGTCCAGAATGTTATGAAAACTAGAAAACTGGGTCTGAAAAAGACTGGAATTCTATAATAGACAATTAGTTGGAACATAGGATGTAACACTTAAAGAAACATATCTCAGATTTGGTTCATTTAATTTGCCTCCTTATGCCTGTATAATCCCTTATTGATGAGGTTACATTGTAGAAGAAACTGAAGCAGGTTGTTGGGCACAGGATGAGGCAGACTGAATGGTCAAGAGAAAAAGTGGGACTGTAATTTTGAAATTATATCTCATCTTAATTTAGCATTATTTGCAAAAAAAAAGGTAAAATAAGAATTAATGACAGTTTAGTAAATTCTTTTGATTGCAGGGAGTAATTAGTTTTTGGGGGTGGGTTAGGGTGTCTAAAAATGGCAGTGCAAAACTTGACTTTCCATATCAGTGGGACAACAATAAACTGTTTTCAGTCCACTAGTCAGTAAGTATTAGATCTAGTTTCACCATAATGATGGTTTCCAGCCAAAACCCAGAAAGGAGACATGGGGCCCACCCAGGGCACTGCTCTTGCCAGAGCCACAGCTGCGTGTGAGCTGAAACAGATTTATTAGTTTGGAATTCAATTCAACAAATACATATGTGATTACTTCCAATTCTGAAATAAGAACATGAACTCTCACTCTAACAATTAACTATTTTATTTTCTTCAAATGCCAACTGAACAGCAAAAGCCCTTCAGGCCAAACTCAGAGCAGACAGCAGGGAAATACCAGCGGGTGGCAGTGTGACACTGACCTGTTCTGTGGAAGTATCTGCAGATTGGAGATACTACTGGTTCAGACAAACCTCAGAGTATTCTGAATCTCTTATCTTAAAAAATGGAACAGCAGAGCAGAATATTAGTATTTCAGAAGGAGGCATCTACTACTGCAGAGGAGGAGGAGGAGATCCAGTTGTCTTCACAGAGGACAGCAACAAAGTTACAATTGACAAAAGAGGTAAGTGTTTTGTCTGTAAAAAACAATGCATATCACATACAAAATCAACTCAGAATATGGCATAATTCCCTGTTTTAATTATTTTCAATCATTCATGTTTTTCACCTTTAGAAACATTTTTCAAGGCAGCAAGGATAATGCAAAATCCCAGCTGGTTAAAAATGTTTATCGGAGAGAGGATCAATCTGACATGTGTCATCTTGGATGGTGAAAGCACTCAGTGGGAATATGAGTGGAAAACAACCAGCTCAGAAAAACCAGCAAAAAGCATGGAACACTGGGTCTTCCATACTTCTGTTTCCAGTGCTGGTGCGTACTGGTGCAGAGGGAAACAGAAAATGGACTTGAATCTTTCAACAAGGTGGAGTTATCCCATGAGATTGACTGTGCTATGTAAGTTTTTTTTGTTTGAATTATTATTTGTGCAGATAAATGATAAACACAAAAAGAGAAAAGTTATTTTCACTATCCCCATCTATTAAGGCAAGTTGTCCAGGTCCTGAAGAAAGAGAGCAGCCCAGATCATCACACTACTACCACAACTCTTTGCATGATTTTTTTTTTTTTTTTTTTTTTTTTTTTTTGAAGTCGTCAGTTTCATGATAGATGTAAAGGGATGTGGAACCTACTAAAAAAGATCCACTTCTGTCTTGTCAGTCCACAGAATCTTTTCCCAAACTATCAAGGATGATTAGGATGTTGGTTGAGAAATGTAAAAAAGGCATTGATGTTGGTTTTGGTCAGCAATAGCTTTGGCTCTAGATGTATTTTATACATTCCAGATGTTATTCTGGGTTCGCTTGTGACCTTAATGTTGCCAAAGTGTTCTTGAAGTAATTTTGGTTGGCGAGTCACCACTGGAAAGGCTCACCAATGCTCCATATTTTCTCTGTTTGTGGATGATGGTTCACAATGTTATTTGCTGGATTCCCAAAGCCTTAGAAAGAGCTTTGTAAACCTTTACTGGTTTACTGATCAGTATCAGTTACTTTGTTTCTCATTTGTTGTTGAATTTCTGTAAATCTGGGCATGGTGTGCTGCTTTATATGATCTCTTTGCCTATAACACCTTTCTAGGTTATATTGAAGTGATTTTTTGATCCTGGAACTGGCAGTATTCAGGGATGGGTGTGGCTAGTGAAATTATGTGTTTCTGTGTATCAGTGGTGGGGTTTGGTGAAACATTTTTAATGATAAAATATCTTTGATTATCTGAAACTTTTAAATGTGACAAAAACTGAAAAAAATGTAATCTGTACTTTTTCATGCCACTATACCTATTGTGAAACTTCCTGTCTGGTAGTTCAAATTAACTGCTTTTCAGTAATATACAGTGGGGGACATAACTTTTATCATTCTGTATGTTTCTCTGACATTAACAGCAAGCACACCAAAGGCCACACTAAGTGTTGACTTGTTTCCTTGGAATGGAATATGGACTCTGACTTGCTCTGTGAAAACATTGCCATCTGGTTGGAAATACTTCTGGTACAAGGATGGAAAATCCTTTGCATTCCTGCCCATAGAGGGTGCTGCTGTGAGCAATAAGCACATCTTTGTCTCACAGAGCGGACTCTACTGGTGCAGAGGAGGAAGAGGAGAGCCAGTTTTCTACACAGAGTTCAGTGAGCCACTGAAAGTTGGCACAGAGGGTGAGTTTACATTTACAATATGCAAGCAATTTTCTGAATCAAGTTGTACTTAGCTAATTCAAGCATAAAAAATTGTGCTTGTCATAGTATTTTCTCCTCTTTGCAGTGACTTAATGCTAAGAAACAGGGGTGCAGGGGTGGGGGTGGGGTTAGGACTATATATATATATATATATATATATATATATATATATATATATATATATATATATATATATATATATATATATATATATATATATATATATATATATATATATAAAGTTGTTGGAGTGTTCTTGAAGTAATTTTCCTTGTACCTTTTACCAGACTTAACAACAGATGAGTCAGAGTCAGCAGCAGTCCCAACTCCTCATACCAGCATAACTCCTCCGCCATGTGAAAATGGTGAGCAACACTGTGTTCAGTGACATGCCAGTAACACCAGCGCAGGCAGTCTATGGGAATTTCACTGATTCTCTTGCTGTTTTTACCATTACACAACAAAACTAAAATATTTATTACTGACAGAAATTCAAACAATCATTATAAAACATTGATAATAAAAAATAGCCTCCTGTCTGGACTGGAGGCTAGATATTTGGAAACAGGGGGTATCCTACCTTAGCTTGCATGTGTTACTGATCATATTAAAATAATTCAGCTTAAAGCTTTGGTTTAGATTGAATTATGAATTGAACTGAATTATCCATGGGGTTTTTTACTACTATGGACCGTATCATCAGTGATCTGGGACCTTATGAATAAACGTTGCGTACTCACAAAAACCGTTATGGCACTGTGTTTCGCACACATGTCGCATGTTTAAAAATAAATGTTGCATGAAAATTTGCACAACTATATGCAAATTTTTGAGCTGCTGTGAGAATGTGCGGACAGCCACTCAAACTTTTTCAGTAGTCAATAACAAACCACAAAGCACCAAAACTCACCAAAATACACAGAAATTTCACTCCATTTAGTGTTGTTTAATTCAGCGCAAGGAACCCAATGTTTTTTGGGGTTTTTTTAAAATGATTTTGATAAAAGTGAACCACATTTAGCTTCATAACGTAACATACATCAAAAAGTTATGGAAAAAGCTCAGTCAGATGTAAAGGGTAAATTTCCTCCTCTTTTGTCACATGTAGATGCACATCGATCTGCTGTAATGTTATAAATGTTGCAATGTTAGAAATATGTATTTAAGTGTCTTTGTTTTTTAATATTTCAAGAATGTTCCATTTTGAATTTTTGCAATGAAAAATAAAGATTAAGATTTGACCTTTAGCTCAATTTTTACATCTGCTTTTAATCTTGCTTCACTGGTAAAATTTATGCAGCCTGATGCATGTGTAATTTACTAACAGTAAATATTGTGCTTGTACTAGTATTGGACCAAAGGAAGCAAGACATTTCCAAGCCTTTGAAGTTAGTTATGTAAAGCTTTTGATGGGTCAGTTAGACTCTAGAGATGTGGTGACAGCAGCTGTGGGGGGGGGGGGCAATTTGATTTTTTTGTCACGGAGCCCAAAATTCATGACTGTGCACCTGTTAACAAGTAATGTGTTATTTTAGAGGGAAGCGGCTCACCTATCCCCGTGGCTCACTTATCACTTATAATGTGGCTGGTTTGTGGATGTCTTCTAGTCTGTGGAAGTCTGGTTTTGCTGTTAATGTTTTTGCTCAGAAAATTGAAAGGTAAGACTTTTTCACCTCATAATTTCTAAACCATAATTCATGACATGTATTGCTCTTAATGTTACTAAGCAGTAAAATAACCTTTAAGACCCCTCTTCATGGATCCATGTTGTAACAAATGTGTTATCGTTTCCTGAATTTTACAGAATAATTTTAACATAATAATTACATATGTTCTGTTTCTGTTAAATCTTCAGTGCTTCCTTCACATTTGAGAGTCTTTCAGTCAGTGAACTCCAATCAAGCATCTGCTGCACAACAAACAATCAACCCAGATCCAGACAATCCATATTGGCATCTTATCCATGGTCAGCCCTGAATAATGAATACAGAATATGATTGCAGTTTGTTGTCCAGAAAATGACACTTTTTCCCCCCACTATGCTAAAGTCTCTGATTTTACCCTATAGGTGACAATGCTATATATGAGTCTATCTACCCGAACAGAAATCTTGACATTGGTACAGCATACACTTTGATTCATGTGGAAATATTACTAAATCTAATATCACAACCGCCTGATGTGTACAAATGTCACATTAATATTTCAGGGGAATCAGCTGAAGTTGACTGTGCCTGAAGCTGAAGTATCTCGTGATCAGCTCAATGGACACAATACAAGCAGTATGTACAAAAACTATACAATAAGATTTAATTACCTTATCTGTATAAAAAAAACATGAAACTACAAATAAAAACATCACATTTTTAATTATAGACACTGGTAATGAGGACAGAATAAGACATAGTAGAGTAATAAACCATTGTTATTCATTTCAAACCTAAACGCTAATAATTAATGCAGAATTACAACCGAGCCTTTCAGCATCATAACACAGATGGTTAAACTGAGTAAAATGTGTTTAATATGTTAGTTGAGACATTCAAAATAATTATTAAATTAAAATGATTTGTTTGAAATTTGTTTATTCACACATGTTGGATATTTTCTGTATTTTATCCATTCGGTGAATTTATTGTGTTCATAACTTAAGTAACTTTGGTGTGTTTCAGGTCCAGAAGAAAAAGGAGTGGAGCAAACATCTATTGTCATTTAAAATCACCAAGACATTTTTCAGCTTTACCTGCATTCAACAATATAGTGCTTGAGGAGAATATATATATATATATATATATATATATATATATATATATATATATATATATATATATATATATATATATATATATATATAATTGTCTTTGAATAACAATCTGCTTTAATTTAGACAAGCAACTGCTGTGTGTTTTGTGAGCTTTTTAGGAAATCAGACATTTTCTTGAATTCCTTTTATTAAGAAAAAGCAAATGTTTTGTAGCAAGGAAGTTCTACATCAATACTGCATTAAAACACAGAGAAGAATAGCTAAAGTTAGTCTTATTGAATCACCCTATATATAAAAACCATGTTCAGTTAAAGCTGTTGAAACTGTCACTATGTTGTGACAGAATGGTATGAGACAGAAAATATGTGAAAAAATCGAGCTCCTCTGGCTTCTCCCACCTCCCTCCATCCCCCCCTTGCTCTCTGCCATGCTGCAGCCAGAAGAGACTGCAGTGAATGCTAATGCTAGTTAGCATGACCACCGATGACGACAGATAAACTGTTTTCCTGTAATGGTAAGCTGTTTCTCCGCCATTACCACATTTAGCAGCGAGTAAATGAAGCTGACTGACAGCGCTAAGACCTTCCGCCAGCTCTGATTGGTTGTTTTAGGTCAGGAGCAATGCATTTCTTTAGACAGCTCAGGGAGGAGGAGATCGATCCTTTCACAGATTATCTGCTTCATAACATATTGTCACACAATGGTGACAGTTTTAACAAATATGTAAAAAACAATTTTTTTAAAATAAAAAGTTACATACTGCAGCTTTAAGAGGAACCCTTTGTTTAAATTATCATTTGGAACATTTATTTGTTTTATGTGTTTTATATGCTTTGTGTTTTCATTGGTGTATTTTCTGTAACATGTATTTCATGTTTTTGTTATATATGGTGGCTTTAATGTGTATTATCTCTGTTACTTTGTTTTCCTGAAAAGGACCTTCAATTACCTTATAGTTAGTGATAGCTAGTTTAGAACCATTCTTTACTTTCTCTGTAGTCAGAGTCAATAACCTTGTGGGTTTTTCTATAAAAATATCTTCTTCAGTTTATCTCTGAATTTTTATGGCAAAGCCTGGCATCTTGCTTCGCCTGTTTTCACTGAAGTACAGATTGGAAATTATTTTACCTGCTTGAGTATACCAGGTAAGCATTGTGATGTCTTTAAAGATGAGCTGTCACAATGTGTTTCACCATATTTTGTTGTTTTTGTGGTATTGTACAGAAGTATTACAGAGCACCTTTTTCATTATCAAAAGTTTGTTAACAGTTTATTTCACAAAAACATGACAATCCAACATTAAATAAATGTGTCTCACTGAATACTGGATTGTAAAGTGAGAGTCCAGGACAACAGTTCTCTGATCGGTTTGGACTGAAGGCTGCTGATGTGTACATGCCTTTGGTTGTTTAAGTTACCCTTGAATCATAAAGATGAAACTTATTAGAGATTTCATTTTACAACTGTCTGAAGCACTGACTGAGCAGACAAAACATCATGCTCTGACTGAATGAATGAGGCTCTGTCTGTGTGTGTGTAGGCAAAGCATAATGTCTCTGCAGCCCTCTTATTGGCTGAAACAATGAGTGGGAAGGCGCTGGAATGAGGCAACAGCCAACCAGAGACCAGACTGAGTGGGCATGGGACAGAAAGTCTTGGTGGAAGAAAGACACTCCAAAGAATGTCAGTCCAAAGTCAATATCTGGATATCCTAAGATGACAAACTGGCTCTAAATGAGTATCTGTCAGTCAGCCTCTTTAATGAGAAGAAGGGTTGATGATGGCATCCCTGAGGGACAATGAAGACTCAACAATAAGAAAAAAATTGTTCTGGCTTTAAATATCACTCTAAGGGTAAGCACTTATCTGATTGAATGCTTATTCCACTTGATGGACTTTGATTGTCTGGACTGTTTTTGAACTCTAGCTGAACTCTGACTGGAAAGTAATGTAGTTGGCCCCTGATTGATGAATCCTGCTGGCAGAGCCCAATGACTGACAGAAGATGTCCATTAGCGTAAAGAAGAAGCAGTCATCCTCTGTGCTCTCTGACGTTGCCTCTCATACTCACTCTCAGCGCTATCCTCCTTCGACCCCTCCACTCCCTCTCAGGTCTCTGCAACTTGTTGCTAGGCAACCACAAGCACCTGTTGTGCTGAGGGAGCGTAAAAAGGTCAAAGGCCAGGTTTCCGCTATCAGGGAGTCCTGGCCACGAGCCTCAGTGATAACCCACCAGAGATCTTTGACTCCACCCTCCAGACCTCAGTCAACTACAGAAACTCGGCAACGACCCTCCAGTCAACCAAGATCAGACATCATCTCAATAACTCCAACTGCCTCTGTGTCCCAGCCTCTGTTTCCTGCAGCCTGTCCTCATCGGTCAGTTCCTGCTAGACCTACGCCCAATGGGCGAGGTTCCGATTTTACCATGATGTCACTACTGCTGTTTTACCACAGGTAACCATGGGGATCAAATGGTGCAGGTAATATCTAATTTACTAGGAGGTGAACATATCAGACCGTAAAGAACAGACACTTTTTTTTACATTTAAGCTGATCACTATAATTGGTAAAGACTATGTAATTCAACATCATTGTTTTGTTGCTGACTTTTTTGGTTTACAAGAATCCATCTGTACCCAGCAATGTGTCTTTTCTTTCCAACCTTGGAGTCATTTTGCACCATTTCTGAATACAGTGATTTTTATAGTATATTCTTAGTATCCACTGTAGGGAAACCATGCTATGTGACTGGTTTTTATATTATATCTCTCTGCAAGAGGTTGCTCAGAATTATCTTGTTTGGTCACAGGTCATAACCGCTCTTATTTTACAAGATTTACAATTTACAAGAATAAGACAATCAAGAGAAATAGGGTGCAATATAAAATATTCTGGAAAATCATATTCAATGAAATATAATGGAGAATTAAGATTATAAACATTTAACTTAAAAAATAATCACAAATACTTTCAAACCACCAAGAAACTGAATACACTATGATTACACTCATATTCAATAAATTAGAAAAGTACAGAAAAGTTCATTTACTTCAGTAACTCAGCAGGAGCTTCCATCTTGGTGCTACCACCACCTTCCAGCATCCTCTGGTTTATGATGCCTCAAACCTTGGTGGTTCCTGTGTTGTTTTTGAACATGCAAACTAATTTTATTTAATCCCTGGGTAGCAGCTTGAATCAGATGGTTGAAACATGTTTCCACACAGCAGTGTGTCCAAAAAGCAAGTCTGTATATAAAATTTTATTTATATAGCACCTTTCAAGATACAGAAACCACAAAGTGCTTCACAATAAATTGATACAACAGTCCAAGAACCAACTATACATACAAAAACACATTAAAATTGATTTTAGAGTGGATAACTTTATTGTATTAAATTCCCCTGATTAGAGTAGAAAATATACAGACAATGTTTAAAAGTCTGCTCTGTGCCAAGAAACCAACCAATTGATAATAGGACCATATATATATATATATATATATATATATATATATATATATATATATATATATATATATATATATATATATATATATATATATATATATATATATATATCTTGTATGTATGTATCTTACCTGTGTCTCTCTGCAGTTCTTCCAGTCTTTTGGCCATTGATGGTAAAATTGAGCAGGCAATGGTAAGTCTTCCTGTTTCTGTTTCAACCTGTCTGTCACCTGTTTGTATTTTACTTCAAAAGCTACACTTCATTCATTTGCTTTGCTGAATCTGTTATAATGGCTAAAGTCATAAACTATAACTGTAATCACCACATCTGTTTCCACTTGCCTCCACATGTCTCTGTCCACAGGATCTGGTAAAGAGTCACCTAATGCTGGTGGTTCATGAAGAAGTGGAGCTTTTAAGAGAACGACTGAGAGAGCTGCAAGAGAAGAACCAGCAGCTGGAGAGAGAGAACCATATCCTAAGAGCACTGACCCACAACATCTACTCAACAACAGGACACAGAGTACCTCAGTAATATTCTAATGGACAGTTACAGTGTTCTTCTCTTGGACACATACAGCATGAGATTAATTGGGCAGTAACAGTTCACTTGCCTGGAGTGGAAAATTTCATTTCAGTAAGTTTATAGAGAAACTGAAGAAATCCTCGGGGCAGTGGATGGCTAACAGCTAATCAGATGGCTGTCCACCGTTTAGCTGATATTAAACTGTTATACTAGTGGGATACAATGCTACAATAGCAAATTGTAACTTTCTGCACTTCCACAGATGGTTGTTATATTAATTGCTCAGCTGTTCTCTCATCTTAACAATGTGAAGATCAGCTGAAATTCATAAATCAAGAAAGAACAGTCAACTCTATGGTTTAGCCATGGTTTAGCTTTCTTAGTGCGGCCTGGAAAAGCACTGAAAACATGCTATGTTTGACGTCATCACGTAGCCTGTCTTTAAATCCAAATCCAAAAGTTTAATCCACTTTTGTCAGAATTAGATTAACAGATTATAGCTGATTTGGAGCACTATAGATGGCAGCAACAGAACACGTAATTTTTGCGTAGTGACAATAATATAGTTCAAAACAGCAACAAACTTTACAATAGTGTCATACAAAAGTGTAGAACATTAATAATCACTAAAATTATGTTGTTTCCCATGTGGATGACCATTTTAATTTTCAATATGGTTGTTATAACTGCGTCAAACTGATATGAGTAGTTGTTCGCCTTCCTCGAATCTGAAGTTCTCTTATACTTACTGAAAACTCACAGCAATATAACATCTACCCAGATCAGGCAAACTTCACAAAGTCTGGCTTCAAAAAATCTGAACTATCTCTTTATAAAAAGTGTGGTCATGTGATCCATCTCACTGTAAATCAAAGAACACCCTAGAAGTACAAATTAACAAGCTTTTTCTAAATTCTTTAGATTTGTTTTCCAACCAACTTGTTTATTAAATTTTACTGACTCCATGATTTCAAACAAATCTAAAAATTACAGACAAAACAGAAAATCTGAAACTTAATGTACTGTTTGTAATAACAACTTTGTGTCAATTGTTTTGCTTAGAAGACTCACATAGTAACACAGGGTAACAGTTCACACACTTGAGCGAGTGCTTGCTGCTAAACCGACTGTGTTGTCATGGTAACATGTTTGACAGACTCGCATTTTGACAACATGACAACTGGTTACTGCTGCTAGGATGACGATGATGATAATGAACTATAAAATCGAAATAAATTAATGAAGTCTAATTATCTCGTTGGGTTGTATCTGTTTTTTTGTTTACTTTTTGACAGAATCTTTTGTGTTTTTTGTAATTATGTTTATCACAAATTCAGGTAGAAAGTTTTGCCTCTCGGTGACTTGTACTATTACTACCTAACACTGATTGGTGGTCCTAAATTATGATCGAAAGATCTGCAGTCTACATTCTGAAAAACATAGAGGATATGTGCAGTGTCTGCCATAGTTTAAGTCCAGACTTTAGCCATTTCCGGTAATGATCATGCTGAAATAGGAATTATGTGAATTGTCAGGGTTTGATTTAAAGTTTTTACTCAAATAAATTTACTCAAAGTGTTTCTTGAGCAACAATTTTGAATGATTCCAAACCCTAAGGCAGGGGTGTCGAACTCAATTTCATTTTGTTCCACATCAAGATTAAAAATGTTTTTAAAGTTCTGGTTGTGACAGAACATATTGATAAAACTACCCATTAACAAATTGTCAAAATATGAATAAACAGCTGTTCTTCTTAAAGTTAAAAAAAAAATATTGAATATCTTTTCACCTTGATGTAATGTGGTACTATACAGATAAAACTGATTTGATGATAAAATATTTAAGCACACAACTGTTATCTTGAAGGTTCTACTTCTAGAGTGTAGAGGGCCACATAAAAACTTCTGGCTGGCCAGATTTGGTCCATGGGCCTTGAGTTTGACACATGTGCCCCAAGGAAATACATTAACAACAAAAGTGAAGGGATTCATCAGTGGAAGATTGAACTCAAAGTAATTAAAGTTTCATGGGATTATCCTGATTGAGGATATCAATCATCAACACTTATATTATGAACACTAATCAGTGTATTTGGAAATTATGTCAGTGAAACAGTTTAATATTCTAACTCATTAAAAAAACCCAGGTATCTAGTTCTACTGTTTTTTAAAACATCTTCACATTTATTAGCCAATTTTTCACTGATTAATTTACATGGCAATGGTACTGACACAGTAGTTTTAACCTGGTACTTTTAGTTTGTGGTGTTTTATGACATCACTAACAGCTGTGACATAACCACCCTCATTGCATGCTGGGATATAGAACTCATTATAATCATCAGGACAGAGCACAGAGAAAAGAGACACTGTAATCTGTAATCCAGGAAGCTCCACCCCTAATCAGGCATGCAGAAACTTAAGCAAAGCGAATCTGGAAAACAAAGATTAAGATTCAATATATGTGTGTCTCTGTCTTGGAAACAGCATGTAACCATGGCAACAAGAGTGATGCTCTGCTGAATTCCTGAGGAAAACTTGCTCAGCTTTTAAAAAAAAAAACAACTAGTTGAAGTTTGGTTCGATGAAAGAAATATGGGTCCACTTTCTCCAGAACTCCTTAGGAGACCTTTAGGAGCTGTAGGACGATGATATGTTTTTTTTTTTTTTTTTGTTACCATTTTACTCTTTACCTGCATGAATCATTAGGAATATTTGTAGCTAGCCTCTGACCGGCAGCTCCTTTCATAAGATGTTTTGTAAAAACACAGTTCTCACTCTAACTGAGGAACTATTTATATGAACTTCAGCCGTAGTTTCGGATCTGAACCAGAACAGAAAACGCGGTATGTTCAGTCAGTGGTGATTTGACGCACCTTCTCTGTCACAATAAAATATAGCTGTGCATGGCTGGCTGTTAATGGAACTGAGTTGAATGGAGTTAATATGTCGGAAAAATCTTCATGGCTTTTTCAGTGTTTTTAATGAAATTTGGAATCTTTAAACATCTCATGAATAAAGATTCCACATAACCTTGAAGTCTAAAATACCGACTGTTCAAATTTAAACTTGATTGTTAAACAATGAACAAACTATTTAAAACACGGTTTGTGATTTTGGCCTAATAAACCAAAAGAATTGGAATCAGGAAAACATTCGATTGAGACAGACTTGAAAATACTAATCTGTCGACAAACCTTGACTGAAAAAATTTCACATTGAGTGCAAATCTAAACGCCGGTCTGAATTGTATTATGGTGGAATTTATTTGAAAAATCTAAGCTCTCTCCAGAAACTATCTTTCCTCCCTATCTAGACACGGTGAGCCCTCTTCTATCTTTGTGAGGTTGCTGGCCCTTTAAGATAGGGAGAGGGCAGGATGAGCCCATACCTCACACCCCCCAACCCTTCATCCACCCTCCTCCTCCTCCTCAAACACATTGTTCTGCGGATGCCGGCGAGAAACCGGTTCCCTCCCGCTGCTGCTGGTCAACCAGCGGAGCCGCTGACAGACAAACAGACAGATTGACTGATACACCGTTTGACGGAATAACTGGCAGGTAAACCAACAGGCTAACAGAAACGCGTCCACCCGCGGTGTCTCACCGGCGGTGCATCTCTTTGTGCGGGTCCAACAGTTCACAAAGGTGGAGACAAAGACAGAGGACAGGCTGGCGAACCGACACGCCGACACGGAGACGCTATGAGCGAAGGCACGCGCCATGGGAGCGGAGGACGCGCGCTCAGGTGAATGATAAGCTTCCATATGAACAGAACAAAGACAGTCCGGCTGTCATGTCTCCGTCGTCCATGAGTCAGTCTGTGGGCTCCATCCTCGCGGATGCTGCGCTGCTGTTGTCATAGTAACCATCTCAGAGTCTGAGGTCACGATGAGGAGGTGGAGGAAGGGGGGGTGGCGAAGTGTTTCTTATTTAGTTTGCTACTTATTCTCTCCGTCTGTGCTTCCTGTTTGCTGTTTACCTGTAAGCAAACAAGTGACATCACTAAACACTGTCAATCAATCATGCAGGGACGAATTCCGCAGGTAGGTTAATAATCACGTGACCTTCCTTCTGACGTCAGGAAGATAGATTTTGCTGTTGAAATATTGAACTTCATCTAAAAACAATACGACGTTTTATCTACAATTAGTGTCAGTTCATTATTGCCTAGCTTTATTTCTTTATAATTATTATTATTTATTAATATAAAAACTTTTTGTATGACATTTTTAAAGTTACAACCTTTTTCTAAGCTGGCATTCTAGATACTTTGCAACATTTGTTTCACGCAGTTTCATTTTATATGAACTTTAGTTTTATTTCCCAGAGTTCCATGAGAACATAAGCAATGGGAATAAATTTCATTTTATTTTTTTTATTTTATGGTGTTTTCCGTCTGGACATATTAGATTTAGGCTTAGTTTTTGTTTTTTTTTTTTGTTTGTTTTTTTTTTGTTGTTGTTTTTTGTTTTTGGTTTGTTTGTTTGTTTGTTTTGTTGTGTGTTTTTTTTTTTCATTAATACTGCTTTGGTTGAATTCCTTTCAGGAAAAAAAAAACCCATACATCTCGAGAGCTCAGTTTTTATTTGTTATTGATAAGATCTTGCTTGTTGGTTTTAAAGATAAAACTGTAAACATGATTTCTGTGTGAGAACCTACTCTCTTTTAAATCAGCTGGTCAACAGGAAGAGAGTGAAGGAAGGAAGCAGACTTCCTCTCACACAGAGACACACACTCACAGCTGCTTTTGTTTCGCTGTGTGTGTTTTTGAGAGTGTATTAGTCTTTAAGTGTGTGCGTGTGCATGTGTGTGCGTGTGTGTCCTACTTCCTTCCTTTGTTTGACGGCTTCATCCTAAAAACACAAAGAGTTGAGACAATAAGGCATGCTGATATGTTTTGAGAGGGGTACATGTCGAGGACAAGAGCAGAATAAAGGAGACATTTTTATAAATACAAACATGAAAAATAAACATGTTAACAGAAACAAAAACAACAGAAAGGTTGAGCAGAACCTAACATGTGCCTAAACATGAAAAATCATTCTCATTTTATGGTATAGTCTTTCATATTATTGTTTGCCTTTATTTAAAAGATTTTTTTCATTATGGATTGAAAGGTCCAATTTTTGATGGACCTTTCAAAAAAGGTTCATTTCATCATTTGTCCACTTTGATTCTAAAGCTTATATGAGCAATCATTGACAGTCATATTTGTTAAAATGTTCCACACACAGGGTAAATAGCAAAGAGATGTTGAGTAATAAACTTGTGCAGTGTTGAGATGTGTCTCACAAACCAACCAGGAAATCTGACCTGAGTTTGACTTTTTACTAATGATCCTCTTCATCAGCTGTGGGGAATGACCCAGCGTGTTTAAAGTCCTGTACACATGATTAAATTAGAGCTGTCGAATCTACTCAAATCAATGAAATTCTTTCTGTAGAAGAAAAATGTGAATTGCAGGAAAGTGAAAAAGACATAATGTCTTCTTAAAGTCATACAGATTGAGATCTGGTGTTATCTTTCTCAAAAATAAAAAACCTTTGACCTCTGTTAATGGTTGCATATGTCTTGCCAAAATGCCCATGTTCCCCCCTCCATCAGTGGTAGCTTCAAACATGTTCAGAGCAGCCGTGCCCTAAATGCTGAAACTCTCCATCCCAGATGCTGGCTTGCCCACCTTTCACTGAGAAAAATCATGACAATCTTTCTTATCTTTGTCTTGGAGAACTCGACTTTTTCACCACTTTCTGTCAATAAGCTGTGTTTCTGTTCATACATAGCTAACATGTGGCTAATTTATGGTTTATTGGATTATATTAGTTTTGGATTATACTTCTGGATGGAGAATCCTGACTGGGCGGAAGGATAACTCATGTTCCTGAGTTCAAGTGGAAACAATGCCTTGCAAACACATCTTTTTTTTTTCCTCCTACACACTTTGTCATGTTGGAAACACAAGGTTCAGCATATTTTATTGAGATTGTGGGTCATAGATCAACCTATTGTTGTGCATAGTTCCAAAGTGGAAGGAAAATGATGCAGGGTTTTTTCTTTTAAAAGCCTCAGTAGACCCACCTTTTACTGTAATTACAGCTACAAGTCTCTTATTTAGCTTTCATCTAAACAGTCCACATGTGGTCTGCTGGAAGACCGCCCTCAGCCTGAGTTCCAAGTCTTGTACAGCCTCTAAGAGCTTTAGTTTCAGGAATGCCCTTTATTTAGCTCTATCCCATATTCACATTAACTCTGACTGGTGTCAAAATTGAGATATTGCTTTTTAGACAAACTACTGTCTCTTGGTTTAAACTTCTCCAATATAATTATTGCCCTGTCTTGAAGTGTTGTTTTCAAAATCTCTTTAACGACAGCAATGTCAGACCATTTTCAAAACCATTGCTGTAATCATAATATTGGTGATGTTGCTGTAATGGCTTTAAGAGGGGGGGAAGGGGCTGTAAGGTAAAATCAACTTTTTTTAGCTTTAGATCATGTTATAATGTTATTCTCTCATCAAAAACATATCTAGAGTGTTGCCTTGATTCTTTCATGCATGTTTGAGGAATCATTGAATCTCCACCTTTTTCCGCACATCTCCTCCTCGGAGCTGCAGTCTCCAAGCTGAGCTTCTGCCTCACAAAGCACCCCTTCCCCACGACAGCAGCAATTAGCGAACACCTGGTGGAACTGTGCATCTGCTTAGCTCATCATAGGAGCTACTTCTCAATCCAACGTTCCTTAGAATGGTTGTAAATGTCTTAATGGAGAAATGTTGTTGTGATGACGTGCTAAGTGTCAGAGAGAGCTGGAGCTTCTTAAAGAGGCACAGGCCCAATTTCAAGGCATGTTATGCAAGTTATTTTTTCATATATACAGCATTTTTATAACAGCTGGAGGTAACATAGTAACTTGATTGTTATATAAAATGTGCCTGGAAAATACATAATACTGTCCCTTTAAGAAAATTGAACTTTTCAAAGTCTTTAAATGTTGTAGCTGTTTTCATGGTGCTGTTTGTTCACGCATGTTCTCTAAAAAGCTTCTGAAGAGAAGAACAAATGAATTTATACTGGGATTAAAGTACACTCTGGTTGATGGCTAATTTCTGCACTGGATTTTATTTAAGAGTTTCAGATTAAAGAGGGCTAAACACAAATGCATGTCACTCCTTCTAGATTTTTACTTGATTTACAAATAATATGTATCCTTTCCTGTGCAACTTTTTCCTTGCACTGCATAATTATGGACTGGTTTGTGTTAGTCTATCAAATAAAATCCTACCAAACATGTTGAAGTTTTCATAACATTTCAAGAGGTAAGAATGGGCACATTTAGGTGATGTGGTGCCACAAAATGGCTCAAAATCTAGCAGTGAGTTCTGGCGTTTAAGTTATTTTTTGTTCCGGAATTATTTCAGTTTTCTAAATACTTTATTTCTAAATACTTTATTTGTACCTGGTGTTTGTTTGTTTGTTTGTTTGTTTGTTTGATGCAACATCATAAAACTCTGAAATTTCTGGAATTACCAGGTAGAACTGATTAAATAGGAAGTAAATCCACTTTATATGTCTGTCTGTGTTTGTCTAACCAGGTAGCCCAGTGCTGAGGTGTGGCAGCTGGTGATTGGTGGTTACCATGGTGCCCAGGCCATCATCAGGGGAGCTATGGGGGCTCCATCTGATGCCCCCGCGGATTCTGGTGGACTGCTGCCTTCCCAATGGTGATATTCTGTTTATTTTGTTTTCAGTGTGTGACATAAAACTGTGCCTCAAACATGCAAATGAACTTTGTATATTTGTATTGCGATTCTTCAGCCTCTGTATTGTGGATGTGCCTCATTTTAGTTTTATTGGACTTTTGCATTTACATAAATTTGTTATTGCCTGTGACTTGTTTTACCTGTGATTAATCTTCCTATTTGTTCACCAGGTATGATGGTGAGCCTGGAGTGTCTCAGAGAAACTCCTCTCATCAGCATAAAGCAGCAGCTCTTCATCGAGGCCAGGAAGTACCCTCTCTACCACCTGCTGCAGGTACGCCATTTTTTTTTTCTTTCTCTGCATCCTCCACTCTACCTGTGACAGACTAACACTCTCACTTCTGCTCTCTTGGTTAGGAGGAGTCATGCTACATCTTTGTGGGCGTGACCCAGGAGGCTGAGAGGGAGGAGTTTTATGATGAGACGCGGAGGTTGTGTGACCTGCGACTGTTTCATCCCATCCTGAAGGTCATTGAGCCATTGGGGAACCGTGAGGAGAAGATCCTAAACCGAGAGATTGGTATACCGGCCCCTCCATTCTCTGTGACGTCATCACTCAAGTTATAACCTTGTCCTCCAAACTGACGCTTCATGTCCCCTTTAGGCTTTGCCATTGGAATGCCAGTCTGTGAGTTTGAGATGATGAAGGACCCAGAGGTTCAGGATTTCCGCCGCTCTATACTGAGCGTTTGCAGAGAAGCCATGGAGGAGAGAGAGGGGGGCGGGGCACACACCCAGGCACTCTATGTTTACCCTCCCAACGTGGAGTCTAGTCCTCATCTGCCACAACACATCTATAGCAAGCTGGACAAAGGTGCTTAACTACTTCTTCTGTTGAGTTCTGGATCCAATTGGAGCCAGTCTATAACTGTCTCTCTTCCCTATAAGCTGATTTCTATACCCATGTCCATCTTACTCTAACCCAAAGGTTCCCAAATGTTTCAGCTATTACTGTACATTATTTAATGAGAGCTTTCATGTTACATTTATTTATTTCATGATAAATTTATTTATTTATTCAATTTTGTCCCTTTTGGGCCACATAGACCTCAGGGGTCACATCACTATGACTCTGAAAATCATTTTGTGACCCCCCCCACAACTTGGTGTCTCGCGACGCCCCCGGGGTCTTGACCTCCACTTGGAGAACCCCCACTCTAACCAGATCTATTTTCTGAGACCGCTCCTAAATCACACCAGATGCTGTTTGTCTCTACCTAACTCTCTGCTACAGTTTTTTTGATGAATGAGATGTTTATGTCATTCTGCAGGACGGCTCATTGTGACCATCTGGGTGATTATGTCTCCATCAAACTCCAAGCAGAAATACACTTTAAAGGTACATCTGGCTGAGCATTTGTTTGATCCATGTGTGAAACAGTTTTACTGTTGTTTTGAATGTTTATTTTGCTAGAAATGCACCAACAAATCAGCTACAGACTAGCTTAAAAGTAGCTTGAAGTCACTAAATAATCATATCACCTAATAACTGACCATGTACATGTAATTGTAACGGAGGGTGTAGGAGAGGTATTCTGTTGGGGGAGACAAAAATAACACTTGAATTATATCTTCATAGGTTGGCAATAACACATGAAAGAGTAGCTAGATGTATCTCAAGTCTTTTTTTCTGTTTTTTAAAACAGGCCCCTAGAGGAGTCTGATTACTTGCTAAAAAATAGTGACTAAGTTGCAAAGTTAGCAATGCAAAGTTGAGTGTCAGCACATCGTCTCAAGAACTACTTCCTTTCTTATTTCAGAATAAGAGTATCAAACATAGATATGGCTCTCAATCTCAAAACACTCACTTTCCTGTTTGACATTTAAAACAGTGATATAAACTTACGTCATCTGATAAAGCTGTATATTCAAAACTACTGGATGGCACCCCTTGTGACAGGAATACTGCCACAATTCAATTCAGCAAGATTTTGCTGGATTTTGTGTTAATTTAAACCTTGATGTTTGTTGCTGTGTAATATCTGAGCATTCTGACCTCATCACAGATTTTTAGTGCATCTTTAACATGCACCAGTTTAGAAAGAACAGAGTTCAACCAGACCATTTTAGGACCTTTTATGTCACCCTGGTGTCCAGGTTAGCCACGACAGTTTACCCGAGCAGCTAATTGCAGAGTCCATCAGGAAGAAGAGCCGATCGATGCATCTGTCCCCTCAGCAGCTCCGTCTCTGCGTGCAGGAGTACCAGGGCCAGTACATCCTTAAGGTATACCGGGCTGTCCCACCTATCTTTGTCAGCTCTCTGTCAATCTACCTGCCCACCTGTCTGTTCATCCACCTGCCTACCAGCACACCTGTCTGACTCTCCACCCACCTGTGAGTCAGGGTCCAGGGGAACCAGGACCAGTACATCCTCAAGGTACACCTGGTTGTCTGACCCACCCATTTATTAACCTGTATACATTTCTGTCTCACATTGCTGTTTCCCATCTCCAACTGTCTCACCTGTTTGTGTGTCTTTGTCCCAATTGTCTCTCTGTCACCTAAGTCCATGTAATTCACAGGTGTCTCTGTGTGTCCCTCAGGTGTGCGGCTGTGATGAGTACCTGTTGGAAAATTTCCCCCTCAGTCAGTATAAGGTAATCAGTTTAAAATTTCTGGCCAGTTTTTTTCTACTTGTCCGATTATTTTCACCTGTCCCCTCTCTATGTCTGCAGTACATCCGGTCTTGCATCATCGTTGGACGTCTTCCTCACCTAATGCTTGTGTCCAAAGACAGTCTCTACTCTCAGCTTCCAGCCTCGGGTTTCGTCACTCCTTCCTACAGGTAAAAGTCCTTTGGAGTACAGAACGACCAATCAGGAGCAGAGACAGGTGTGCTGCAGGTGTCAAGGTAAAGTGATGTCTGTGTTTTAGTCGGAGGACGCCCCAGCCGTCTCCCTGTCCAGGAGGAGGTGATGGATCTCCTCCTCGCTCCCTCTGGGCCTTTAACACTCTGCTCAGGGTCCGACTTCTCTGCGCCACCTATGTCAACGTCAACATCCGGGATATTGACAAGGTACCCAGCCTCTGACCTGTGTCCATTAATCTCTCCTCTTTACCTGTCTTTTGTCTCTTTCTATCCTTAGACCCTCGCTATCTGTCCTAAATCTAAATCTATTTTCGGAAATCAAAGTCAACATTTAGAACATGCACAAAATTTGAGTCAACACTATGTCCTTGTTCTCTGTTTGTCTATTGTTATCCTCTTTTCTCTCTCTGTCAAAATGTGGGACATTAAAAAGCTTTGTTTCATTTGTTTTTCTGTCCAACAGTGCCTTCTTTGTCTGTCCTATTCAATCCATTCAGCCTATTCTCATTTCAACATTATATGTTCTCCTTAGTTTTACATACACAGGGAGAAAATCATAAAGCAATGTTCATTTTTCTTGCTTATTTTTTTACCTGCACCATCTGCTTCATTCCTGCATGCAGTTCATGAAGCAGATCACTCTAAATAGAGGCTAACACAAATTCATGAAGCAGATGCAAGTAGTTGTCAGTTATTTTACAGCAGTCTCACAGTTGTCCTCGATCCAAAGACAGCAGGTGCAGAAGTGATCAAAGAGATAGAGAAAAAATGTCCTCACTGCCATTTTAAGCTTGTGACAGGATCAAGGCACTCCTCAAAACTAGAAGAATAAAAGCTCACTGTAGCAGGAAAGAATCATGTTTGAATCATGTTTGGTATAACATAATATTGGATGTTCTTAATGCACAACAACAGATTTCAATAGACAATGGAACAATTGAACTCATTCACCCGAGCAAAAAAAAATCACTGATTAATGTTTGAAATGTTTGAAATGTATCAGATTGTCAGAATTTTACATTTGCTGTACAAATATGCATTCTATTAATTTGTGATACGTATTGTCAAACAAAGAAAGAACACTCATACTTTCCTGACTGTGATGACATCATATTATTTCTGCTGAATAAATTAAGTTAAAAGTACAAAATAAAGTCATAAAGTAAAATCAAGGTCTTTGGTTTCAGTTTTGGGATTTCTGGCTGGGCATGTCCTCCCCGCTGCTAAAAGTACTGTCGAGTTCCTCCTCAGTAGTTGGTGATTTACTCTAGTTTTAATTTTTCTAAATATGCATTAATAAGTTGAAATTTTCCCTAAATTTTTGAATAATCCATGATTTAAAAAGTATTCCAGAAAAAAGACACAGTTTGCTCAGTAGAGCAGTTAAAGTAACAGATCTTCATTTTGCATGCAGTTTCAAAATGAAATGGACATGCAGACTCTGGGTTGCACTCATTCAGGATTAAAGTTCTCATTATCTGTTTCATTTAGATCATGAAGAAGCAGATGTTATCTAAATCTTTGTCAAACACCCTGAACCTTTCCTTTCTATGTCCTCACTCTGTTCTAAATTTCTGTCCTCAGTTTTAAATCTGTCCTCCGCTGTGTGTCCTTCCTCTGTCTCCTCAGGTTGTCTTTGTGTATTTCCTCTCATGTTCTCGTCACATGTGATCACTCACAGTCAAGGTACTATGAACATGTGAAGCTCAGTGTTGTGATTCTGCGCCTCTGAGGCTGTTTCTTGTCTCCTAGTTGTAGTTGTGAGTCTGTGTGTTGCAATAAACAGTGTCTCTTTAGAGGTTAAGCTCCGACATGGACACCAGTGAAGACACTGCCATTACAACAATAAACACAGGGGAAATAAAACTGTAAACATGTTTATATGTATATAACCTCTCTATGTTTGAAAAACTGTTGTTTTCTGACATTTGGAATTTTTCTCACCTGACTTGTGTGTTTTTCTGTGCATAGATCTATGTGAGGACGGGTATCTATCATGGAGGAGAGCCACTGTGTGAAAATGTAAACACACAGAGAGTTCCCTGCTCCAACCCCAGGTAATACACTCTATGATGCTCCAGCACACACATACACACTGAAAAACACACACTGAACACCTATCTGACCCTGGTATTAGCCATCTAACTCTACATACCTGTGCACAGGTGGAACGAGTGGCTGACCTATGACATTTACCTGGCGGATCTGCCTCGCTCAGCAAGACTTTGTCTGTCCATCTGCTCTGTGAAGGGAAGGAAAGGAGCCAAGGAGGTAGGAAAGGATGGAGACCTACACGTGGTGAGAGGGTAACTGTATTTGTTTAGTCATTGATCAACCTGACCTTCCTCTCTGTGTCTCCTCTTGTAGGAGCACTGCCCTCTGGCCTGGGGTAATGTCAGCCTGTTTGACTACATGGATATTCTCGTCTCCGGGAAGGTGGCTCTGAGTCTCTGGCCCGTCCCTCATGGCCTTGAAGACCTGCTGAACCCCATCGGAGTGGCTGGCTCAAACCCTAACAAGGTACCTGTGTTGGTCGGCATTCAGGTGATTGAGCTGACTGTCTGATCAGTTGATAATCAATGACTAAACAATGACTGGTGGATAGCTGGAGAAGGATGATCGACGGCTGCCCTGATAAATGGTTGGGCGCTGTGATCTGCAGGAGACCCCCTGCGTGGAGCTGGAGTTCTCACGATTCAACCAGACGGTCGTGTTTCCTGATGAGC
Source organism: Anableps anableps (assembly GCA_014839685.1). Taxonomy (NCBI): domain Eukaryota; kingdom Metazoa; phylum Chordata; class Actinopteri; order Cyprinodontiformes; family Anablepidae; genus Anableps; species Anableps anableps. The sequence goes on from CM026085.1 coordinate 10,376,547, forward strand.
AGCAGATTGAAGAACATGCTAACTGGACCATCAGCAGAGAGCTTGGCTACAACTACTGCCATGGACTGGTAACTCACAGACTGACCTGTTTAAACAGAATTTAGAGATTCTGAAGTCAAATTCTGCATAGAATTTGATCCATGTTTTCCATGAAATCTTTAATCCTTTGTATTAAACAGATTAGGGTCTAAAGGTTTTTAATACCCTTTAGTTTTTCAGCAATGGAATGCCTCAGTTACCAAAAGGACAAGTGAGCTACCAATATTAATCACTCTCAATTTGTGAATGAGAGGAAAAACAGTCAAAAGTACTGCATAACGGGAGAGGAAGATTCATGATCATAGGGTTATACATGTTACCTGGTCTTTATTAGGTTATAAACTATTAATGTGAATGTGAAAGACTGATAAAGTCAGACAGAAACAGAATAGCTCAAATTTATGTCATGGCAGAATTGTGTGTTTTTATCTTGATCTTAGGTTTTTGTAATTTTATAACCTAGTAAAGACCAGATCTTTTTAGTCAAACCTTCTAATTAAAGAGTGCTATTACATGACAGCATTATTGCCTAATTATATGGGAATAGATGATTAAACAGTACAAGATCACGAGGCCAAAATTGTCTTCCTGTTTGTGTTTTTCTCCTTCGTGTAAACCTGATTTTTATCCTCTTGTCCCATCTTAGAGTAGCCGCCTGGCCTGTGACAGCAGTGTTTCAGCCACTGATGCAGAGCAGCTTCACTCTCTTTGCTCCAAAGATCCTCTGTATGAGCTTTCAGAGCAGGAGAAGGACTTCCTTTGGAGACACAGGTGAGGTGTAAGCTTTGTGTCTAGATAGATGGTTGAGTTAATAGAAACGCATTTTAGGGACTGTCACCGTCATTACTATTTGTGTCCATTTTTTTATGCACCATTCCTACAAGTCTGATTACAAAAGCTTATTCAGTAACATTCTAATCAGAATGCCTTCTAACAGGTTTATAGTGTCTAACAATGTAGGCCCATTCTCATTACATTTTCATTTTTATAAATTCATTTCACATTCTCTTTTATGAACTGCAGGCAGATAAGTCCAGTAGCTGAACCTTTTTTTGTCTTCAACTGTTGTTTGGGAATGTGTGCATAAAGTGCTGTGACTGTCTTGTTGAAAAATTCATGAACGCCCCTAGAAAATATATGGGGTCTTGAAACATATGTTCTAATATGCACAATTCTGCATTAATGCTACTATAAGAAATTGCACAAATGAGCTTTGCCAAAGCCACTAATAACATCTCATACCATCACCAAGCTTTGCTGTTGGGCTTGAACAGTCTGAATGTGTCTTTTCATTGTTTGTCCAGGTTAAAACAACATTTCATTTCTTTTAAAACAAAAAAAAATCTGGAATTCATGCAAGAACAATATGTTTCTAAGGTATGCTCTGAAACCTCAACACTGTAATGCCTAACAAAGGGTTCACAGTAATAATGTGTTTATGTTGTTTTGATAAATGTCAGCTCGTGGCGCATTGCCAAGTGGGAAATTGAGATAGTGGTTGTCCAGTTGAGGCTTGCCCTGTTGTCTTTAGGGGCTGAAATTTATCCAGGTTCCTTAAATGGCTTAACTATAACCACCTCCAGATTTTCATTAAGAATAATTGTTTTTAATATGTTCAAAAATTTTCCATTTAAAGCATCGCTGGGATACATCCTTACTTTTTCTAGAGGATGCTGTTTTGTTAGCGTCTTTAAGTCATGTAGAGCTCAAAGTCTGGCCATCGTTCTTAACTTGAAAAGATAGACTGCTTCCTTTGGGTCAGGTCTGTGTTTTCCTCAATCAGAGGCATTTTGAGTAGTTTGGTTCTTGTTCATGAGCAATGGTAGGATGGGGTGGGAGATAGATTGGGGTCCAGCCTGAAAAAGTGCAGGCGTTTCTCTGCTCTTTTGTGGTAGAAAGTCGCTGAGCAAAAAATTGTAGCTCTTTGTTTTCTGGTTTGTCTATATTTCAGCCTTTACCTATGGTCAGAGATAATGATTATGACAAAAAGAACAAGATCCTGGATAGAACAGACTCTGAGTTTCCTTTGCAGCATGGCTCTGCTTACCCTTAGAGATAAGGTGAGGCGCTCCCACCAACTGGGGGACATGCAAAGTAGAGCTGGTGCTTATCTGCAGTTCAGTGACTTAGGCATCTGATCAGGATGCCTTCTGGACATTTGCCAATGGAAGTTTCTAGATCCCAATAGAAGGAGACCCTGGGTAGGCCCAGTCCCCACTGGCTATGTATCTAGGGAGATAGGGAGACTATGTATCCCTTCTGCAATGGGATGGCATTGTGATCACCCAGAATGAAACCGAGAGTGTCACTGTTGAGAGAGATGTCCTGATTTCCCTTCTGGATCTGTTACTTTATTGACCTGATCTAGAATAAGTGTATGGATAGATTCATTATAGTCTTTCTAATTATTGTTTTTACATATTTATTAACCACAATAGCCCCAGTATTTTTAGAATGTGTTGTAGCTGGAAATGTGGAAGTGGATATTTATTTAAAAATAAATGAAGCAAATTAGAGAAAACATGGATTATCTTGGCTTCATACTGACTTACATAAAGTAAAAGTAACAGATAATAGGAGAAATTCTACTTTTTTTTTTTCTTTCATTTCAGCTTTTTTCTGATTTATTGCTTTATGTATATGTACATGTTATATACCTGTTGCTGCTTCTAGCTCTGATTACTTTGTCTGTCTCTACCTGCCCATGTCTCCCTGTCTCTGTCTGTCTCTCTGCAGACATTATTGTTTAAACATCCCAGAGTCTCTGCCTAAGCTGCTTCTGTCAGTCAAATGGAACTCCAGAGACGAAGTGTCGCAGGTATAAACTCATTGTCATGATCAGGAAGGATCCTTCACATTCAGACTGCGATGTATTAATTTATTTGCAAAGCAAGCGCAATTTGACAGAGGAATCAGTTGTAGCCCTGCTCAGGCTGCAGCTGCTCAGCCAAACACAGCTCTTACTCAAGGCACATGGCCACGTTCCACTCAGACACAGCAGCCAAAGGAAACGAAGCCATCAATGCCCTTCCTGTGACTGAATAACTCAGTGGTTTGAGAAAAAAACTACAGACATAATTACCAAGTTTGATACTTAGTGTTGGGCTTTTGTTTTCTTTCTGTTTTGAAATTTGAGTCAGCGTAGACTGTTTATCTATTAAAGGCTTAAAATAATTGCTTTGTAATCTTTGTACATAATTTCTAAAACTTTTTTGTTAAAACGCCATTAAGGGAGGTGGGTAGAGTAGCCAGAAATTGCACTCAAACAACAGTAGTGTTACTTCAAGATATGACTCAAATTGAAGTAAAGAGAAAGGTGAAGTAAAACCATACCTAGAAGTTCAATTTTTACTACTTACTTGTTACTCAAGTAAATGTAACTGAGTAAATGTAACTCGTTAATACCCAACTCTTTTTATAGACTGGTTTTGGGGCTTTCATTGAGGTATTAAAATAAATTAAAGCCCAGTTTCTGCACTGCCAAACAGTGCATTCCAAAATTGTTCACACCTCTTTAAATTGCATTGTTTTGTATGATGGTAACTCTGGAGGAGCTGCAGAGATCCACAGCTCAGGTGAGAAAAGCTGCAGATAGGACAATAATTAGTTGTGTGCTCCACAAATCTGGCCCATTATGGAAGAGTGGCAGAAAGAAAGTCATGACTGAATGAGATCAACACTGAAACTTTTGGCCTACATACAAAACCCAATGTGTGGCAGAAATTACACATCTGCACAACGTGAACAAATTCTCATGATGAAATATGGTGGTGGCATCATCATGCAGTGGGGATGCTTTTCTTCAGCAGAGACAGAGAAGCTGGTTTGTATTGATGGGAAAATGGATGGAGATAATTACAAGGTAAACTGGAAGAAACTTTGTAAGAGGCTGCAAATGACTTGATGCGGGGCAAATAATTCACCTTTCAGCAGGACAACAACCCAAAATATGCATCCAGACGGGTTAGAATCGATTAGATTAAAGCATAGTCACATGTCATTTGTCGAACTTGCAACATGAAAAAATGCAAAAAATGTTCAAGGTATTTTAGCATATGAAACCTACTCCCAACCCTTTGTTTTGACCCAAGTCCAATGGATCTCCTCTTCTTCAGATGTACTGTTTACTGAAGGAATGGCCTCTGATGGAGCCTGAGTCAGCTCTGGAGCTGCTGGACTGTAATTTTCCTGATCCGATAGTCAGAGAGTTTGCTCTGCGCTGTCTGGTGCAGGGCTTGACAGATGACAAGTTGTCACAGTATCTGCTGCAGCTTGTACAGGTGAGCTGAAACTGTCACTTCAACTGTGTTCTTATTTCAGATATGAATGCAAACCTGATTTCTCGGTCTGCAGGTGTTAAAATATGAGATGTACTTGGACAATCCTCTTGCTCGATTCCTCATCAAGAAAGCTCTGACCAATCAGAGGATAGGACACTTCTTCTTCTGGCACCTGAAGTCAGTGTAAATTCCCTGTTGTTAACCTGAGCAGAACTGTAATAAACAGATGTGTTAGCTGGCTTTACATTCAGTTTGATTTGACAAGAAGTTTTTTCACAGGTCAGAAATGCACAACAAGACAGTTTCCAGAAGATTTGGCCTGCTGCTGGAAGCTTTCTGCAGAGCCTGCGGCATGTATCTGAAACACTTGAACAGACAGGTGAGCATTCAGACACCTGAATCTCACAGGGCAGGTCTCAAACATCTTGAATGATGTGTTTGTGTCAGTGTGTATTAGTTTTAATTTACAAGTGTAATAACTGAAACCATGGGTTTCAAAGATGGAAGCTGCTGATAATCTTGGGGTGGCACACCAAAACAGCAAGTCATATTAGAATTTCAGGAGTTTTATAATACTTTTGTCTAAAGTCTCAAAGGAGACCACTTCTTTAAACTATCTCTGATTGTTCATAAATAATGACTCAAGGGAGTCATGTCATATCATGTACTGTTAAAATAAAAATGTGTGTAATTCTGTTTGTCCAATGGGGACAGAGGGGTCCAGCAAACTTATATGGATGGTGATTGCCCCCTTAGGTGACATCATTGAAATTAACAATGGATTTCAGTTTAAAAGATACAATGAGCTTAGGATAAGGGCAGAGCTAGTGTTAAAGTTCCTCATCCTCTTGTGATGTACTGGGTCTGGTGAATGTGCTGCTCTAACATAGGAATTACAAATAGAGTTTGGTGATTTAGAAAGAAACTTCTGTGCAGGTGGAGGCCATGGATAAACTGGTGAATCTGACAGACACACTGAAGCAGGAGAAGAAAGACGAGACTCAGAAGGTAAGAAAACAAAAACCCTTGTTCTTTTATTTTATTGTTGTGCCTGGTTGTTGACATGTCACTGTACTGTTATTGGTGGGTAGACTCAGATGAAGTTCTTGGTTGAACACATGTCACGCCCAGATTACATGGAGTCTCTGCAAGGATTTGTCTCTCCACTAAACCCAGTTCACCAGCTGGGAAACCTCAGGTAACAAACGAATCAATTTACAGACTAATTGAGCCGTCAAATACAAATCTAACTACAAACTCTTCCATTGGCCTAACAAGCTAACCATCCTGCTCGTCTGCACACCATCATATGAAAACACCTGTAAAACAAATTGTTATGCTTGCAGGCTGGAGGAGTGCAGGATCATGTCCTCAGCGAAGCGCCCCCTATGGCTAAACTGGGAGAATCCCGATATAATGTCTGAGCTACTTTTCACCAACAATGAGATCATCTTCAAGAACGGAGATGGTAACTGGCTCATTGTTATTCACAGCATGCGTTTCACTGCCAACTGTGATATAAGGGTAGCTGTTAGAGCATTTCAGTAATGATGTTGGTTCTGTTTGCATTGCAGATTTGCGTCAAGACATGCTGACGCTACAGATCATTAAGATCATGGAGAACATCTGGCAGAACCAAGGCCTGGACCTGCGGTGAGAGCCGGTGGCATCATCAGCAGAAGTGACATCAGTGACACGTGTCTAACCTGGAGTGTTTGTGTGTTGTAGAATGTTGCCGTATGGCTGCCTGTCCATCGGTGACCGTGTGGGTCTCATTGAGGTGGTGAAGAACAGCTATACTATCATGCAGATTCAGTGCAAAGGAGGCCTGAAGGGGGCACTGCAGTTCAACTCCAACACGCTTCACCACTGGATCAAAGACAAGAACCACGGCGAAGCGTCAGTACTCCTCCATCTGATTGTAGACCTAAAACTGTTTATTTGTTGAACTGTATGCATCTGTAGACCTGCTCCATCTGCATGTGCATCTGTCTGTATGAACTCCTTCCACCTGTTTCTTAGTCTACTAGCTGTGTGTCCACCCATTTAACACACCTGTCTTACCTGTAATACATTTCTGACTTGTCTTACCTGTCTCCTAGGTATGATCGGGCCATCGACCTGTTCACCAGGTCCTGTGCAGGTTATTGTGTTGCCACATTTATCCTGGGGATTGGAGACCGACACAACTCCAACATCATGGTGAAGGAGAACGGACAGGTGATCCTCTTATTCCTTCTCTTCACTTTTTCTTCCCTTAATTCCCCCACTGACTCTTATTCTTCTCCTTTCAGCTCTTCCACATCGACTTTGGCCACTTCCTAGACCATAAGAAGAAGAAATTTGGCTACAAAAGGGAGCGTGTGCCTTTTGTCCTGACTCAGGACTTTCTAATTGTCATCAGTAAAGGCATTCAGGAGTCAACTAAGACAAAGGAGTTTGAGAGGTCTCATCTGGTCCTCTTCTGTCTCCAGCTGCTTCTGCTGTCTGTCTCTGAGCATGTCTCACCTGTGTTTACCCGTCTGTGGCGCAGGTTCCAGGAGATGTGCTACAAAGCTTACCTGGCCATCCGGCAGCACGCTAGCCTCTTCATCAACCTCTTCTCCCTCATGCTGGGCTGTGGCATGCCTGAACTGCAGAGCTTTGATGACATCGCCTACCTTAGGAAGACCCTTGCGTTAGGTAAAATTAAAGGATAGATTTGGAAAGAGAGAAGACAAATAGGAAGAAAGACCAGAGAAACAGAGTTAAGAGTGAGCATATTGGTAGAGACAACTGGGGAAAAAATTAAGGTGGAATACAAATATTATACAAGATGTATGTGTCATTTAGAAAATTCTTGAATGGTTCAGTTCAGGACAGCTCTGCTTCTGACCAAAGCAACCTGGCAACATGAATAACCTTGGCATGTAGGGGGACAACTTGGACTGTGAACCAGGTCACCTCATATTCCCTGAGATTAACAGATGAGAGTCACACTATTGGAGCTGGTCCAGGCAGTGGGTTGATGATAAATTTGTAGAAAATGGAACATCCTTAGACCAACTGGAATGACCTCCCACTCTGATTTAGTTTGCGTTTTGTTGATGTTGGAACTAGAATAGAAGGAATGTCTTCCAGAGTTCTGATAAGGGACTCTTAAGGTGTTCTTGGGCTAAGTTTTGGGTAGCTGTGTGAAGGACCTAAATGTAAATCTAGTTAGGAAAAACATTGATGTTCTTAGCATAGACTGCAGAACTGAAAGCATGTTGCAACCTACCCTGGACACACAACCCACTGGTCTTGAAAGTTCCTGTATTTCTACGAGAATAGCTGGTGGGATTAAATCTATGTACAAACAGCCAGAGTAACTCAGCAACGAAGCAGAGGATGACAGCAAGCTTTGAAATTCCAGTGTTTAGGGGTTCCCTATTGTATCTTGGAGGATCTTCTATATGGTTCCCCTGATATCGTTTCTGGATTTAGTTATTGATTAACAATGTTGGCTTTGTTGGTTTTTATCCCACAAAACAACTTGCTGGAATGACTAATGTGAATTCAATGATTTATTTTTCCTTCTACAATTTTTACATATGAAACTCTCCAGTACTCATGAGAACTGAAGTCTTTCAAAATAGAGGTGATCATCTTTAATAAACGAGGATGTATTAAATGTTGTCTTCTACTCAAGCACCTGATATTTGTGGTGAGACTTATGTAAAATCAAAATCTGCAAGGGTATTATTGGTCAGATCTTTCTGTTGTACTGACTGGATCTAAAGTGAGAAGTCAAGTGTAAAACATCAACTTTTATTTTCGAAAAACAAAGATCCTTCTAGTACAGAAATCCAAAGAGCAGAAAGCTATGTCAAAGAAAGAAGACCATACACACCACTGTCATAACTGTAAGTTATTCTGTCTCACAGTGTTTTCTTTCCCCCAGAAAAGAGCCAGCAGGAGGCGCTGGAGTACTTCACAAAACAGATGAATGACGCTCATCATGGAGGATGGAGCACCAAGATGGACTGGATCTTCCACACTATCAGACACATGCCCAACGAACACTGACACACAGAAACACTACAGATACTGACACAATTAAATGCACACATACAAAACACAACACCAGACACACAAACTATAACACTGCAGCACATAACGCATTGCTTCACACACATACACATAAAACAGTGACATAAATTACATAAATTCAAATATGCAACCCATCAGACACAGGTAGCAAACACACAATTATAAAAATACAAACATCTAAAGCACACATGTGCTTGTTTTCTGCACTAATCTGGTGATGATGATGGATTTGTTGAATACAAGTTTTAGCATCACCTCATCCTGTTGTTACGATAGTTGTCATAGAAACACTAATCTCTCAGGTGCAGAGGTCAGAGAGGTTTTTGAAGATGCCAAAGGCATGCAAGGGTAAAGAAAGTAATGATGATGATGTCAGCGTCTTCAACATGATGCAACAGTCAGCCAGCTGGCTCTACTACTGTAGCTGCAAACTGAGTGAAACTCTTTTAGTGTAGCAAACATTTAAATAGAATTTTATGAACCAACTGCAGCTTTATTGATACCTGGGAGGTGAACACTGTGGTCACTGTGAAAGCAATAAAAAAAAAAAAAAAAAAAAAAAAAAAAAAAAAAAAAAAAACCTCTGATAACAAATCAGTACTTTGATAATGACAATCAAGGAGTTCTGACAGAGAAGAAGGCAGAGCTGAGTCCTGTGCTGTGAAGCAGTTTCAACATGCTGAGAAATTTTAGATGTCTGGCTTAACCACATCAAAACATCATAATGTCAAACAGCACATTAAAAGGTATTAGGAAGCGAGTTTTCATTTTCATTTCAATACAGGCTTTCCAAATGTGGAAACAGGTGGAGCTGGAACTAGAAGACCAATCACAATCATGAAGAAAAACTAGCAAAACAACAAATGTTTGTAGTAATGAGCCTGTTCATTTAAAGGCCCAGTGGATTTAATTTTGTGTGCTCTGATAACTTCCGTAACATATGTCAGACACAACCAGAAAACATAAGTGAGGTTAAAAAATGCCTGTTATAAATAGCCTCAGGTTCACTCGTTTGTACAGAAGGAAATATTTTTGGCTCATTGAGAATTTATTAAAGAACCTTTATTAAAGGTAATTCCTGAAATTTGAAAAGTTGTCAGGAGCAAGCTATATCAGCGAAATCTGTTTCTGTTGATCATATGAGCATTGGATCTGTTGTTCAGTCAAAGTCTAACATAATGCTGAAAAAGAAAAAGAAAGAAATATTGAAAAGAGGCTTATTTATTTTCTTCTTCTTTTTCATTTAAAAGCATTAACTGGATAAAAGACATTGGTCTCTAATTTAGTAACCCAATCTGCCATGGACCATATTATGTTTCCAGTGTTAGTTACCATGGTGATAAACCTAGGCATGAAGAACCAGCTTCCTGATATCAAAAATCCTGAACTAAACCTCAACTTACTTTGCAAAGCCACTAATCCTGCTTCATGGTGCAGGCCTCAGATCAGCTGTGGACAGAGTCAATGTGGAGTTTGTGAACATTTCATATATTGTATTTATCTTTAACTTTCAGTTAAAACATCTGCTGCTTGAACAAGTATCATCCATCATTTCTTGTTAACATCTCTTCAATCTCTTGGTATGTGAATTTATTTTGATAATTTATAAAATGTAAGTTGACGTGTAACATTTTTTTGTTAAAACATACACTCATATCTTAAAATATTATAAAAACAGCTACATTTGGAATTATGTAGCACTTTTATTGTAAAATTCCAGATAAATTTGTGAATGTTAAAAGTTCCTCTCATAATCTGTACAACTCATATTGCTGGCTTGTTTTTCTCCTCAAAGTGACAGAAGACTTTAGAGGTTTTACTGAAAAGCACATACAGGACAGTATAAAATACTTCCTAATGAATAAAACAACATCAAAATATTTCTCAGGTATAATCTTAAACATAAAAACTGTAACTCATTGAATAGTTTTACTAGGCCATTACATAATTTCACATTGTGTGATATACACTGCCTAGCCAGTAAATTGCTCCCATTATAATAGTGGTTTATGGAGCAACAGTGGCTTATGGAGCAACTTTATGCCCAGACATGATGATAAACAGTGGGTTTTCTTTCTCCCCCATGATTTGTGATGATCAAAGCTAAATGTGGTCAGATGTACAAATTTGATTGTGACATTTTTGGGTCAGCTCTGGTATATTTGATAAAAATAGAGCCCTGTTTTTCTTTTTTACCGCAAACTGCAACTCATCAACATTGATCTGAGGACTATCACCACAGTTAAAATCTATAAGCAAGCCAGTTTTTAATTCAAGAAAAAGCTGAATAATTTCATTTAACAACCATAAGCTCATCAAGTAACCCTTTTTTCAGATTATTGACAATTTCATCTTTATACAGTTCAGTTTAATTTATTAATTCTTGGTGTCCAATATTTTATAAACTTCATACACATCTTGCTTACATAAATGTTCAAATGTAATAGGTTATCACATTACTGTATTTGAGTAAAAATGATGAACTAATCCAACAGGATTTGAATTGCACTTGTTTGCTTTTTTGTACAGTGCCCTGAGATGACTTTTGTTGTGAATAACCACTGTCTAAATAAAGTTAACTGAACTGAGTTAAAGTGCTGTTCTTTTATTAAAAATCATATAATTAAGTATTAGAGCATTTGATTGACTTAAATACCTTCACTTCCCAGGTGAGTTCAGATAACAGAACCTCACCCTACCTGGAGGCACAGCCTGATCGCTGTCGAATGCTGATTTCTCAGGTGGTTTTATTCCTTGCCAGAAAGATACTCACCGTTCATTATTTCAGTAGTCTGAAGTATTTTCAGAAGTTACCCACATTAATTACGGGCATGAATCACATATTAACTTGGTCCTGGAATAATAATACAAAACACTGACCAGAAAGAAAAAAGTATTTTTGTAGATTTTCTGTGTCAAACATAGGCCTATACATTTAAGCTCAAACGTATACTGTACATTTACTGAAGGAATATTTGGTTAAATGTATTTTAGCAACCAACAACATGTGCTTTGTAGCCAAAAGCAAACTGCTGGCTGTTTATTTGACCATTCTTCTTAGACAGATTGGTAGGAATTAACTTAAATTGATGGGTTTCCTGTTGTCAACCAATGACTGTGAAGTTTTCATCTGAGAGACAGAGTGGGAGAAGAAACCTTTGTGGTGGCTCATTTTTGGCTCAACGTCGCTTGAGTTGTTGAAGAAAAACTTTGTAATGTCTACTCCAGACCACAGTCAGCACCATCGTCAAGCAATGAAGCTAATGTCTGGTAGTGAGAGAATGAGGTGCAATGTTTATGTTAAGTTTATTTTCTTTTGAAATTACCCAAAGTTTAACGCAGAGTTTAATAAAGGAGACATCTGTGTGACCATTTTCTGATGCTTCAACTAACACAAGCACACTGTTGTAAACAATCAATATCTTACAGTGTTCCTGCCTTATAAATCACACCCTCCTTCACAGTTTTCTTAACCCATCAGAGCAATGGCCTGTCTTACTGATCAGCTTAGCTACACCTGTGATTACATCAGATGCTAACCTTTAAAAAAAAAGTTATTTTTGTGAATGGTGCACATAGCTATAAAACACCCCAAGAAATCATTTTAGATGATATGCACTTTATTTACTGTCATAAATTAGAATATTATTGAAAAGTTCATTTATTTCAGTAACTCAGTTCACTAAGTGAAACAAATGATATAGATTAATTATATGACATCAAACAGAACATTACATTAAACAAATGTTTTTTTTCTCTTGGCAGGTGATTGTAGAGGTTTTCAACAATAGACGTAAAACAGCTGTGAAGGTATTTCACTCAGCCTCAAGCCTCAAGTGTAAATAAAGTCTGGTGATATTAAATCCACAATAAGATGACTGACTTCGTAAAGCCCTGCAGAAAAAGTCCAATCACATCAGTTATTTCAGTCATGATTTTGGATTCCTAAAAAAAAGTAAATGCTAAATTAGCATCACTTATAATGAATTGGTTTTAGCTGACAATATAGTGGAATGAAGAGAGTAAGACAGTGTGATACTGTTTTCATATACAAAGAGTATAAAGACAGTATTAGAAAACATGACCTACTCTGTACAGTAATGTTGACTGCATTGCTGAACTCTCCTAATCGAGACTCGCACCAGTATACTCCACTATGATACCAGCGTTTGTTAATGGTACATGTAGCTCCAGTCATTGTCCCTGAGTAGGAGCAAGGAAAAGTCTGACAGTCCATATGTTTCTGTAAACCTCTTCACTCTCCACTTAGTAGAGTTTCCTTTACAAGTCAGTGTGACAGACTCAGACCTGAAATGCTGAGCACTGTGAGGACTCTCAGTGAGAGAAGCTGCTGCTGAATCTGAAAAACAAAATATATTTTTAAAGAATTTACTTCAACACAAAACTGCGTGTAAAATGCTTCATTGCACATGATTAAGTCCATTCTAGGCCAACATAGATACACATAGTACAAACAGCCATGCACACACTCAATCACACCAAAGAACATTTTAGAGACCAGTTAACTTAACAGTCATGTTTTTGGAACCAGAGTACCCAGACATGTAGAGGGAGAACATCCAAACTTAATGCAGAAAGACCCCAGGCCGAGATTCGAACCCAGGATATCTTTGCTGCAACGCACCAGCCATTGATATGATACATTGTTTTGTTTATTCATTCACACACTCCACCCTTGCTCTCTGCAATGCTAGAGCTGGATAATAACAACACAGCCTTCCATTAGCATATTTAGCAGTGCCATTAGCATATTTATGTGACATCTTGTACCAAGAGGGCACATAAATGGTAAAAGCAATGGTTAAACAACAAATATTCTTAACTGTAAAATATCAAGATATTCTTGCCTTGCTACATGATCCTGGAGCAACAAGTTGTTAGAAGTGTTCAATTGTGTTTCTGGCTAAGAGAAATCAGTCATTTTCACAAATCTTACTCAGCCGCTCCCGTATATCTGGATCTCTAGAGAAAGTAAAAGCGCTCACTCCATTACTATTGTAGTTAAGTGCAACATATCCATTCAACATATTCCTCTTTGAAATGTCATTTTAATGACAAAATAATCAATTGCTATGTAAAACTATGTAAAAATGTGCTGTCGTGCTCTGCTGTTATGTCATCACACTTTTGATGGTAGTGCAGATCCTTACTCTAAAGTAGGGGTGTTAGGCTCCAGTCCCCAGGGGCCACTGTCATGCATTTTTTTAGATGAACCACTGGTCCAACACACCTGAATCTGACAGCTGAATTAGCTCCTCAGTAGGTGTCTGTAGACAAGTTTTCTAGAGTCCTGCTATTGACCACGGGCCCTCAAGGAGAGATCTGTGCTCAAAAAGCTCCTGATGTACTAAAAAAGTTAACTTTAGAATGAGTCCTATGCTTTGAAATACAGTTTAAAAGACACAAGGAGATTTATTTATGCCCCCCTCTGCAGCATTTTCATTCCCCTCCCAACTTTTTAAAATTTACAGTACATCTGGAAAGTGTTCACAGCGCTTCACTTTTTCCACATTTTGTTACGTTACAGCCTTATTCCAAATTAAAATAAATTAATCTCTTTCCTCAAATACCTATACACAAATACCCTAACATCACAATGTGGGAAAAAATGAGATTTTTTGCTAAATTATTAAAAATAGAAAACCAATAAATTACATTTACATAAGTATTCACAGCCTTTGCCATGAAGCTCAAAATGGAGAAGTTTCCTCTTATCATCCTTGACATGTTTCTACAGCTTAAATGGAGTCCACCTGAGGTAAATTCAGTTGACGGGACTTGATTTGGAAAGGCACACAGTTGACAGTGTATATCAGAGTGCAAACACCAAGCATGAAATCAAAACAATTGTCTGTAGACCTCAGAGACAGGATTGTCTTGAGGCACAAATCTAAAGGATACAGAAAAGTTTCTGCTGCTTTGAAGGTCCCACCTCAGTGGCTTCCATCATTTGTAAATGGAAGAAGTTTGGAACCACCAGGACTCTTTCTAGAGCAGGCTGGCTATCTAAACTGAGCGATCAGAGAGAAGGGCCTTAGTCAGGGAGGTGACCAAAAACCCAATGGTTACTCTGACAGAGTTCCAGCGTTCCTCTGTGGAGAGAGGAGAATTGTCCAGAAGGACAACCATCTCTGCAGCAATCCACCAATCAGGCCTTTATGGTAGAATGGCCAGAAGAAAACCACTCCTTGATAAAAATGCACATGGCAGCCCACAAAAGGCACCTGAAGGACTCAGACCATGAGAAACAAAACTCTCTGGTCAAAGATTGAACTCTTTTGGGTGAATGCCAGGTGTCATGTTTGGAGTAAAGCAGGCATGGCTCAAATCCAGGCCAATACCATCCCTACAGTGAAGCAGAGTGGTGGCAGCATTATGGTAGGGGTTCTTGATCATGCTACACTTCATCACAATGTGGCAGCAGAAAAAAGACAAAACACAAGCAATCACAATCGAGGCAGAAATATGGAAATAAAGCAACATAGGATTAAAAGAGGATAAAATGAAAAGAGGAAATGACAACTGGCATAATTAGAGAAATAAAAAGGTTTTATTAAAACTAACAATCACTCTTTGATTTGAGAAGATAAATTGAAGAAATATAAAAACTATGGAAAATAAATTAAAAATAACCACACATGGATAGATAAAAGAAAATCCAAGTATCACTTCATGCCACCTTGTATAGCTGTGCCACTCGTTTATAAAACTGTTTATTATTTAGTATTTTGTTGCATCAAACACGGGGCTGAATTTACCCACGTGTGCTGCAGAACAATGCTACATGATGTATAAGATACTGAGGTTTCTCTAATATACTTAGTTGGAATCAGGGGTCAGTAGGGAGGGCGCCACATAATTCAGCCTAGGGTGCCCAAATGGCTAGGGCCGGCTCTGATCTAAGCAGCAGCACCCTTTATCCCTTCCCTATCATCTATCAACTGCAAACACTTTTTCCTCATATTTTGTCAACTGCATCGTAAAAAGATGGAACACAAACATCACATTAAAAGCACAGAGAAAAGTAATTAAAAAGTCCACAGTGGTTATACTCCAATTGTATTATATTTCCAAATGACATGGCTGTGATATCCTCACAGCATCCTTTTTATTTAATAGAGCAAGATATGTTTTAAATGTATAATAGCAGATACAAATCACATATTTCACACTTTTGCAGCATTTTGGATCAGGTATGCATAATCATTAATTCTACTCAAATACCTAAAAAAGATCTTCAAAACATGGAAAGTTTATATCTTGTGCTTAAAGACAATGTTGATCCTACATGAAGCATAAATATGAACTTCTAAGCATATTAGACCGTTATCTGGAATCTAAATCAGATACAAAAAAAAAAAAAACAAAGTTGTTCACAATGTTTTTAAAATGTTTCACAGTGTAACTCATGCACAACAATTCAGACTAAACCAGCACAGTATAGAGCCTACAAAGCAGATTCATCATCCAGAGCTGCTCCTGATTTAATTTCAGAATAAACTGATTCATCGGTTGCTGAAGGGCTCAGTTGATCTGTGAATGGAGAGAATTAGAATAGATGGTAACATTTTTTTTTTTTTTTAATTTCTATAGTCAGTCTAAAACCAACACTGCCCATATACACAGCATGAAGTATTTTATACAGAGGAAAATTTGCTAATTCATACTTGAAACATGCCAAATAGAATAACAGAACAGGGGATGCTGAAAATATTGAACAAAGTTAATGCCAAAAATTATTTGAACTAAATATATTGGACATAAGAAGCTAAATGCAAACTCTAATGTTACCTTTGTTCTTTTTGTTGGCTTTCTTCTTATGATTGATTTTAGCATATGTTGGAGTGAGCTCTGAAATAGAAAATTCACTTACTCAAACACAAGAGTGGGATTAAAGGGTATCGTAGCAGGTGACGCCGAATGCAAAATATGGTGTTTTTGCTCTGCTGCATGATATCAGTAGGTATTAAAATTAAATCTTTCTCTTTCATCGAAATAAGTGTAGATTCTCTGACCAACAAAGCCAGCTATGATATTTTCCAATATATTATCAACAAATGCAGTAAATTTATGTGAAACTTTGAAAAGTGGCAGCCAAATCTAAAAGAAACAACACATTTTTTATTTTAACAGACTGCATTTGATTTAAAAAAAAAAAAAAAAAAAAAAAAAAAAAAAAAGTATCCACCACTGTGTCATCTTGTGAAAGCTAAAACTCGACAAAGGTAAAGGAAAATTTTATCCATTTTAGTTTTTTTCATAATCTACAACTGTGTGGCTATAGAGGAAGGAGGAATAAGTTTAAAAACAATTGCATTATGACAAACTGAGAAAGAAAACCACTGAGATAATTAAAATGTAAGAAATGTTTGCAGCAAACAGGGGAACTAGAAAATTCCTCAGTTCCTCTGTTTCTGCTGATGTCTAGTGGGACAAATATCTTTTTCAACATGTGAGACTCATCCTGCACAGTAAACTGAAAATTAAAATCTGTCAAGGGTGAAAAAAAATATTAGAAGCTGCAATGAAGTGAGAATGTTTAAAAATTGGATCCAGACTTATGGAGAACACAGCAAATTGCTGTCACATTAGAAAATAACCAGAACAATCCAAATATTCTTTAAGTTCCTTTAGGGTTGTTGTTTGCATTTTTTTGCAGCCTCTCTGACATATCTATTCATTTAGTTTAAAGAAATTAGTAGTTTTTGTAGTGTCACTGTGGTTCCATATTTTCTCTAGCTATTAATGACTATCTTTCTGTCATGGTGTATAAATAGTCTTGGTTTTTGAACCTTCTCCTGACTGATGCCTTTGTTCTTTGACATAAATTTGATCCCTGTTTTTTTTTTTTTTTTTTTTTTTTTTTTTTTTTTTTTTTTTTTTTTTTACATAGGTGTGTACAGTTGTAGAACAACTGTAGAAATTAACCAGGGCAGATGATCTGAACTCCATTTTGACCCATAATTACCTGCAGTGTAATGACATGAGGACACATTTCAATAAAGACCGACTGTTGGAGCTGACTTTACCTGCAGCTCCTGTTTTCACTTCAGCGTAAATAACACGCTCCTCTGGTTCACGAGGTTTCCCTGTTGAGATCAAACGATCAACAAAACACAGACAAAGTTGGAAATCATTCCGTTATCTTCTTGTGTTATAGAAATTTTGTGTTTAGAACTCACTCTTTTTTCTTAGCTTGTTGAATTTAATGATGGAATATGTTACTTCTGTGGATTCAGCTGCAGCAAAAATATTTCACAATTTTACATCAGTGTTTTTAAGTGCTCCAGTTGTCTGTAACTGCTTTAAAAAGATATACTTCACCAGTGGCAGTGGCTTCAGAGGGCTTGACTGATTCATAGAGAGCATCCCCTACAGTAAAACACAGGGTTAATAGTTAATTCAATATAACAGGCAACAGATTTTTAACCTTTAAGACAATTGTTTTACAGTGCCTCCAGAAAGTATTAACAGCACTTCACCTCTTCCACATTTTGTTATGTTACATCATTCATAAATGGAAGAAGTTTGGAACCACCAGGACTCTTCCTACAGCTGGCCAGCCATCTAAACTGAGCAATCGGGGGAGAAGGGTCTTAGTCAGGGAGGTGACCAAAAACCCAATGGTTACTTTGTCAGAGCTCCAGCGTTCCTTTGTGGAGAGAGGAGAATGTTCCAGAAGTACAACCATCTCTGCAGCAATCTACCAATCAGGTCTATATGGTAGAGTGACTATACAAATGCCACTTCTTAATAAAAAGGCACATGGCAGCCTGTCTGGAGTTTGCCAAAAGGCACCTGATGAGACAATGATTAAACTCTCAGGTATAAATGCCAGACATCATGTTTGGAGGGAACTACATCACCAGGCCAATACCATCTCTACAGTGAAGTGTAGTAGTGGCAGCATCATGCTACAGGGATGTTTTGCAGCAGCAGGAACCGGCAGACTAGTCAGGATAGAGAGAAAGATGAATGCAGCAATGTGCAGAGACATCCTGGATGAAAGCCTGCTACAGAGCTGCTTTTGACCTCAGACTGGGGTGACGGTTTATTTTTCTGCAGGAAAACAACTCAAAGCACATGACCAAGATCTCAAAGGAGTGGTTTCAGAACCACTCTGGGAATGTGCTGGAGGGGCCAAGCCAGAGTCCAGACTTGAATCTGATTGACCATCTCTGAAGAAATCTGAAAATGGCTGCACAGACATATCCATCCAACTTGATGAATCTTAAGAAGTACTGCACAGAAGAATGGGCCAAACGGCCTAAAGATGGGAGAGGTAAACCTGTGGCAACATATTTAAAAAAAGACTTGAGGCTGTAATTGCTACCAAAGGTGGATCAACAAAGTATTAAGCAAAGGCTGTGAATACTTGCATAAATTTAATTTCTTGGTTTTCTGTTTTTAATAAATTTGCAGACATCTCAAAAAAACATTTTCCACATCGTCATAATGGGGTATTTGTGTGTAGAATTTTGAGGAAAGATTAATTTAATGCAATTTGGAATAAAGCTGCAACATAAAATGTGGAAAAAGTGAAGCAAAGTGAATACTTTCCAGATGCACTGTAAGTGGTTGTATTTTTTTTATATTTTCCTTTATTTTCTTTGAACAGTTCTAATAGTAGTCTAGTAGGCCATCAGCATTAATGTCATACAGTTATACAGTGAAATTATTCAAAACAAAATTATCTTGTGTCTTTGTCAAAAGTGTCAGAAAATCATTTATGGTATTTTTAAACTGAATTTCAAAATTTTATTCCTGGAAAGTTAAGTGTGTCATTCTAGCTCTTTTATGGTGTTTTTATTGTAATTCTACTCTAAAACATACAAATATTAAATAAATATGTAAGATGATTAAAATTTTTTTTTTTTTTAAATGTAAATGCATTATGACAAGAATCTGTTTAAATTCTGACCTTGAGGAGGAGAGCTATCGCCATCAATTTCAGTCTCTGCTCCATGACTGGTTGTCGACCTCTGATTGGTTCTTTCTGATCTGAAACATAGGAAATATAGAAAAGTTACAGCAAACAACTATAGAGTTCTATGTCAGATATAAAGGAAAGTGACGTACTGACCTGATAGAGCATAAATCTGTGGAAAAGACATTTGTTGTTACTTAGTCTCTGGTTCAAATTACCCTGCTGTTACTTTGTAACATAGAACAGAACTTTGAAAGAATTTAAATAATAACCCAGTGTGGTCTCACCTTTGCACTGTCTGTAGCGCCACAACAAGAGCAGGAAAACAATCAGAATGATTCCACTAATTGGTCCAACTATCAGCAGTACAGGAGATGAGGAGCTGACAGGACTGGACACAGTTACTGAAAATAAGACATACTGAAATGAAACCAAAAAGGTATTTATCATAAGTTTTTCTGACATCACGTCCACATAAACATCCTCACAGTTCACCTTGTTCCTCTCTAACAATGAGGTATAGTTTTACTGAGTAAAATGCATCACGTTTTGATCCTCCTCACCTCTAACAGCCATCCAGCTCTGTGGAGACTCCTTTCCTGAATGTTCGCACTTGTAGAAACCTTCATCGGACTTTGACACTGCAGAGATCTTCAGCTCCTTTCTGCTGTCATTGTGGAGGAGTTTATCATTGTGATAGAAAAACACGTTGGAGAGAAGTTTTTGTTTATCTCTGCAGCTCAGAGTAACAGGATCTCCCTCAGTCACAGGATGGACGGGGCTCACCAGGATAGGAGCATCATAATAATTAACTGTAGAACAGACAGATTATCATCTATTGGTCGTCAATCAGCTGTTGTCAGTCTTCAGAAAAAGCTGTTTTGTTAAGTATTTGCAAAGCTGTTTTATGTTAAACTAACTTAATGTATAGAAAATACAACAATCTATTTTCTCAGCAATTAGTGAATTAGCAATTAGCAATTTTGAATTGTTATTGATGACAAAACAGCCTCATTAGCATAATTGCAGTTAATTGTTTATGATAGAAATAAATTCATGATTGACCTCTGGAAGTTTTCAGTATTGATTAAGTTTTAAAGCTGCAGGATGTAACTTTTATATAAAAACATTTTTTTACTTATTTGTTGAAACTGTCACTGTTGTGACAGTATAGTATGATACAAATCTGTGAGATAAAACACACACACCAAGCTCCTCTGCCTTCTCCCTGTAGTTCTGTCATCTGCAGAAATACACTGCTTAGTCAGAAACAACCAATCAGAGCCAGGAGGAGGGTCTTCACGTAAATGAGAGCAACTAACAATGCTAAGACCTTCTTCCTGGTTCTGATTGGTTGTTTCTGACCGGAAGCAATGCATTTCTGCAGATGGCAATCACTGGGAGGACGAGCTTGATTTCTTTTCCACAGATTGTCTCATATAATACTGTCCCGACATAATAACAGTTTTAAAAAAATTTGTAAACATTTTTTATTTAAAAAAAAAAAAGGGTACAAACTGCAGCTTCAATGTAAAAACGTATTAAAGAAAACCTCCCATAAGACTCCGTTTCACAAAGAGAAGGGAGATTATGTATTTTGTGGCCTGTTAAAGGGGTCGTGACAAATTTCATTTTTCTGTGGTTTTGGGGGTATAATATGATCTGTTGTGCACTGATGAGGCCGTGTGAATGTCAAGAGTCGGTATCAAAAGCCCTGCTCATAGGCGGTCAGCTTTGTTTCTTTGCTCAAAAACGGACAAATCAGGGAACACTTTCTTTCTACGCAATTCATATTTTCCCAATTAGAGCATATCATCAATGCTCCCCCTTTCCCCCAGCTAATACACCGATGAATTTAAGGGCCAAGTTGCACTAGCATGTCTGGCTACTCCACATGAGAAGAGGATGGCTTCGAAAAAGCAGATCTGTTATGTCTGAGGGAGCTCAAAAACTGATAGAAGTTTCTACTTACTCCCGAAGGATAAGCGAATCAGACAAGAGTGGCTGAAGTTCATTTATGAGGAAGTACCACACAATTATAACCTCAGTCTGAGACGATGTTCAGCACATTTTACTGAAGAGTTTCCCTAAATATGGTTGTAGCCAATCAGAGTGAAGTCAGCCAATTAGAGCCACATATTACCGTACCCAGCCCTTTTACTAAGGAGGGAAAGCTGGCCTGCCAAAACAACCCCCTACAAAAAGGTGACGTTATTTTTTTAAATAAAATTCTTTAGAGAATAGAGCAATTTTAAACCACATTTCAAGTTCTCTGTTCTACAATCACAGGAGTTATGTCATTTCTCCTAAAACTTACTTGAAGAACATGTTTACAAAACAGAATAGTCAAAGGAAGATGAGCTGCTCCAGTGGTGAAGGGCAAAAGATTTTAACACCTTTCTGTTGCACATGTTAAATACTTAATTTTTGTTTATTCATTTTTAAATTTATCGTAAGAGCATACAATGTAGGAATCACTACATAGCAATAGTTATGTTTACAATACTTGCAGCTATTCTGAATAATAACTTATATTTTAAATACAGGAAAAAGTAAAACATCCTAAATTATAACCTACCCTGTATAGTGATGTTGACTGCGTTGCTGAATTCTCCTGATCCAGACTCACACCAGTACACTCCACTATCATACCACTGTGTGTTTATGGTACACAATGATCCAGACATCGTGGAGCAATGAAAGTATGATGGGCTGGCTGTTTCTGCAAACCTCCTCACTTTCCTCTTAGTATTGTTCCCACTACAGTTCAGTGTGACAGACTGATAGATAAAATGTTGAACTCTGTCAGGACTCACTGAGACAGAAATTGCTGGATGAGACTCTGGGGGGGAAAAGAAAAAAAAAAAAAAACAGATGCTACACAAATATTAACAGTTTTTCCTTTTTATTTTCAACACATTTGAGCTGTAATGTGACTGCAAAATAAACTGTAAAAAGAGTGATTTACAGACACAGCAGAGAAGATAAAACTAAAGATATGAAAAATCTCTCTCTCTCTATATATATATATATATATATATATATATATATATATATATATATATATATATATATATATATATATATATATATATATATATATATATATATATATATATATATATATATATATATATATATATATACATACACACACACACACACATACATACATACATACATATATATAAATAAATAAATTAACCACCTTCAGTAAGTGTCGATCAAAGTTAATACCCGTTTTGAAAGTGACAAAAGAATCCAGGGTCTCAAAGTTCCAGAGCTTTGAGATAACAAAACTAAAATCATCTTGTGTATCAACAGTAGATCATCACTGGTGACTTCAATATCTAGGTGAAACATACCAAATAGTCACCAAGATATGGGGGGTGGGGGAGGTGAGGCAAAGAAGTTTCAAAAAGTAAAACCTTTGAATCAATTCTAGAGAAAGCGAGTAGATTGGAGTATCAGTAACATTCTGTCTCATTTCTGTGTTAAAATTTAGGCAGCAGTATTCTGTACAGATAGGTTTGCTACAGATTTATTTGATAAGTGAGAAAATAACGAATTACAATAATCCAATCTAGAAGACGCAAAACCATGAATTATCAGTTTTGCTAAGGATGTTTTGAACAATAGTAAAACTGCAACAGTGATGTTACCTTCACTGATGTGGCAGTTAAAACTGAAATAGTCAGAAATTACTCCAAGGTTTCAAACAAATAGGAGTTTAAATGAAGGAAGAAAAATGTAAACACTTAAATCTTATACCAAATATCTCTGCTAACACTAGAGTTGATCAAACATGAGATTTAGCCTGAAAACTTGCAAATAGTACTTATTTAAATATCTAAGGTACAATGGTTTCATTTGTCTATATCCATCTTTAATAAATTTTCTCCCAGCAATTTTTTTTTTCCACCACATCAAAATATAAATGCAGAGGAATCCAAAAGATCACAGTTTTTAAAATCACATTTTGAACCAAATCATGAAAACATGCATACCTGTGGAAAACTTTGCTGGGATTAGGCTTTGCCCTTTCACAACACAGTAAGCTGTAGGGGTGATTGTTTTTCTTTTTCACTGGCATCCACACACACACACACACACACACAAAAAAAAAAGTTTTCCTTTTTGTTTTGCTTGAAATACGGTGTTGTGCTGACAGGTTTTGTAGGAACGTAAAAGAATAGTGCAAATACACACACACACACACACACACACACACACACACACACACACACACACGTCTCTGTCGAATCTCCTGATACTGAAGCAGGACCTCTCTTCAGGACCTGCTTCCATAGTTGGTTCCTGCTTTAATAAACAATCACGCTCATGATTTTTTGGCAAAACCCCTATAAAACAATAAGCTCACATAATAACCAAAATGACTTCAAATGACAACATACTAATATGAGTTGCCCAGGTGACTGCTCAGTCAGCGCCATCAAGTTATTATAGCTTATACATGTACCACAGCACTCCCTACTATGTCCAGACAACAGCATTAACATTATCTTAACTGCTTGTGATCTGTCGCCATAAAAAAAACAAACAAACAAAAAAAAAAATTTAACAGAAAGCTAAATAATGTCATGTTGACAGCTGAGCTCGTCCTCCCATTACACACACCCCAGTTCGCAACATTAGGCAATTGCTGCTTCTAGTTTCTTTTTTTCCCCAAAAAAAAAAAACCAGTGCATCAACTGGTTAACCAGTCTCAAAAGCTTGTTCTTTGGCAAAAGATGCACAAAACTTTGAAAAGAGGTAAATAGTAGTAAGATAAGGCCTTTAAGCTTGTCTATCAGTATTGCATAGCTTCAACAAACATTGTCTCAGCTTTACAGCTATTTGTTGATCTTGTTCTCTAACCTAATTGGGTGGCGTGTTTACCACCATTCATTTAAAAAAAAAAAAAAAAAAAAACCCTAACAGGAAGAATACAATATATTATTCACAATGTTGATAAGAAAATTTAGTTCCTTCATCAAAAAAGTATTCATTGTATATACAATGGACAGCATTATAACTGTAACGCAAACTGTTGAATAAAAATCCAAAATGAAAGCACAACTCCCCCCTCGAAGAACAGAAAAAAAAAAAAAAAAAAAAAAAAAAAAAAAAAAAACTGACCTGCAGACCAGACAAACGTTGGTTCACTGTAATCAGTGTAAAACACTGGTTCTCCTCTTCCTGCTCTGCACACGTATCCTGCTGTGTGAGTCAGTCCATTAATAAAGTAGGAGTTCTGCTCAGTACCATTGGTGGTGTTAGCCAGCAGCTTAAAGCTGTAGGACCTGCTGACTGGTTTTGGGACAGCTTTATACCAGAAAAACATCCATCCTGCAGACGGATGCACCAACCCCCCACAGCTCAGATTCACTGAGGCTCCAGGATTCAGCCATGGTGAAGACACGGAAAGGACAGGTTGAGGTTTAGCTGCTGGAGAGAGTGAGTGAGTGAGTAAATAATACGCTTCCCCTGACACAAAATACTATTTTCAGTTAAATTTTACATAAAAAAAATCTAAACATACATTTTCTAAAACATTAAAAAAATATATATATTTTTTAATTTTATTTCAACTTTAACATACAATTTGACTTTTGGTATGAATAAAGCTTTGTGTTTTTTATTTCAGAGATTTATCACTATTACTCTTATTAAATCCAGAAGGTTTTTTTTTCCTCCATTCATTTTAAATTTATTTATTTGTTTATATAGAATCAAACCTTTTAAATTATGCCACATACTGTTGGTTCACTGACAAACCATAACTAACACGTTTGTTTGGGGGTTTTTTTCAATAAACACCAAAACTGCAACTTTTACAAGCTCTTGTAGAAAAACTCCTAAGTTCTCAGTTCCTCCACCTTTTAATAAGTGAAAGCATTGCATGCTAAGGTGAATTCATAGCGACAGCATTTATTTGTACAAGATGTCTTAAAACAATCTCGAAAAACATTTTATTAAAAACATTGCAATTGTCAGGTTTATTAATATTTGTTCAAGGTTCAGTATTTGTTGAACGTCATTGACAAATTTAAAATTATCCATGTGTCCTCTCAGTTAATAATATTAATCTAAATTCAGGCAGAAAATGTTAAATGTAACCTATGTTTTGTTTGCTGTTATGTCATGTTATTGATGTTTTTTGCTTTCTGTCGATTTAAAAGAAAAAACCATCAGGGTCAAGATATTTAAAAAAAAAAAAAAAAAAAAAAAAAAAAAAAAAAATTAGATCAAAAGCATAAAAAGTTTGCCAAGAAACATACCAGCACATCAGATCAGTTAAAAACTTATTTTGCAAATTTTGAAATTCTATTGATAGTATTGTAGAAAGATGCAGCTACCCATGAGTTTTAATCAGTAATGGGTTTAGAGGCAGATTTTGCTGTTAGAGTAACCTTTGAACAAAAACTGTTGTTTACAAAGTGCTTAAAAATGTTTTCCTGTATAGAGGAAAATATTTACACTCATGAAGGAATATTTCATGAATATTGATGTTATTTGTTGTTGAAACTGTTAAAAACCCTGAAAACATAACTCATACATGGTTGAAAGATAAGAAACTCACAGGACACAGTTAACCTGTGGTATCCCCAATTTGTTGAGGTAAAGTGGTCTCTTCTTCCTCTGCAGGCATACACTCTGTTATCAGCAGTGATCCTGTATTCACTGGATGTTGGAGAGTCTCGGTTGGTTGGTCTCCATTCATACGTCCACTGAGTTCCTCCACCTCCCTGGATCTCACATCTCAGAGTGACTGTCTCTCCTCTGTATATCCGGGGCCATTTGGGTTGACGGCTCACAGTGGGTGTAATCGAAACTGTTCACATAAATAACATCCAGATACAGTTGAAACCAGATATTTACATACACTGAATAAATAGAGACATACACATTTTTCCTCACTGTCTGAAGTTAAATCAGACCAAACCTCTCTTGCTTTAGGTTAGTTAGAATTACCTAATTTATTTCTATTTGCTAAATGCCAGAGAACTTCATGAGATGTTGTTTGTAACTTTTAACTTTCCAATCACGTCAATCAGGAAAGCAGTGTGTTCGAGGTGTGCCTCCAATTAACTCAAATGTGTCAGTTAACCTTGTTGCTGTGCTGGCATGAACATGTTGCTGCTGTAAACCCCTTCTGAATCAAAGTTAATATAGAAAGTCACAATATGGTCTAAAAATCTTAACATGAACAGGAACAAATGTTCTGCTTAAAGGCGTCATCATTAAATGAAGTTATACATGATTATCTTTCTTCTCATTGGGGTCATAAACTGTATTTTTACCAATGATAAACAGAAGAAATCATTAAAGAAAGTTTGTAGTTTCATTCTACAATAAAGACCTAAACTTACCAGTTTTCTGAATGGCGACCTTTATGCTGGTTTCAGAGTAGAAAACTGGCTCTCCTCTTCCTCCTCTGCAGCTGTAAACACCTCCCTCTGAGACGATGAAGACTCCACGAGGTTCATTGTTTCTGATGAGCTGATCTGCAGAAGACTCTGACTCCTGTCTGAACCAGTCAATCTTCCAGCCAGCAGAGCCGTCCACGGAGCAGGTCAGTTTTACACTGCCCCCTGCTGGTATGATTTTATCACTTGCTTTAAGTGTGGCTCTGGGTCTATTTGCTGGTTGGAATGAACAGAAAACAAGGCAATTATTAGAAAGTAGTTTGTTTCGTTTCATTAAACAGTTTGTTCAAATTTAACCTCTGAAACATTTCTGCTGTATGATATTATGTTGTTTGACGTTTTTGATGCTTCCTGAACAGGTCATTGTTGAAAATGAGAATTTGTTCTCCATCAACTTACCTGATTTTAAAAAAAAAAAAAAAAAAAAAAATCAATTATTGATAAACCATAGAGGTACAAAAATTATTTCTGGTTTGCCATTCACTCACAAGAGAACTAATATAGATATGAGGAGTTTGGACAGCTAACAATATTTCAGTGTTTCAATGTCAAAAATAAAAAAATAATTTTTTTTTAAAAGTATTCTGCTGTTCTACATTGGATTGTATGAATAAGAATATTAAAAACTGGACTAATTCAGTCTCAGTGGAAAATAGACTGACTTACCTTCCACTGTCAGTATGAAGTCAGAACTCCAGTCTGTTATCTGGTAGACACTACTAGCCTTACACTTGTAATTTCTGCTATAAGACTCTGAGACTCTGATGATCCTGTATTCACTGGATGTTGGAGAGTCTCGGTTGGTTGGTCTCCATTCATACGTCCACTGAGTTCCTCCACCTCCCTGGATCTCACATCTCAGAGTGACTGTCTCTCCTCTGTATATCCGGGGCCATTTGGGTTGACGGCTCACAGTGGGTGTAATCGAAACTGTTCACATAAATAACATCCAGATACAGTTGAAACCAGATATTTACATACACTGAATAAATAGAGACATACACATTTTTCCTCACTGTCTGAAGTTAAATCAGACCAAACCTCTCTTGCTTTAGGTTAGTTAGAATTACCTAATTTATTTCTATTTGCTAAATGCCAGAGAACTTCATGAGATGTTGTTTGTAACTTTTAACTTTCCAATCACGTCAATCAGGAAAGCAGTGTGTTCGAGGTGTGCCTCCAATTAACTCAAATGTGTCAGTTAACCTTGTTGCTGTGCTGGCATGAACATGTTGCTGCTGTAAACCCCTTCTGAATCAAAGTTAATATAGAAAGTCACAATATGGTCTAAAAATCTTAACATGAACAGGAACAAATGTTCTGCTTAAAGGCGTCATCATTAAATGAAGTTATACATGATTATCTTTCTTCTCATTGGGGTCATAAACTGTATTTTTACCAATGATAAACAGAAGAAATCATTAAAGAAAGTTTGTAGTTTCATTCTACAATAAAGACCTAAACTTACCAGTTTTCTGAATGGCGACCTTTATGCTGGTTTCAGAGTAGAAAACTGGCTCTCCTCTTCCTCCTCTGCAGCTGTAAACACCTCCCTCTGAGACGATGAAGACTCCACGAGGTTCATTGTTTCTGATGAGCTGATCTGCAGAAGACTCTGACTCCTGTCTGAACCAGTCAATCTTCCAGCCAGCAGAGCCGTCCACGGAGCAGGTCAGTTTTACACTGCCCCCTGCTGGTATGATTTTATCACTTGCTTTAAGTGTGGCTCTGGGTCTATTTGCTGGTTGGAATGAACAGAAAACAAGGCAATTATTAGAAAGTAGTTTGTTTCGTTTCATTAAACAGTTTGTTCAAATTTAACCTCTGAAACATTTCTGCTGTATGATATTATGTTGTTTGACGTTTTTGATGCTTCCTGAACAGGTCATTGTTGAAAATGAGAATTTGTTCTCCATCAACTTACCTGATTTTAAAAAAAAAAAAAAAAAAAAAAAATCAATTATTGATAAACCATAGAGGTACAAAAATTATTTCTGGTTTGCCATTCACTCACAAGAGAACTAATATAGATATGAGGAGTTTGGATAGCTAACAATATTTCAGTGTTTCAATGTCAAAAATAAAAAAATAATTTTTTTTTTTTTAAAGTATTCTGCTGTTCTACATTGGATTGTATGAATAAGAATATTAAAAACTGGACTAATTCAGTCTCAGTGGAAAATAGACTGACTTACCTTCCACTGTCAGTATGAAGTCAGAACTCCAGTCTGTTATCTGGTAGACACTACTAGCCTTACACTTGTAATTTCTGCTATAAGACTCTGAGACTCTGATGATCCTGTATTCACTGGATGTTGGAGAGTCTCGGTTGGTTGGTCTCCATTCATACGTCCACTGAGTTCCTCCACCTCCCTGGATCTCACATCTCAGAGTGACTGTTTCCCCTCTGTATACAACTGGCCAGCCGGGTTGCAGGCCCACAGTCGGCCTTGACACTAGAATGAACATTATTCAGTCAGAAGATTGACAGAAACTTAGGTTAAACAAAAAGGGGGAAATGTTTAAATTTACATGGATTACAATTAACACTTCCTCAAAGATGTGATATGCAAGCAAAACATATGATTGGTTTCTTTCTGATAAAAAAAAAAAAAAAAAAAAAACTATTAAATGCAGTTATAAAAAGCTAGAAAACAAAAAAATAATAAAAAAAAAAAAAAAAAAAAAAAAAAAAAAAATTGGACAACCAAATATATACCAGTAAGCAGTCACAAAACATCATTAAAGACACATTTGATCTGACCAGTGATAAGTTTTTTTTTTTGTTTTTTTTTTTTGTTTTTTTTTGTTTTTTTTTGTTTTTTTTAAAGAAACCAGTTCACTTACTAAAACTTAAAATCTCTGGGGTACAGAACCTGTCTCCTTCCTGAGCCGTATGATGGCTGGATATTCCCATCATGTCTGTACTTGCACATAGTTGTTTTAACAGATGAAAGCAGCTCCTTCAAGCATCTGGAAATTTTTCCCAAAGATGAACCAGACTTCTGCAGCTCTACAATTCTTTTCCTGATATCTTAGCTGAGTTCTTTAGCTTTCCAATCATGCCAAACAAGAAAGCAGTGTGTTCCAGGTGTGGCCTTAAAATACATCCATAGGTGAGCCTCTAATTAACTCAACTGTGTCAATTAACCTATTGTTTGTGAAAGGAAACCTAAAAGGTTTGACCCAAGTAATACCGCTTAAAAGACAATTATCCCTGATACTGACCAAATGGATGTAAACTTTTGAATTTGAAGAAAGTTACAAAAAATCTCTATAAAATGTTTTCACTAAGTTTCCTGGCATTTAGCAAATAGAAATGATTTAGGTCATTCTAACTGACCTAAAACAAGAGAAGTTTGGTCAGATTTAACTTCAGACAGTGAGGGAAGAAAATGTCTTTTTATTTTTATGTAAATGTATGGTTTCAGCTGTATATCAGTGGCAGCCAGCTGAAACCTGGCGCACAGAAATGGAGCCTTAGGTTTTCAAGTCGAGATAAGCAGAGAAATTTAGTTTGTAACCTTTATCTCTTACATCGCACATGTACGCATAACAGAAAAATCAGCAGAGTCGTTAGGGCCGACTTTGTCAGCTGAGTTGGTTATGATGGCGACAGCAATTAAATTAACGAGCTTCATTTTAATAACTTACAGCTAAAGCAGTAAAAGCAGTAAAATGTGTGAAGAAATACTGCCTAATTGAAACTTGTCCAAATCAAAACACATTTTATATTCGCAAAGAGATTTAGAGAGAAATACACAGATGTAAATAAGTTGGCAAATGCCAGGTGCAAAATGTTGTGGAATTATTACATAATACAAAATGT
Source organism: Anableps anableps (assembly GCA_014839685.1). Taxonomy (NCBI): domain Eukaryota; kingdom Metazoa; phylum Chordata; class Actinopteri; order Cyprinodontiformes; family Anablepidae; genus Anableps; species Anableps anableps. The sequence goes on from CM026085.1 coordinate 10,407,144, forward strand.
TTTGGAATTACATAATTAACATGCTAATTGGCCATGACATTATGGATGATTGTGTGCTAGTATAGGTTGTGAGTGCTGTAATTCATGGAAATAAATAAGTACATTTTTAACCTGTGTAAACTGAACTTAGAACTGGTTCGTGTTCACTGTAAACATGGACAGCACTGGAAACAGAAAAATAGATTAGTGAGAAATCTGTGTCTTACCTTCAGGATATCCACAGCAGAGTGAACAGAGCACTACAATAAATAGTATGAATTAATCATTACAAAAAGCAGTTTTTTAAAAAGGTCATATGAAATAACTGCGTATAAACATAAAAAATATTAAATAAAAAGTAGGTCACATTTGAAAAAAAAATTAAATACTGAAAACCAGGTTCACATGTAGCGATCATAAGCTGGCAAAAAAAAAAAAAAAAAAAAAAATAATTAGGGAATGAAGAGAAAATCTTTGGTGGAGAGCTTGAATCAATGGTCTGTAGTTTTTCAGTGGGCTGGAATCAATAAGAGCTGATTCTATTTCCCCACAAAGACAAATATTAAGTAGGATCAGAAATATCAAGAGAAAATCATGGAAACTGTTGTGACCAATGTCTGCGTCATGAGTCCTTCCACGGCTTTTTCAACCTCTTCTCTGTCTTTTAAACAGCCGACTCTACAGACCCATTCAATAAATTAGAAAATCATTGAAAAGCTCATTTATTTCAGTATCTCAGTTTACTAAGTGAAACACATTATATAATTAGTCACACACAGACTAATGTTTTAAAGCCTGATGAAAACATGACATTTAAAATTAGAATATTACATTAGACCAGTAAACACACAGGGTATTCTAATTTATTGAATATGACTGTAATAATGAGAAGGTTGACACCAAAACCAAGCTTTCCATCAATTGTTCAACTGATAGGATCTCTCTGAAGTGATTCTGCTGCTGCAGCAAGTCATCCAGGCTACCAACTGCCGTGTGACATGAATAACAAGATTTTATCATATCTTGCTCATACAGTCAGAGTGACATGTTCAAGTGCGTTTACATTTTTGTAACCTAAACTAGCAAAAGACAACAATCCTCATCCTGTACCATAATTTTATCCAAACGGCGAACTGAAAGTCAGTCATTTACTTACAAAAGAAACCCAGCCTGCAGAGCAAAGTGTGCCCCATCCTCACTTCCAGACCTGCAGCACAGCTAATCAGAATGGCTGCAATATGTGTTTACCACAATGGTAAAAAACAGGGAAATAGGATTTGATGCATTTTAAAAAAAAACATTATCATGCTATAATATGCCTGTGCTTCCTTCCCTTTTACTCAGAGCTCATAAAGCATGCAGAAACAGCTTTGACCACAGTGATGTGTTAGGCTTAGATTTCCTGCCCACTGTAGGAACATGTTAGCTTGTTTTCTGTGTGAACACCTCTGCCTAGTTCAAAACAACCTTAAAAAGTAAGGGCACCAATTACTTTTAAGGGGTGTGAGTATGTGACTCTGTAAGCACATCCACTTTCCAGAAAAGATTTTTTTTTTCTAATATTCTGGTCACCTCTTTTTCTAAACCAACTACAATATATTTCCCCCACCCTATGGAGTTTAGGTCTATTCTGTCATTTATTTATCTATGTTGCACTTTTTTAAGTTACTACTTTGGGCTGTTAAAAAGTACATTTGACCTAAAGGTAACAACATTATTTACCATTTGAACAGATTCACTGCAGATGTCCTCATGTTGTGGTGGAATTCTGGTTTTGACCACAAAGAACAGGAAACAGCAACTGAGTGGGTGGTTAACCCTGGAAGGCCCAGGTATAGTTTATGCTGTGCCCAAGTTTTGCAAGTTTAACAGTTTGTGACTCTGTGTGGGGGGATCTTTTAGCAAATTTTCAATCTAATGGCATTCTAAGCTTGAACAATAGGGTTCATCTCTAAGGCTGGATGAAAAAAAAAGACAGTACAAAGTTAACATTTAGGTGAAACAGAGATGTAATATTTCAATGTGGGTCTTATAGGGTTTTAAACAGAAAAAAATAAACAGAACCAAGTTAAGGCACCATTTATATTTACAACTATAAATCTCAACGTTTATGTTAATGAGGTAAGTTAGTATTTAGGTTTTATTTTAGTCATGTTCTGCTTGAAAATATTTGGTACTGGTATTTCTATGAAATTTATCTTATATTTTTGCAAACTAAGTTTAGTTACTGTCCAAACACAACATAATTCTGACATTGTACGTTACCTACTGCACATGTGTGCAGTGTTAAGGAAAGCATGAGGAGGAAGCAGGGGCAAGAGATTGCTGTAAAATTTTGTGTTTTCGGGTGGTTTTGTTGAGGGTATTTGATTTAAAATGTGAATTCTTAACATCAGTCATGTGATGACTGGGCTAATGACTCCAAAACTTCTGGATGGCTGCAGATGCTTTCAGGTGTGATTCTTTCTCACTGAAAACAGAGACTTAAGCCCCGCCCACATGGGAACATTTTCTTTCTAAAGCAGGTTGTTTTCAATAACACCTGCACCTACACGGGACTGTTTTCAGAAATGTTTTCATTCCCATGGAAACACCAAGAATGGCCCAAAACGCTGTTTTTACTCCCCACCCCCTACCCAGACCTTAAATGGCAGTAAGCATGAAATATAGGACATGCGCATACACCTGTGGTGTTCAAAGTCGGTCCTCAAGGGCCAGTATTCTGCATGATTTAGTTCTCTCCCTGGTTCAACACACCTGAATCAAATGATGGCTTGTCCTCAGGCCTCTGCAGAGCTTTGACACCCTAAAGAGGTAGCTGGACCATTTTAATCAGCTGTGTTGAAGCAGAGACTTATCTAAAACTGGCAGGACACCGACCCTTGAGGACTGGAGCTGGATACCCATGTTCTACATGGGGATGGTGGTGAACACAACCAGAAAATAAGAATGGCAAACAACAAAGCACAAGTGGAGTCTTTTAAAGAAGTTTTTGCAAGTGCTACAGAACCACCAAGAACATGTGATCTCTCATTTTTGTTGACTTGTACAGTGCAAATGATGTGTTTGAGGTTATAGGTCACACCTGGCAAAAATGGTTTAAACGTTCCCATTGCTGAAAAAAAAAAAAAATTCCTGTGTGGACAGGGGCCTTAAGGCTCTCTTATACTTCCCCAAGATGCTGGAATTGGTTCTCATTGACATAGTCCTGTAATGAAAATTGCGACATTTTATTTGCAAGGAGGCATCCTCCTCTGGCCCTGGTCAAACTATTTCACTCAGAGCTCTGTGCGGCATGTGGTGTGTCAGAAGTTTGTTGCCATGTTATGTGGAAATGCGCTCAGACAGCAATGTTGATATTTTGCTTCAATTAGTCCACTTCCACTATCCAGTTTTTGTATCTGCAGAAGACATGAATACTTTTGAGGAACATTTACCAGACACAATGGGGAATTATGTACATCTGTATGATTCTTCAGTAAATAACTACAAAGAAATGGCTAAAAACTTCTGGATGGAAACTGCAACGGTGTTGTCCAAGGAGGACGCTGTCTGCACAAAAAAGGGGTGGTGCTCTCTTTGTGACCGTTTCATAAAAGCAAAACAGAGGATGCTGGGACATAATGGGAACCATGGCGGGTCAGGTGTGATGTATACTGAAGTGGGAGGGGTGACCCTGAGGGGTTCTGCGCCATGTATGAAAGGTGTGTGCAAATACAAAGGTCCCATAACTTTGGATGAAGTATGGGAGAGGTTTTAACTAACAACATGTACACAGAGGTAGAGGTTGCACCAATTAGTTGACTTTTAGACTAGTTGATTCTGTGGTCTGCAATGACAATTTAGATTACATGTTGATAAGTCACAATCACGTCTCAAAGCTGATTTTCCAAGAAGATGAAGGCTGGGGAACTGGGTGGTGAATGTCAGATAGTTTGAAATGTATAAACAATGCATAAGTATTTTACCAAAGGAGTACTGCAAACCTTGGCAAAGGCTACTGCAATAATGTGCGGCATGTTCCACGTCAGTTTCCTTCTCATCCATCCAATTAATTTTCAACATCAATAGCGTGAGCTGCGTTTTGAAGCATCTGGTCTTGCAGCTTTATGGTCTTTAAAAAACAGTGTTCAGCAACATCTGGACACACAATTCAAATGACATTCTGAGGATCTGACAGAGTATATCCCTGTCCTCGTCTGCGTGTCAGTTCATCCAGCAAGTCAGAGAGCTGCTGGCCGGAGTTACCGGAGCAACCTGCTGCACATCGAGGGCCAGCTGCCAGGAGCAGTGGGTGGGTGCACTGACTGGGTGCACTGACTGTACACCCTAAATTAACTGTACCCTGAATCAAAGGTGATCAGTTTATAAATTTAGTCTATAATGTTCCAACATACACAATTGTGGTCAACATAAAGGTCATAATTTGACTCCAAGATGAAGCTGTCCAAGATGAGGACACCTGATAATCAGCCAGTGTTCAGGAAAAAGTCAGACTGGATTTTATGTAACTTCTCGGACCAGTGACAGAAAATCTCAGCTCTGCTCCACTGTTGTCAAGGAAGTCTGGGATTATATTTCTTTTTGTTCATGAAATTCTGCACAATTGGTTTCTGTTTAAGCAGTCTTTGTCAATGTTTGCTGTAAACATAGAATCCAACTTTTTCACAGCAGTCTGAATGGCCCAATTGCAATCTACCACCAAAAAATTTTTTAAAAATGAAAAAAAAAAAATAAAATCAGATTTGTGCCACTTCCATATGTGGTACTAAATCAGGCACATATTTTATCATATTTTATCCAACTTTTATGTCATTTATAATTACGCATTTAAACAGACTTCTCTATAGAAGCTGCAGTCAATGCTCCAAAAAAGGCCATCACTATTTGTTGTGCTTTCTTTTTTCTTAGTTTCCTGTGTCTTATGCTCTTGTGAGAATTCTCTTGGCTCCGATTTTTCAACAACTTTAAGATGAATCCATAGACAGTGCTGTCCATTATTACTTCCATAAACAGAGCACTGCCTGGTGATGTTACTTTTTTCGTCTGCACCTCTGGGTCGCTTTGGAGACGTAAACAGTTCACACAGAAATCTGATTGTCATCCCATTTAATCAGTAGCATGAATGACTACGCAACAAAACAAACAAACCTGTTTTCAGCAAAAAAAAAAAACTGGAATTGCGCATCAAGACTTGCTGTGTGAATGCAGCCATAGTCTCCGAAGTTTTTTCGCTGCCTCATCTAAATAGGATCAGTCATCTGCAGAATGGCTTGAAAGTAGATTTCTCCAGATTCACAAAACACAAGTAGACAGAGCAACCAAACTCTCAAACATATGGACCATTTTTCACAGTCAGGACAAAAGCTTAATTTCTCCAACTGGATCCAGGACTCAATCAGTCATAGCTGCTTTTTCAACACTGTTAAGAATGTCCCAACTAAATTCACAGGATGCATCAAGAATTATGGTGGTTCTACTGATTAACCCGACTTCTTATGATAGAATGAGCCTCATCTAATTGCCAGAATATTTTTATGGTGTTCAGTTCCAATTAGAAGTTCATACACATCCATCACAGCTATGGAAGTCAATTAGGGCTTTTACTCAGCATTGAATCAAATTAACAACTGGGAGCAGCAATTTGAATATATCATGGGTTTCCTTTAAATAACAGTGTCAGAATTATGCCACATTATAGGCTCAAATATATAAATACACCTCCACTAAAGTTTATATAAATGTCCTTTGGCAAGTTGCAGAGAAACCACACACTTTCTTTAGGCATCTCATAACTTTGGATGGACATTTGAACACTTTTTGGCTGAACTTACTTAAAATGTTTAGTTTTCTAACAAAGACGAAACATTGCATGTTATCCACAAACTTTCAGTTGATTTAGGTCAGGGCTTTGGGGAGATCATCCAGAAAGTTAAAAATGAGGCTTCTAAAAGCACTGTTGATGTGTGATTAGGATTATTATCCAGTTGAAACAATTCTTAATTAACATGGATTTGTTTTTAAACACACTGGCTCATACAATTGTAGTAAAAATAAATCTCAGGTAAAATTAATAAATTATTCAAAGCTTGTGGAACAGAATATTTCTCTTTGAGACTCTGGAAATGAATTTATGTACCAACATTCAAGTTCCTATTTATGCATTTGGAAGCATTTTGCTACTTTCAACACATCCAGATTACAGCTAAACTCTAAAGAAGTAGACGTGTCAAATGGTGTGAATGATTGCCCAAAAGACTTTTACTCATCAGTTCAACCTTTCCTGAAAGAAATTAAAAATAAACTCAGCTAGGAATAATTCCAATATAACTTTTTATATCTTCAAAATAAATAGAATTGTCATAATAGCTGCCAGTAAAGGAATAAATTCATTGCCAGAAAAGTAGAATGTATTTAGCTTAAAATGTTTCATTTCCTCAATTTTGTACAGAAAGAAAACAGAAGCTATGAAGGACAAAAAAAAAAAAAAAAAGTGGTTTGTCACCTTCACTTCCACTTGTTGCATAATACCAGCTTCATTTATAAAAACCTACATCTGATTGTTCTGTGGCTAGTAAGTAATTTTGAAAATCTTCGCAGCTATAATCACTGAATTGATGCTTAAGAGAATACTTTAAAGATTACATCTCACAGGAGACTTAAGACCTCTCCAATTTTTTTTAATTGTGATCTCTGCTACTAGAGTGATAATTTCACACCTTATTCTAGGCCATGAAGGCAAGTTGGTGATAACCTCCAAATTTAAAAAAAGATCACCTTTCCCCAGAGCCCAAAACCAGTATCCATTTCTACATGGTCATTCCCACTTCAGGAACCTTCTTCAGGTAGGCTTTCCAGAGCAGTTATTCAACCTCAATAGTACAGGTTACTATCTGTTTTGTCAAAATATTCTAAACCTGTTAAAGGCTGACCTTCAGTATTTTAACATTAATTCACACATTGAAAGTTCAAAACTTAACTGACAAGAAAACCAATTTACAGCATCCCAGAAGCAAATATTCAGCTCCTGGTGTTACGGATCCTTCAATATGTTGAATACATTTGACTGAAGTTCTGCTCTATGTGATTGCTACATAACCTGTAAAAAATAAAAAAGATATTTACACAGCATGTTACAATAATCCAGTTTGTGGGATATAACTTAAACTGACTCCATAGAAGAAAAGACTATTGGATTGCTAAAAGGGGTTTGGTACATCATTATGCTTCAGTCAGAGTAAATTACATAAACAGATTCAAATCACTTGTGGTTATCATCTCCCTGTAATGTCTAGTACCACAACAAAATGAACCCAAAATGATACAAACCAAGGAGGAATATAGGAAGCAATGTCACAGAAAGGCCTAGAAGGCCACATCCTAGGACATAGATGAACAGATTAGGTCCTGTCAGACTCAGGGAATAAGGCTTTACCTACTTTAAGTAAAGTCTGGGTTACTTGGTGCAAGCAAATAGTGATGGGTCAGTCGCGAACGTTTCGGGTAAGACCCAGCTCTTTCAAGTTAACGATGGGACCCAGCTCTTCGCCGAGAGCTGGGGTTTTTTTTGTGATTTTTATGAAAGCTCCACAAAGAAGTGTGGCAGCATAAGGAGGAAGAGAGAGACAAACACTGGTCATTAGTAATTTATGCAAAATCTTAGGTGCCATTTGGGAGCCATCTCTTTTTAATTTAGCCAATTCAAAAGAACCGGTTCTTTAAAAAGAGTCAACATTCTTATCACTACAAACAAATCCAGAATCCAAATTCCAGAAGCCAAAAGACTAGTCAGAGAGAGAGCTGGGGCCATGCACCACAAAACAATCCAAGTAAGAATTTAACTTACAGCCTCCAAGAGAAAAGAGGCAGGTTCAAAAAAACCAGTCCAGATCACATGACAAGAATATAGGCAAATTACTTGGGGGAAAAGCTGGTTCAACTACTGAGACAAAGCTGCAGACAATCTGATAGGGAACTGTAGAACAGGTGAGTTATATAGGCAGCAGAACAGGTGCATACAATTGAGGTAATCAGACAGAGGGTAAATAATGTATTTGGGGTTGGCTGGGAAAATAGATAACAGCTCAAGCTCTGACGCTCTCACAGTGTGCAAAAGAATATTTCTATAAAACTACAAAACCACAAAACCACAGTTGATCTGCTGACACCAGCAAATATTTGGCCAGAAATATTCCTGCTTTTAATAATCCGTTCCTTATTTTGTTGGTTCATTGCTTTAACATTTTCTCAGAAATCAACACTTGATTACCGAAAGGCGCAGTATGAAGGTGACCAGTAGAGGCAGACACCTCAACATAGAAAATACACAGGCAAGTACAAGTTTACTAACAAGGAATCCATTTGCTTTTATGTGAGGTATCCAAAAAAGCAAGAATTCCCCATATTGTAATAAGCTGCCCAGTTACTATAATCTCTGGTTTTTCAAATTTTCTTTAGCTCCATGCTTGTTAAAAGCTATTTGTGTCTGTTGATATAATGCTGGCCAAATGTCTTCTCTCTTTTCTGAGTCACTTACTGTTGAGTTCAGAGGATCAAACTCCACATGGATCCATGACCCATATACTCAGGAAGTTTAATGCGAAGTGAAAGTGATCACACATTTTTTTACTTCAGACTTCACACTTACTTTGGAGATCAGTGAAAGAGCTGAGTAAAATAAAATGATGACTTATCAACTGTGTTGGAGCAATGACACAAATGAAAATATGATTAATCATAAGTTAATAATCATTGTCTATACCCACTTGTCCCTGCAGGGTCAAATAATAAGAATAGCTGTTGAGGTGAGTGCAGAGCATTATAAGCAAGCTATGTCATAAAAAAAAACCCACAAAAAAACAAAGAACAGCTCTCACTAACTGAGACCTGAGTTATATCGTTCAGGGCAAAGAGCCGGTCAAAGGAATCGGATCGTTCATGAATGCCCCATCACTACTCTCAACAGGTATGACTTGGCTTATCTTGTTAAAATATATATATTTTTAGAAGTTTTCAGCTTTTGTTCCATTTTCCAATAAGGCTGCGAGCTTCTGTCTTGTTAGCCTTTGTCATGGAGTCTGTGAACACTGAACTCTTGTGAAATTAAACGATGCCTAAATGCAGACTGGAGGGTTTCTCTGCTGGCTGGGGAACAGCTTGGGATTCCCTCAAATAGGTGGAATAAAACAATAAATGTAACATGTAAGACTATGTTTAATTTCTGCCCGAATATAGCCCAATGTGAATAAATATTTTATTTTCGGTGTTACAGCTACTAAATGGTGTTAGTCAGCACAGAGCAAAGCACTGCTCACCGCCTCGTCACATCGCATTCATTACAGCCCCAGACTGGCCAAACCTAGATCTGCATGCCGGTGGCAAAGAACACTCATAATAGTGTTCTAGAATAGAATATAATATAATTCAGTATCATTTACTGAAAACGGCAAATGCATATATGAACCAATACCTGACCTTTGTCAGACAGCAGTCAGAAGTCACCAAACGATGGAACGTGAGTTGTTGTCACAATGTAAAATCTGTGTGATTGCAGTATTGCTATGTTATGGTTACAACTTAACTTCCAACCTGTGTTCAGAAGTGGGGAAGCCTTTGTAATGAAAGTGAAACATCTTAAAGACACAAGAGAAGTCCAGTGCCTTTTATTTCAGAACTTGGGATTATTTTGAGCTTAATATGAGCTGTCTGGTGCCCTCTTAGAAAAATAGATAGATCTTTATTTATGTCCCAGTGGGAAATTACTTGTACAGCAAGACACAATAAAAACAAAAACAACACACCAACGATCAATATTTAGCTAGCTAGGGCGTAGCACTAAATTCCCCTGCTTCAACTAATGGGGGGTTAAAAGACCACAAAACTTGTGCAGCAAAAAGAAAACAAATAGGTTCATTTAGCATGAGGAATAAATGAATGTTCATACCTATTGCTCTGAAAAGAAGGGAATCTAAAATGCAATCCAGAGGGTAAAAGGTGAAACTCAGAGTGGAGAGAGTGATCACTGACAGAATGGAATCAGCTTGTGTCCTTTTTTTTGTGGAAAACCATTTATGTGACTATGTGACAAGCTATAGAACAGAGTGCTGTATTCATGGCAGTCCATAAAACTCAACAGGTACAAATGTCCTACACTAAATATAGTGTATGTTACACCATTTAGATGTAAAAACACTTACTTAACCAAAACATATTACCTAAATAATTTAACAGTATTTAATCCTTAATATTATATTCTCAAGCTTTTGTTCTCAACCTTCATAATAAAGCAGATATTACAGTTAATTATGGCAGCCACATTCAGATTAGGAGACAAAGACGTTATATCAGGAAGACCTGACCTCTTTAAAGGGCATGAACAAATATTCAGCCCATAGTAGTTCATAAAGCAGCATCACAAGTTACTAAAGCCTCAGTTTCTGCCTAAAGCAAAGGTCTTCATGTATCTTCGTGTTCCATTTAAACGCAAGCTTGTAGAGGACACAAAGGCAAAAAAGGATAGATGGACTGAGACCTTGTCCACAATAATGTGTGCATGACTCAGGTTTGTTGTGAAGAAAGAAAAAAGAAGAAAAATGTAAAGCTTACATTTTACCAGTCCATTCATGTTCTGACCCTTACCTATGATCATGATAGGTATAGACAAGTTGAGGAGCTCTACCCCTTAACTTTCTTGGAGTTACTCTTGGCTTTTCAGGCTCATATCTGTCCTCTCAGTGGTGCTATGAGTTCAGTTTTTTGGCATCTGCAGCACACTGTACACCGTTTCAGTTTGTGTGGGGCTCTGTTTCTTATTTACATCGACAGACCCTGAAGTCAAAGTCCTTTGTGTATTCTCATCTCCCAATGCATCTTTTCTCTTGTCACTTTTGGTACAAGACACAACCTTTCTTGGGATGCTGTAGATGGTATCTATGCTCTGACTTTCACTGAAGACCTGCTCATCTCTTGGGATGCTGTTCTCTTGGGGCTGGTTGGTTTCCACATTCTCATATGAAGGGTCAGCTTCACTGGAAGATGATGTTGAGACGCTGCGTTCAGAAGGGTGCTGGGCCTCTAGTGGTCCGCTTTGTATTAACTGGGCAACAGATGTTTCCTGGAGTAAAGGTAGAAGCAAAGGGTATGATCTTTAGAGAATATGAGAGGGCCTTATAAATAGGAATAAATGTCTTTAATATTCTATTAACGATACATGATTAGATAGAAAAAAAGTTTTTTTTTTTCCTTTGGATTACCTGATCATGTTTTCTTTTCCTTAAGTGCATGACAAAACCAATAAACAGGCTTACACTGATAATTACTACAAGAACAATGATAGGAATGACTACTTTCAGTGTATTAGGAGTTGATTGTAATTCCTTTATATGTTCAATATTAGATTTTACAAAACCTGTAAAAAAAAAAACAAACAAAAAAAACAGCTTTAGTAATGATTTCCTTTCAGACATAAAAATAAACACAGATAACAAAATGCTATTTCTTATCATAATTGGGGATCAAATAAGAACTGAAAAATACATTTAAAAAAAACAATAACTTACACCAAGTGCTATAATGATGAAGTAACTTTATTCTAGTTTCAGAGCAACTCAGGCTACTTACACATTGTTTTAATATTTTCTGAGACATTATTCGCGCTGACATGGTTGTTGACACTGCAGATAACAACTGAGTTTTCGGTTAAGATGGTGATGTTGAGGTTGCTAAAGGACCTCTGAGATGTTCTGCAGCTGTTTTTATCACAGATAGACCACAGCCAATCATCCTGAATGGAGCAGTTTACTGTGAAATTACAGAATCCTGCAGAAAGATTGGAATGGGTCTCTGATATCACAGTCATCACTGGTCTGGGAACCATTTCTGAAACACCCAAAACAAGCAGATAAATAAATGTCACCATCTGCTGGTTATTCCTGTAGACTCAACTCAAACACATTTATATCTCAATTCAAAAATACAAAGAAAAATTATGAGTTTGTAAGTAAATAAATAGAAAAACACGACTTTCAAAAATAATGACAAAAGATTTATGTAAAAATTTATGTTTAAAGTGTACCTTAAACATACCTTGTACAATGATCTGGTATGACTCTGTTACTTCTTCAAAGTTGCAGAGGTAGGTGGCCTTATAGATGCCTGTGTCATTTTCAGTCAGCTTATTTATACACAGGGTCAAGTTTTCAGAGCTAAAAAACACCCTATTTTGATATTGTGGATTGATCACCGTCTTACTAATGATGAATGTTGTGCCAAATTTCCATTGAAGATTGATCATTGAAGATTGATTTTTGACATGGAGACACACAGAGCTGTTCTTTCGTTGATAAAGCATCACTGAGGAGTCTTTTGCCATAACTTCTATGAAAAAAAAAAAAAAAACATGTTAAAAATAACATTTAAACAAATAGCAATGGTTTCAAAGATGTAGTGGAGAGTCAGTATAAAATTATGAAAAAACATTACGCAGCAGTGGACACAACCCAGTTTCAGTTTCTCTATTTCTATTTTGTTTATGTTCTCTTTCCAGCACCCTTGACAAAAAAAAAACTTGAAATATCTGCATTAAAAAAATCCTTTCTTATAACTACAAAACATACAGAGCCTTGCAAAAGTATTCACACCCCTTTAACTTTTTTAACATCATTGTTGAGATTTTGTCAGCATTTCCAACTCACGGAACTGGCAGCTCACATTTTTCCTCGTTTTCTCACTCTGTCCAAACAAATCTCAATGCAAACAAGGAAAGTGTTTGTGCAACACATTGACCACATGAACACCATTTTCCACAGGACTGTCTGTTACTGATCATTTTGAGCACAAAAACACTTTTGTGGTCCTGGTCTCCTCACCAGCAGGGTATTCTTTTGGCAAGAGACTGATATGTATCTGACACTATTAAATATGGAAGGGTTTAAACCACATGACTTTTTGCATTATTTTATTTATAAAATATTCCTTGTTTGTTCATAAACAAGATGCAGTTTGTACATGATACATCATGAGTAAATATTAGCAATGAATGTTGTGCCAACATTGTTGTCTCCAAATCATTATGCTTTTCTTCGCATTTTACACAATGTTCCAACTTTTTTTTGGAACTGGAGATTTTTTTTTTTTTAACGTGTCCGGCAGTGTGGCACTCAGAATTGTTGTCTGACTGTCAAGGTAAGACCCAACAGATTTACTTTCACAAGCAGAACATTACAGCTTTCGCCATGATGTCCCCCTTCATATATACAGGTGCTGGTCATAAAATTACAATATCATAAAAAAGTTGATTTATTTCAGTAATTCCATTCAAGAAATGAAACTTGTATATTCATTCATTACACACAGACTAATATATTTCAAATGTTTATTTTTTTTAATATTGATGATTATGATTGACAACTAATGAAAATCCCAAATTCAGTATCTCAGAAAATTAGAATGTTGTGAAAAGGGTCAATTTTGAAGACACCTGGTGCCACACTCTAATCAGCTCATTAATTCAAAACACCTGCAAAGGCCTTTAAGTGGTCTCTCAGTCTAGTTTTGTAGGCTATACAATCATGGGGAGACTGTTGACTTGACAGTTGTCCAAAACATGACCATTGACACCTTGCACAAGGAGGGCAAGACACTAAAGGTCATTGCTGAAGAGGCTGGCTGTTCACAGAGCTCTGTGTCCAATCACATTAATAAGGAGGTAAAGGGGAGGAAAAGATGTGATAGAAAAAAGTGTACAAGCAATAGGGATAACTCCATCCTGGAGAGGATTCTGAAACAAAACCCATTCAAAATGTAGGGGAGATTCACAAAGAGTGGACTGCGGCTGGAGTCAGTGCTTCAAGAACCACCATGGACAGACGTACACAAGACATGGGTTTCAGCAGTCACATTCCTTATGTCAAGCCATTCTTGAACAAGAGACAGCGTCAGAAGCATCTCGCCTGGGCTAAAGACAAAAAGGACTGGACTGCTGCTAAGTGGTCCAAACTTATGTTCTCTGATGAAAGTAAATTTTGCATTTCCTTTGGAAATCAAGGTTTCAGAGTCGAGAGGAGAGGCACAGAATCCACATTGCTTGAGGTCCAGTGTAAAGTTTCCACAGTCAGTGATGGTTTGGAGTGCCATGTCATCTGCTGGTGTTGGTGCACTATGTTTCCCTAGGTCCAAGGTCAACACAGCCATCTACCAGAAGCTTTTAGAGCACTTTATGCTTCCTGCTGCTGACCAACTTTATGGAGATCCAGATTTCATTTTCCAACAGGACTTGGCACCTGCACGCAGTGCCAAAGCTACCAGTACCAGGTTTAAGGACCATGGTATCCCTGTTCTTAATTGGCCAGCAAACTTGCCTGACCTTAACCTCACAGAAAATCTATGGAGTATTATAAAGAGGAAGATGCGATAAGCCAGACCCAACAATTCAGAAGAGCTGAAGGCCACTGTCAAAGCAACCTGGGCTTTCATAACCCCTGAGCAGTGACACAGACTGATCGACTCCACGCCACGCCACGTTGCTGCTGTAATCCAGGCAAAAGAAGCCCTAAGTACTGAGTGCTGTACATGCTCATACTTTTCATGTTCATATTTTTCAGTTGGTGAACATTCCTAAAAATGCTTTTTTTTTTTTTTTTTTTTTTTTATTAGTCTTAAGTAATATTCTAATTTTCTGAGATACTGAATTTGGGGTTTTCAGTTATTAATTATAATCATCAACATCAAAAGAAATAAACATTTAAAATATATCAGTTGATGTGTAATGAATATAATATACAAGTTTCACTTTTGAATGGAATTACTGAAAAAAGGGGGAAATGAAAGAGAGAAAGATGGAGGAAAGGCTGAAAGAGAAAAAAGAGATAGAAGTAGAGGAGAGAAAAAAGCAGAGATAAAACAAGTCAACACCCTTGAAGTCTACCTGGAGACTTGTGGAAAGAGAAAACAAAACAGAATCCACAACCACAAACAACATATGCATATATAATAACAGTTATAACTTCAATGGAAAGTACACTGTACAAGACAATACAAGATGTATTTAGTGGCAATCGCAGGCTGACTAAGAATGTATCTAACAAACACCTGAGTCTAGACACCTTTGTGTGTGTGTGTGTGTGTGTGTGTGTGTGTGTGTGTGTGTGTGTGTGTGTATGTCTCCATGTGTGTGTGAGTGTGCTGGTGTCTATAAGGTTTCTCCCTAAGAATATTTGATCGTAGATGTGGGGATCCACTCCCCAGGACATGCGGACAACACGAGGAAGACCGGAGCCACAGACACCCAGTGGCCCCCCAAGCACGGAGCCCCAGGATCCCCCCACAGGAACAACCGGATCCCCCTCCACAGAGAGCAGCAGAGGCAAGCCCTGGGGGACCAGCCAGCAGCCATGAGGCAGAAGCTCCAGGGAGCTGCAGCGATGAGCCCACACAGATCCGGCCATAGACAAAGAGACCCGAGTCCCAAGGGGACTACCCAATAGGTGGGGAAATTGGGGATTTAGTTAAGGAATGTAACATGTTATTGAGAGGATTTGGAGAAATTCAAATTCAACAGAATTATATTTAGTTAGTTGTAAAATGCAGTGAAAGTTAGATTAAAAGCAACAAACAGCTTAATGCTGTTAAGAACATATGCTTGTTGTGTTTGAAAAATGCAGGTTTGGTTGTGTATTTTATGTCAGACTGATGCGCAGTAAACGATGGTTTACTGACTGGTTTTCTGACTCCCACTTTTTGCTGCTCAACTTTGGCCTAAACATTTACATCTTATCTTGAATGAAGAATTATCCTGTTTTTGTTTCACATGGCAGCATCATGTTGTGGGAATGCTACTTTTCTGCAATGATAAGGAGGTTGGTTAAAGTTGATAGAAAGATGGATGAAACAAAATACAAAATTATACTGGAAGAAAACCTGTTACAGGCTGCAAAAAACCCCGATACTTTGGCAGAGGTTCAAACTACAGTAGGACAGCAACCAAAGAGTTGAAATAGAATAGAATAGAATAGAATAGAATAGAATAGAAATGGCCTTTATTGTCCCACAATATCTGAAGACTGTCATATTCTTGGTTGTTTGAATTTTTGCTTGTTATTTCTTTGTATTGATTTCTTATTTTCATTGTTTTCCCTCATCCTAGTTTATTTGCTCTGTTAGTTCAGTTAATTCTTATTTGAATGGTTCTTTGCATTTAGCATTTATTTTTCCCAGTCTAATTTATCCACCCCTCTGTAAGCCCAGTTCTTAGTTTTGAGTATTAAAGTTGTTTTTTAGAATTATTGTTCAAAGTTCTCATTTGGTTTCATCTCTGTTTTATCTTCTCATTTAGTTTTGCCATTTACTCAGCTGTGTTCTGTTCATTCTACTCTTAGTTATTTTAGATTATGTTTAATTGTTTAGATCCAGTGTTTAGTTAATTGTTTCAATTAGATTCATTTTAGTTCTCCTGTCTGTTCTCCCTCGCTCGCTTATGCCATTCTTTCTCCCTCCTCAGTCTACGCTCTGGTTTCCTCTCCCAGCTGCAGCCCATAACTAATCAGCCACCGGTTCTCTATCCAATAATCAACTCACTAGTAATTAAACTCCTCATTGTCAGTCAGTCGCTGCTGGATTGTACTGTTGTTTCCCCTCATGGTCTTCAGTGGTTTGTTCCCTGTAAAGTCCTGCTTTTGTTTTAGTAAACCCGCTGTTGTCTGACTTCCACCTGACTGTCTGCATTTTGGTCCTGTTTCTGCACGCATCATGACAAAGACCGATTTTTCAAAGGTTTCATGGACTGATGAGATGAACGGGACTCTTGATCAGACGGATGGAACCATGGTTGAATCTTTTAAGAAGTTCATTATTTTTATGCAGTTCAATTCTCTGTCGCATGCAGCCAGGTCCTTTCAGTAAAGGCCTCAAAGATGCGAGAGTAATAACGTGGTGTCCTTCTTTACCTGACATAAACCATATTAAGAACTTGTGGACGCTTCTTAAACAGCAGCTTTAAGGAAAAAGAGAACAATTCACTGCTCTATATTGTGTCAGGGAGGCTGTACTTGCTGATACACTAAAAATTGATCGTCAACAGATCACGAAAACAACAAACTCCATGAATAAAAGGGTAGTGGCTGTTATTGAAAAGGGCAACTGTTTTAGTCAGTTTTTTTTATATCAAATATATTTCTCAAATTTTGCGTTTTCTGTTTTACCTGATAAAAATAAACAAACAGAAAATTTAATTTTTTTTTTCATAGGACAATAATTCAGCACACTATTAGTTGCTGACATAGATATTCTAAATAAGCAACAATCTCACTTTTACTTTTTTAAATATTCAAGATTGTGGTTAATTAACATTTTGGATTGACTGAGACCACTGTAGCAATAATAATATTAATTCTAAAAAATAGCAAAACAATTGTGCTCACATATGTACAGCCAAAACTACAACTGAATAGTTTAAATTAAGGCCAAGGAATAGTTTAATAGTTTAAATTAATTAATATTTTAAATTAATTAAGGACTAGTTTAAATTAAGGCCAAGGAATAGTTTAATAGTTTAAATTAATTAATAGTTTAAATTAATTAAGGAATAGTTTAAATTAAGGCCAAAATAATTATTCAAAATAACCCATGTAGTCAAAGTTCAGAAATAAATCCAACTGACAATTCGTTTTAAATGTTGCTAACCTTGTTTCCATGGTTTCATTACATCAGCAATTATTCACCACTCTGTTGGTCTATCACATAAAGTGAATAAATTGCGCTGAAGTTTTAGGGTTGTAAAGAGACAAAATGTTCAAAAGTTTAAGCAGTAAAAATAATTTTGCAAGGCATGGTATTTAGTCTTTTTAATGATTTTTATACTTAAAAAGAACTTGCTAAAACTTTTTGTTTGTTGATATAGCTTCAAAATTAATATTTGTCTCTGGTTCCCCCAAGCAATTTTTTAAGAAATATGTTTTAAGGAACTGTAGATGTCCTGCTTCTGATGTTAAATATGCAAGGGTAAAAAAAATAATTTCAACTCACCAGTAAAGGTCCAATAACTCAGAAGAAAAATCCATTTTAAGACAGCCATATTCATTTTTTAGACAAAATATGGTGCTGAAGAAATGTCACACATGAAGCCATCCACAAAAGCCACAAACTGAATCTGCCACAGAGTGCAGCTCTGAAACACCTGTTTTATCAGGAAATGGCAATACAACAGTCACGTTGCTTGAAAATCTAAAGCGAAACAAAATGTACCAGACCAATACTGTTACAAAGAACATAAGCTGGTTGTTGTTCTTATTGTTATTGTTATTTATTGCCAGGTGCATTACGCGGACATGCCAGTTAAACTGTAAACAAAGTAAAACCAAAACTGCACTACATAATACTGTATAATATTCAAATAAACAAAAACTTAAAAACACAGATTTGAGCCTTTAAAGTAAACCGTATGAGGATATCATCAAGAATTATGCTTTATTTAACCAACAAATTATAAAGCATATAATTGGGGCCTGCCATAGCAATGCATAGGAGAGCAGTACAATGCTCCTATGCTCACACTTCTGGTGAAAGATTGAACTACTTGTACACAATGATAGAAGATATCATCAGCATTAAACACCACTGTGCAGCAAACAAGAACTAGCATTTTACTAATTAACGTTACGGTTTACTTTGTCCTTTTTACACCATACAAGTTGATCCATCAAGAAAGCATGCTCTGTGATACATTCATACCTCACACTCGTTCCACAATCCTGTATCTCCCCTGACAGTTCATACTGGTTACAGGTTTGAATCAGCCTCTTAAGGTGGCTCAGTGACATAATATTGTCACTGAGCCAATTCTGTTTTGGGACTTTGTAGCTAACCCGGGGACAAAGAGAACACCTGCGAATGAAAAGAGAATCCAAAATGGGCTAAAGTCTCACCTTGATTGATATCTCTTGTCATTGTGTACAAGTAGTTCAATCTTTCACCAGAAGTGTGAGCAACAGGAAATTTTAATTGAGATGAATGGATTTTCCCATCGTTCTAAATATTGTTCCGTCCACTTAGTACTATCAAGCAAATCTTTCAGCATTTACTAGCTGCAGTTATCACCAACACAAAGTTGACTCACATGGGCCTTGGTAATTTGACATTGTATGTATAATTTTGATCCTGTGTGGATCAGCAACAAATTGAAATTTGTGCATGCACCCAGTTGTTTCTTTTGAAATCATTGTGGTGTAATTCTTTTGTTACTGAGGACCCAAACACAGAGAGGAGGACTTGAGGTGTACATTGAGATCTGATTTTAATAAACTCAAGGAAACAACAAAACAGGGTGGTGGCAATGGCAGGAAAATAGGAAGTAAACAGACTTACAGAAACCTACTAATATTTAAAGTGTAAAACACAAGCCTTGGGAATCTTTAAACTAAAAAATTAACTGAATCTGGAATCCCAAGGATCATGACACATTGACCTTGAATGTTGGATGGTCATTTTCAAAAGTTACTTTCGACATTAAAATATCAAATGTTGACATTAGCGGGAAATGTTGTTTAATACACACACAGACACCTCATGTTGCAAATAATACATTTATTTAACAAGGCACATAAACTTACATCAACAGTTTGTGCAGAAAGCTTCCAGTATTTAGACTGAGTCATTTATTGTATGTTTATTGACTCCGATGTAAAAACCAGGACAACGTTAAGTCTAAAGTATTATCAATAACTGACTTTACATACTGTGATATTTTTAAACCATCACATTGGTTATTCTTCTTATTATTATTGTTGGTGTTGTTATTATTATTTGGCTTTTCATTGTTTAGCTGTTAATTTATTTGCTTACTTTTGGTATTGGCCTGAAGGCATTTCATAGTTTCATACCCAACTTCTTCAGATACAAAATGGAGTTGTTTTCCATGAGATGTTTCAGAATTCACCCTATGACAACTCGATTCAAAGTAATTTTCTATAATCTGTTTGTAGTTTACCATATGTGTGATTTCATGACTCCATTAAATGATGTCTACCAGAGGGTTTTCTCAAATATTTCTTCATATTTCTTAACAGTCAACTGGTACATAGGGGGATCAAAACAAAAATAACTGGAGGTTAGGTGCAATGCAAAGTTTAATGGAAATAATATTTCAAGCAAGTAGGGCCGGGACTTTAACGCATTAATTTAAATTAATTAATTATACCGATTTTAATGAGGTAAAAATGTTAACGCAATTAATCACATTTTTTTGTACATACAAAGGTTCTGGCCAGAGCCTTTGTATTTGTGCGTTTCTGGTATGCTCATAAGTCTGACACACAAGCGACATCTGCAAACAACAGCGATGGACAACAAAGCCACTTTTCTTGGTCCGCTGGGGTTAATTTTTGCTTCCAAATACAATCTGATGAGACGCTGGAAAAGATTATTGTTATGTGCAAGTTGTACAAAAAGGAGTTGGCCTATCACCGAAGTTATTCAAGCCTAAAATACCATCTCAAAGCAAAACATGTTGCAGCAGCACAGACATCCCCAGCACTAATATCAGCATCCACACCCCACATTTCTGAAGGAGCATTTTTTTTCAAAGAAGTTCCATGAATGATCAGGGGTTCTTGAAACACTTGAAAGCTGAATGGGTATAACAGTACTTTGCAGTAATCTGATGGTTGAATAGCCTAAATAACAGATTAAAACAATAAATATCTGTGTTGTTGAGCTCATATGTGTATTTATTCAACAATTTAGCAGCAAAAAAGGTTTTTGAATTGAAAATGTTGCTTATTTTGTCAATATATGGTTTTCTATTAAAATGTGATTGATTAACCTGCTAGTAACTCAATTAAAATTTTTAATTAAGTTCCACCACTATAAGCAATATATAGTCACTTTTATAATTTATGAATGATGTATGATAAATACACTGTGGCAGTATATGAGTATGGCAACATGTAGGTATGATTATGGGGGTATGGACCCAAAGCCTTTCTGAAGGGAAATGTTTTCCAAGAAATTTTAGGATTTTTTGTAAATTACTGTTCCTTACAAGATTTTGGACATAAAAAATATAATATGGCATCTTTAATAAAGTACCATATTCTTTTAAGGTTAATGGTGCTTTAAGGTTTGTTAGAAGTATTTCATTTTCATTTTGACATGAACTGTGTGACAAAATGTCAGCAGTAGAAAGACAAACATTACAGTAGGTACTTTACAGAAATAGCACTGAGTCCTGACATGAGTTAGAATGTTACACAAAACACTCAGACCTGCCAGTCAGTGGCCCATATATACCAAATGGAAGCACATAGGAGAAATATATTTACAAGCGCTGTACATAGAGACATGGAAACATACTGTACATACGTTTTAAAATAGTTCACAAAAAGTTTCATTCAAATAACATTATCTCATACTCATAGAATATCAGCTGGTGAAAATACACATCTTAATCCTTAATACAATAATGAGGATAGTTTTGTTATTGCTTGTTTAAAAAAAATCCCACTTATATTTCCAGTTAAAGTGCTTTTAGTAAAATGACTAATCTCCTTTAACTCAACAGAAACAACATGACAGTCATCAAAGAGGAACATTTTATGGTTAATCCTGTTAGATTGTAATAAAATATGATACAGTCCCTTAAAATGACACATAAACAACATGTTTCCAGTATTTACACCACTTATTCCAGGTAGTTTTTAAAAGGTCCAGTGTGTTGCAATAAGGAGCTGAGTGCAAACATTGTTTTCACTGTCATAGAATCATGGGGAAATGATAATAGTTGAATATTTATTAAATTATCAGATTAAGTTTATCCTTAGATGGTACATGCTCCTTCCTTGTCTTATGCTATGTTGCATGTTACTACAGTAGGGAAGAACATTTTTACGTTGCAATCTTTAATACATGCATGGCATGGAGGGTGAGGAAGGTATAGTGGAGTCTGCCCATTAACAATTAAATACGACTAAAATCCTACATAACGGAGCCTTTAAACACAGTACTGTGATTCAGTAATACACACAACAAACTCAAAGAGTTTTCTTGGTACTGTTTGCCCTTTCTCTTGTATAGAAATATTTCATCTTTAAGAGAAGAATAGTCAAACACCAAATTTTAACAGAAAAGGCCTTATACATTATATAAATCATAATATAAAATACATTTAAATCCTGCTGTAAGTTTGTGCTTGTCAGGTTTCCTCTGTCTAAGGCTGTTTGCAGATTTTATCAGTTTATTTTTTACAGGCTTATGGTTCTTTTTTTTGCTTGGAGGCTGAAAGCTGAGGTACTCAGGTGTTCAGCTTCCTGCTTTGTGGTCCAATGCTGATGCATCTATGAGGTGAATACTCTGTGTGACAGGTTGAATGTGAAATGGGGTTTGTATCTGCTTTTGTTTAGCAGTTTACTTTTTTTTTTTCCTTCCTGTTATCACTCTTATTTCTTCCCACATCTTCCTGTTTGCGCTCTGCTTCATACATTACTGATTCGAACGCTCAGTGGGCTGCTATCTCTTATACGTGCTCTTTCTCGCTTCTTTTCCTTCCCCTTGTAGTTTTCCTCCAGTATGAGCTTCTCCTGGCTTGTTTCATCTTCTTTTGCACCATTGTAGTGTATCTCCAATTTGTCATTTGGTGATGACAGCTGCTTACGGAAGGGAGAACTTTTGGTTTTTGCCACTTTGTCAAAGAAGGCAAAATCAGCCACATATTTCCCTGATGGGGAAAGGGAGACGACAGGGGGAAACTCATATCCCCAGAGGATCTCATCTGGAAGGTATGATGTTCGAACCTGGCAGGTTGCAGAAGTCGGTTCGACTGTGGCACTCATGATAACCAGCAGTTCAAAGTCAGCCAGTTCAGGATCTGCCCAGCCACCACCTGGTAGACAAAACAAAAACATGAATTACAAGTACTTTTAAATAACTTTTATAAATGAAACTGAAAAGTTTAAGTAATTCAATTCACACAGTGTGCTTATGGTTACAGCTAATGACAACACAGAAATGTTATGTTGTGGCCATGAGTTACATAACCCTGAGTAAAACTGCTGACTGACTGATGTCCAGCAGATAGTCACTGATACCTTCTACTAGGAGGGTAACCCAAAATCATTGCTAAAGAAGCTGGTTGTTCACAGAGTGCTGTATCCAAACATACTAATGAAAAGTGAGTGGAAGCAAAAACTGCAGTAGAAAAAAGTGCAAGCAGCAGAGATAACCAAGAATAAGATCCCCCAACCATCAAATTATGATCAAGAATATATATTTTTTAATTCCTTTGAACAAAACTGTAAACCTAATTTCTTAGTCACACAAAACCTTTGCCATTTTTCCCCATTTCTTCTCTTCCTAATTTTGCTTGCATCCTTTTCTTCCTAACTGTCCACCTTTTGAAAAGTCAACAGTGCCATGTTCAAAAATAACATTGCACTGATGTTCCAAAATTGATATTTATACATGTGAATTTTTTTTAATAAATTCGAGATGTATGTAGCAAATAAACAAATCTATGTATGTATTAAAAATAAGGAGAGGATTGGTTTTTCTTTTGCTATTAATTTTTTTATAAACATTTCTACTTCATGGTCATGCTGCTGAATATCATGAATGCATTGTATTTCCACCTTACAAATCTAAATCACTCAGCAGGGCAAAAATGCTATTGAAAAGGTAATTGGGATGTAGCTAAGTTTCTGTCCAGGGTAACCAACTGGATGTTAGGGTTTATTTGGTGATTTACAACAGCAGTTTATGTTATGTCATTAGATATGTACTTCTACTTACATCTATTTAATAACATATTATTTTGGAGATTTGTGTATTTGTGTTACCCTTCTGAAGCAGGGATGTAAAACATGTTCTAAGGAGGGAAGCTAAAAAATCCAAATGATGGAGAAAATAGGAGGGAAATGAGGAGAGAAGATAGAAAGAGAAAGAAGTAGACAACATCCAGAGTCATTCATATCTTTAAATGATTAATAAATATACTTTATTATTTGCAGAATTTCATGGGTGGGGTCCCATTTAAATCCATCTTTTCTCAACCCAAGCTGCCCTTGGTGCATGCACTAAAGCATATACATTCACATCACACACCCAAATTCTTTAAATCACCAAACTATGAAGCATCACTTTAACAGCCTGACTGGATGGAAAATGCTTCTATGTTCTTTTGATGGTACTTTTCCACACAGAAATTGTAATTTGTCACATGTATGGAGTTTTTCAGTAGAATTTGGTAAGTATTTATTCAAAATACCAAGAATGTGGAAATTTGAGTGGCATTACCCCACAATATCCCCAAAGGACATATCAGTCGATAGATGCAGTCAAGCAAGCAAACACCTGCATCAATGGGGTTTCTCAGACTGTAGACTCTCTCATCTGTGAAAACAAAACTTACCCTCACACAGACCAAATATCACTCCCACCAATGCAAAACACTGTGTTTCGCAACCCTTTGTCAACATTGTGACACAAATGTTGTCAAGGGATTCTCTGCCTTTTTGCCAGTTGCTTATCTTCATTTACAGATCTTGCAAACCCTCCTAAAACATAGACTCTAACCAGATTAGAATCAACACATTTTTAGCCGTCATTGTATAATAGTGAAAAACACAAATTTTCCAACTATTTAATATAAAATTGGTGGTGTAAGGGGAACCATGAAGTAGTAGTTGAGAATGCAAGAAGGCTTTAATTTATCATAGACAAAAAACTTTTTCAGGAAACATCCAGGATATAAAACCAAAAACTAGAGATACTGTTTGTTTGTTTTTTTTATCTGACAGTAAAATATGACAGCATCTTCTCATTAACTAATCCTACCCAAGGGATTGAGTTTTCTGATAACACCACTGCCAAAACTGTGGCATCAGTGACTTAAAAGCTGACTCTTTAACATAAATTTCAGCTTTATGTTTGTTACAAAGATGAAGCTTTAAGGATAAAACTCCCTAAGCCTAAATGTATTAATAATTAGGTCGAAGGAAGGACTTTGACAAAATCCAAAGCTGAATTCATATCCATATGTCACTAGGGTTGCTCAAACAGTAGTAACAGGACTGTTTGAGCATGTCTTGATCAATGTTTTGAATGTTCAGAATCAGAGTCCATGATCTACATCAAGCACACCAGCAGCTCCGACTACAGGTTTAAGTGTAAGTGATATTATGTCAGCTGCAAACCCAACAACTGGATAAAATTTGCATAGCCTATTTAAAAAAAAAAAAAACACACAGCCCATTTTCATGTGCATGGCTTGAAGAAGAGCACATTATTTTGTTCGCTAAATTCCACTTACATTAGACAACAACTTAAATGTTTTTACCCTCTCAAGTAGCACAGAGACTGTACTGGTTGCTAAGGTTTCCTGTCGATCTGAGTGTGAGAAAGCAGCTGACACACATAGAAAAAAGCCTTCTTCTATAAGTTTAGTCTGTACTTCATCAACTGTAAATGGATTAAAATAATGTTACAAGCCAATTTATCAACAACTCATTTCAGAGTGTACACATGCTTACATCATCCTTGCACTTCAGTAAGCTCCACATAAAATCATTGTCAGCAGGAGTAAGATATGACAATATTGCAAACAGTAGATGACGTTGTTTCAGCTATATCATTAAATACATGAGGTTGTAATGCAGAAACTCAAACAAAATGTCTGTCACTGTGAGTAAAAAAAGATATTGTAGTTTCCAGAAATTACATTCATGAGTCAATTAAGTGGAACACAATCTCAATACCAATGTAAATGTAATGCTGATAAAATCTTGCTTTTTTTTAATTTACTTGACTTGTAAGAAACTACGTTTTTACTCAGTATCTCAGTATTTTCATAGGCATTTACTTTAATGAAGTATTGGAGTAAGACTTAGTTTTGAAAAGTGCCTATTTTTAAACTATTGGATTTTTTTTTTTCTGGGGGGGGGATCCCACTCAGGACATTTCTCAGCATAAATTCAAAAATTGCAGATTGAAACTCCTTACATCTGTTCAACTTTAAATAGTGATATATAGGTTGTTTTGGCTCTTAGTTACTATTGTTGTTTTACGTTCCTATACTTACTAGTTTGCTGTCTTCCTTTGTTAGCCAGGACTTTTCATAGGCAATAACTACTTATTGACCTTTGTTTCATTGTAACATTTTTCTT
This sequence comes from Anableps anableps, assembly GCA_014839685.1. Lineage (NCBI taxonomy): Eukaryota > Metazoa > Chordata > Actinopteri > Cyprinodontiformes > Anablepidae > Anableps > Anableps anableps. The sequence goes on from CM026085.1 coordinate 10,433,267, forward strand.
CAGGAAAGTCTCAGAGTAAATGCTTGACAACAGTGTTAACATTGCCCGCAGGTTAAAGAAGGTCACCTTCTATGGAGTATAGTTGGTTAAGGTGTGCACATGTTCAGGCTTTATGGATATTGGATGTCACAGGTTTTTAAGATTTTTATTTATAAGAATCATGTGTCATTATCCACCCTACAAGTGTGAATTTTTTGTGTTGGTCTTATCAGGTAAAATCCCAATAAAGTGCATTTTGGTTTGTCGCTTTAATATAAAATGTTAAAATAGTTCAAAGGATATAAATGCTTTTGCCAGGCACTTTAAACATCAACTCTAACCTTTTTCAGCTGGTCATAAGGGTCTTCCTCATTACAATCTAAGCACATTTTCAAATTTACAGTGATGACAATGACATAATATGGATCAAGCAGGGTTTTGAAAACTTGCAACAAATACTTTTTTACATGGAGGGGGTTAGATTTAGCTGACTGAGCATCAGAATCAGAATCTTTTTTTAAAAAAGAGAGAAAAAAAATCAAAGTGAATAGAAAGTATAAAGAAATAGAGATCAAAATAAATATGAGAATATAGGGTCATTAAAGTTACCTTAAACTGAACAAGAATAAGAATCCAGTCCATCACAAAACAACATCTTAGATTGTCATTTACTTTAAAATATAGCATTTCTAATGGTTAAAATAAGTGAACTGAGATGGGTGAGCCTGGCCTAAGCATTTAAAGTTGTTTTGGTTAAAAGATGTTTCACTATTGGAGCTATGCCTATGCCTTATCAGCTTTTATTCAACATAGCAGCAAAGGTTTTCAGCATTTGCACTTTGGAATAAACAATGTGCCAAAATTAATTTGGTGAATAATTAACATTTACCTGGAAATCAAAGTTATTTCAGATTCTTAATTTCTTATAGTCTTACTTTAGGTGGGTTTTCTGTTTACAAGTTTCTAGGACATTACACACAGTATTTATAGCTGAAAGGGATACAGATTAGACCAGAAAGACATAGCAATCTTAAGTTACAGAAATTCTAGCAAAAAGTGACAAGATAAATGGTTTGGGGAGGAGGTAAACATGCAGAAATAGATGTTTTAACATAATCTACTAAGAATCCAAGTGGACCTAGCAGCCAGAAAAGCAACAAATATGCTTAGTGGGTACTCATGTGGCTTCCAGTGATGAGAGCTCTGAGCTGCTGTAAGTGGATCTGTGCGGGCTGCATGTCAGCGCCCCAGACTGTACAGTATTGTGCTCTAATGAGGGGTGTCTCAAGCAAGCTCTCTCACACACATTCCAGCCAGGAAAAAACCCTGTGCTCCAGTGCCAAACAAACCCAACTGTGGACAGTTCAACACAGCCAACAACACAGCACGTGATTGCAAATACCAACACACCTACATACGCATACATGCCCATTGTACCTACACATTTTGTCAATTACCATAACACAACGGTAAATGTGAATTCCAGTCACTTATTGTTGATACGTGGAAGACAGTTAAGAAGTAATACTAAAACATTTGTTCTCATGTAAACTCTGAATAATTTCTAGAAAGCCATATGCTGCTATCTTGTAGTTCATCACATTTAGTATTAGTTAATCAGACCTACCGACACAACTTCATTAGAGCTGTGACGTACCCTTTGCTGCCCAGGCTCTGAGGGGGCTGTTTTCATCGATGATGTGGTAGAACGTCAGGGGTATGATGAGGAAGGGGCTGTCGCTGGATGTGTCCACCTGGAAAGGCACATTGCGCTGGTCCAGCCGTACCGTTTCACCCTCCTTAGTCAGAGATGTTTGAAGCAACTTCCCTGTCACCTGGGAGCCAAGATGTAGTCAGTAACTGTAGCCAAAGAAGTTGGAGAAGATATTTTGTAACCAGAGGGCTCCTGGTTTAATATTTGCATTGGCCAGCATCTCATGTCCAGTGATGTGCCCCTGAGTAATGCATTACCAATGTTGTATACTCAAATGGTACTCCCTATATGTCTGTCTCATACCAACAAGAGGACGCATACAAACAGACAGGCAGTATAGAAAGACAATTTGCAATTCTTAATTCAATATGAAAATCTTTTTAACCTATTGTAAATATAGTCATCATAATCAATGATAGGAAACCAAAACATGTCTAAACACTATATAGAAATAGGGTCACTAAAATATCTCCCCAGAGCCACTTACACCAAATCATTTGTACTTTCTATTCCTCATTTTAAGCTATATAGAACATTTTAACTATGGACAGATTTATAATCTAAAGAGTTGTTCTCTAGCCAGAACCATCAAATACACGTCAATGGTGTTTGGTTTAACGAAGCCCACTATTGGAGAGGTGAGGATCAAACTGTTCTAAAACCCTCACCGCATTAAATTAAGACTGATCCACAGTCTCCAAGACCTCTGTGAATGTTTGAATGCAAAATTTTAGATTGTGGCAAAACTGGAAAGCCTAATTTCGAAATGGAGACAATGATGACACTACTATGCTTTCGATTCTCACCCAGTCAATTTACCCTGCTGCTTAAGCTATCCATCAGCAATGAGAATGAGATCTGCTCCAGAATTCTTCTTCACAATCTTAATTTTCTGTAAATATACTGAGTTTCTGTGCCTCAACCATCCATTCCAGGAGCCTGAGAAGATAAAGAGGAGGTTTTCTGTACAAAGAACTGCTCAGTGTGCCCTCCTGCACCATAATTTTAATCCAACACAGCTCTCTGTGCCCATGTTTCTGCTGGTCAGAAGGAATGATGCACATAAATCTGTGTGGTTTTCATCGATTGCTATGAGCTTACCTCATAGAGGCTCTGGAACCTGAAGTTTTTTTATGAGCTCCCCTGCTGATGAGATATAAGCATCTTTTAAACCCTGAAACACCAGCCTTTTCCTTTAAAGCCACGTGTTTAAGAGGAGTTACAACCACTAGTGGTTCGCCCATTCAGGAACACCCAGAATCCTGAAATGCTACCACTTTAAAAATGAATAATCACAATCTCACCATTGGAGTTTTGTACATACTCAAAACATTTAGGAATCTCTGACTTTCCATCACAGACAATAAGAAGAGCACTCTGTTCTTACTGCAGCCCAGTAGAAAACAACATCCTGCAAAGATCATCCCACATTCTGACTCATCTTTAATGCCACTGTGGGGTCTTAGTCTGTGAGGGGGGCCTAGGGGCTTTTAGAGGGATCCCAAAACGCCAACATACATTCATACTGTTCCTGGTGGCTTTGTTGTTCATCTTTTCTTCTATGTTTTTTTTTTGTTTTGTTTCATTTTTGTTATTATTGCTATTTTACATTTTCAAAGCTAACATCTATAAAAGTAGTTGATAGGTCTAAAATTGTTTTTAATTGGCATTCTTTAAGCTTACATTAACCATAAATAACAATTTCAACTTGTTAAATCATAGCACATTTACAGCAAACAGGATCTCCCTCCTGAATATAGCTTCATTGGCCATAGCAGAAAAAGAAAACAGTACAAAGAGTATTGTATGAAAAACAGTGACACACAATTTTCAGTTTGCACTCATAAAACAAGAAGTAGTCCTGTAATTAAGGGAAAGTATGCTTGAAAGTCCAATAAGTTTGATCAAAGGTCGTCCAAAACAGAAACAGTTTAATAGATATTTCCAGAATCATGTCTGGAAGCAGTTCAAGAATCAGCACTATGTTTGAAGTAACAGATAAAAATATCTGCACAGACTGGTGCAAGAAGTTAGCTAAGTGCAAGTAAACATTCTTCAAAGTGAGGTATTACCTGGCATCCTAACAGCAGGCTTTTGCGCATGTTGGCCACTCGGATCATTAAGCAGGGCCGCCCCTCGTGAAATGACACAACAGCATGTTGACTGAACTTCACCGTCTCGCCTCTCTTCTTGGGACGAGCAACCTGATGGAGGAAGAGAAGAAATCTGAGATTAGGGTGGATTCTCGTTACTAAAATACTGTATAGAAAATACTGTATATCCTACATCAGTCATTAAAAGTGTTGTATTTCCTCTTTGTTTTATGCTCAGAGAACATGAGAGTGAAAGTAAATTATTTCAGATAAAAACAGAGGAACATTTTTTTTTTCTTTTCAGATAGGATTGATAATGATCCGCAACAAAAACTGTGATAACACTGATAACTTTTTTATGCTGAGGGTGCAATATAAAAAAAAACTGCTTTACCGCACTGAAGTCTGCTGCAAATAGATTAGAACTGTAACAGCACAGCATGTGCAAGTTTTCTGCATAAGCAATTCAAATATGAAGATAAAGAATAGTAAAGAATGGTGGAGTACTTAACAACACCTAAAAATATAGTGCTTGTTAAAACTGTACACATCCCCAAACTTTGTACACATATCATGTGATATTTATGCTCTACAACTCAAATAGAAGATAAAAATCTTAGAAATAACAAAGAAATAAAAATGCTGCAATAACTTTGTCGCATTTGTTTGCACAGCCTTTCTTTGTTAACTTTGTTAAAGCTCCTTTTGATTTAATTTCACCATTGTATTTTCCTTGGTAGGACTCTGTCCTCATCCCACATCTAGCCCACTTTAGGTGACTCCACAGATTTTCTAACTCTTCGTTCTGGATTTTGACAAGGACATTGTTGCCATAATGCTGCCACCACCATCTTTCACTGTGGTCACAGTGGAATTTAGACATAAAACATCTCAGGAACACTATTCAGTTAATTGGCTATACAAACATTTTTGCAGTTACATTTATTGCTCTTTTCAAAATAAAAAACTAAATTACTTTTGCAAGAAAGGTTCCAGTGATGAAAATCTCCATCACCATGGTGATGACCAGCTGAACAATGAGGAGGACTATTGCTACAGGGCACTCCTCTGTTATGCACCGGAAGCCATAGCCAATTGTGGTCTGCGACTCCAGGGAAAAGAGGAAGGCTCCTGTCAAGGTCTTCACCTCCATTACACACGGTGTGTGATTGGATGGTGGGTCAAACTCTGAAGATAGAAAACAAGGAACAAAAGATAAATCTGGAGCATACCAAATACCAAAGAACAATTTGCTGCCTTTGTATTGTACCATAGCTTGTTGCTTTTAAAACAATTTAAGAATACCTATAGAAGTATTTGACTTCATAACCTAATTCTAATGACTTTGACGTGCATGATATCAGTAAATTTAGGATTGTTGTGTCTCCATGACTGAACTTTTTGCATAGATCACACTATACGTTGGATAAATAATTTTGGAAATGATAGAGAATTTCGACGACAACAAAAAAACTATTCATGTGTGATATAAAAGAAAACAGCACCATCTCCAACTCCAAAGTGTCAAGCATGGTTGTGTGAGTATCGTGTTGAAGTTAGAAACATGCTTACCAAGCAGGTCTCCATGCACAAGGGCCACCAGGTACCAAAGCACCCCAAACAGGAACCACGTCCCAGCAAAAGTAGCAGAGAAAAAGAAGAACTTGTAGCGCCACTGCATGTCCAGGAAAGTTGTCCAGAGGTCACGGAGGTATAGGGCCCCTCTTCCACTGACATGCTCAATACGAACATTGCTTCGTCCATCTTTGGAGAGGACTCTGCGTCTCCTGCGTAGAGCGTTTGGCCCTCCATCTCCTGTTTCTCCCCTACCCCCTACAGGAACCCCAGTTCCCCCTGTGGAGCTCAGCAGGGGCTTGCTGATATCAGTCTGTGTCTGGGAATGGCACACTTTCTGTGGGGAGGAGCCTTCAGAGGACGGGGGAGTGGCTGAAGTCATGACTGGCACTGGACTTGGAGACATACAGAGGGGATAAGACAAGTTAAGGAAGAAAAGGTGTGGAAAATGGGTTTAAACTGAGAAATGAAGGAGGATGGTGTGAAAAAAACTGCAGAGGTATGCTGGGAACAATAAAGTGAACAGCAGGGGAGTCCAAGTAAAAAGGTTAAAGGTAGCCAGTGTTAAAAAGTACTGTTCACATGAATGAGGAGATGACCTAGTGGAACATTTATCTGGAAAGATAGAACAGAAGAAATGGGATCAGGAGCACATTTTTCAGCATGACTGTGTTGTGGCTCTCCACAGCGGTTCATTCAAGGCTCTTCTTTTCTCTTCAGCGGAGGCACCTGCTCTTTCAAAAGAAAAGCTTTTACTGTACCAGGTACACTATCTGTTAAAAATCATGTTAATCTATTTATTTTGTGCAAAAACAACTGAATCAAGTTGAGGAGATCCTGTTCCTGTCAAAATAAATATCACACTTTTCCATCTGTACTCTGACATTTAGGGATAAATGCATGCGCTTTAACAAAGTATTAAAACAATCTACTCAATCAAAAGTAAAATAAAAGTTTTAAAAATACCTGAAAGTAGCTGAATATAAATTATAATGCTCTTTTCAGAGTGTACTCAATCTTTTTTATTAAGGATGTCTTAATCTGACATGACATGACAAACTCCAGTTGTTGGTATACCATCTGTGAATGGAAGACTTGCAGCCACACTTTGCTTAATTAATTTGTGGGACCTTTGTTGTGTGTGCAACTTGTAAACTTTATCATTGACCTTGCACATTATTTGCTGATCTAACAGGTTTAGGTTTCCCAAACAGTGTTTTTCACTATTTACAGTAAGAGAGAGAATGTATTGGGTGTTGGACACTTCCTGGCAGTCTGTGTCCTGTGATCTGCACTGGGCATTGCACTCAGAATGCTCTGTTTGTAGGACAGAAGGCTGTCCAGAGAGCAGCTGAAACACTTGTCATTAAATTGTATGATGTTCAAAAAAAACTGCAAAGCTTATGAGGCAGGCTATTTTTTTATTTATTTATTTATTTTTTTGTAGATCATGTCTTCAAACAATTAATTCAAACTTCACTGAAATATCTTCTGAAAATGCAAATTATCAATAATTAAAAAGTGTAAACATGCTAGCTTTGGCCTAGAACTTCAGCAAACTTCTCCACATAAAGACTTCATCAGCAGACTGAGATCTCCTTACCCAACATTATTTATTACTAAGCTTCACTAATGCTCATAATGGAATCTTGCAGCAATTTTTTATCACTCATGTACCTTCAAGTTGATACAGTCATCACTGCACTAGAGATACCTGTTCTGCCCCGAAATATGAGTCTCTTGTTTGGGTGACCTAAAACTACACCATCGTCACCTGTATGCTGAAAATGATGACACACTGTGATGACACCCTGGAACCCTGGTATAAGTGGATTGCAAAGTATCAATAGTTTATTAAGTGAATGAGAGATCCCTCACCCCTGGGTGCCATGAATGCTTATCACTGCTTTAGCTTCCCTTTGTTTGCTTTTAACAAGCTTACTCTCATCTGGACTACAATTTGTCTTCCTCCACATCATTCTTTTTCTTCTCTTTCTGCCCTTATTCACTCATACCCTTTTAGAGAAGTTGTCTTTGCTTTCTGGAGCAAGCAAAACAAAACCCAAAACAGCATAGCCAAAACAAAAGCCTAAAAACCAGAGCAAGCTGATACACTCTGTCCTTTCCTGTCCTGTTTGACCCTTGTCTTGCCTCCCTCCGTGTTAGAGCTCACACAGAGTGAATGAATAGAGAGCTGTGTTGAGCTCTGTGCTATGAATACTAAGATGTGGGGGGGGCGTGGTCAGGAGCATGGGCATGTGATTGGACTTGGGCCCCACCAGCTGAACTCTGAACCCGATAGTGCTCCTGCCTACACATACAGTAAACATACTTACATGTAGACGATCTGAGCAGCTAGAACTTGTACAATATAAATTATTGTCCAAAGGGATGTTTGCTTTGCAACAGTAAAACCTCTGACCCTACATACAACTCTACCACAGCTGTTCCATATTTGTTCATTTCCTCACCTATGTGAAAACTCCCCGATTTAAACACTCCTTGGTTCAGTCGGTCCATTATCAGATCTTCTATGCTCCTTAGCCTTTCAACTGTCCTTTGAGTTCTGTTATTAAAATTATTGATTCCCTCTGCACCTGTAGTTCTCCTCTTTGAATTTGGGTCTCCAGCAACATCAATACATTACATCTGTAGCCATTGATACTGTACATTACAGCATTGGATGACCCTACCCTTTTGATTTTACTAACACTAAACTTTTCCACAACTTAATCCCTGTCTGGTGCGTTCCTCAGTTTTCATGATGATCTCTCACAAAAGTTTGAGGATAATTAAGTAAGTTCTGTAGAAAGCTCAGGTGGACTGAAATCAGTATACATGGCACAGTTTTTAAATTTTCATTTAAAAAATTAAATTTTCATTTTCATTCATAAAAAATATAGAAAACTGAAATGTTTTTCCACCTCACAGGTATGCCATACTTGTGTTGGTCTATCCAAGAAAATGCATTAAAGTCACTGGTTGTATAATTAAACTTATGTGCATTCTGTTTAGATATCCAGTAGACAAAGTAACACATTCTATCTCACAACTGACCCTCAGCCACAAGCCTTTTGTATCACATTTCATTGCCCTGAGCTTCTCTGTGGTTTATTTTTCAACATGTAAAGTGATTACCCATATTGCCTCTTAATAGCTGAATCCTCCAACCAAGCAATTATTTGGTTCCTGTTGGATAAGAAGAAGGGGAAAGCAATTCAATATCCCTCATTTCCTCAATATTAGTTTGTCTGGGATAAAAAATATTAAACCATTTAAATCATTTACACTTAAATCCAGCATATTCTTAACCGAGATGTCCTATAATGGTTAAACTCAAACAATATTAACTATCTTTTTGGGAACAAATCCAAGAAAAAGATTGTGATTAGAATTTAAATTGAAGATGTTGGTTTCTTCAATTGTTATTCACATCCGTCATGTGCGGTATCACGCAAGGAAAGGTAAGATTAACAGCCATCTGAGATTCAGCTCCCAACTTTCCAATTCAACACAAAATATTTGTATATTTTAGATGAAGAACTGTCAAACATCTTGTAGTTTGAAGTTAGAAGTCTTGTAGTTTGTGTGTTGGACCAAAAATCTAAGTTTGCATCCAACTTTAACTAGTTTAGCTCCAGCAACAACACTAATGTCCAACTTGCAAACTAGCTTAGCTTCTGCATCTTAATGTTGTCGCTATCAATGAACAGCACATCTTAGCTGTTGTTTTCAGGAAAATGTTGTTACTTTGCTATAGATTGGAGAAGTGAATTACTATTTCAGTAACACTTTCTCCCTTAATCACAAATCTTTTTTTTTTCTTTTTTTTTTTTTTCTTTTACATGAAGGACAAACCAGATGACTTCATGAAAGAAACAATTCTGCAAAGTAGGGACCCAGCAGAGGTATAGACTGATCAAATTAATAAACTGGTGTAAAAGATCTTAAAATTAACTTGAATTTTACAACCTTTTTGTTCATGAAGTAGATTTTAAAAACTGATTTATTTAAGCTGTTATAGAGATATAATTTTGATCAAGAAATATTGATTACAGTCTTAAAATGTATGTAAATTGCTACAAGCTTATTTTATCAGCATTGTGATTTGTGGGCAGAGGCCAGCAGAGAACATATACTGCCCATAATAATTTGCTTATTGCTGCTTTGTTGTTTTGTGCCGGTATGTTTTGCTTGAATATCACCTTTTATTTCTTGTTTTTATTGTGCGACATTTATATTAACTGTTGCTCTCACTTTTGTTTATACTGAAAATGTGTGATGGAAGTGGCCCCACCTCACTAAACTGAAATGAATTTTGCTTCTGTCTCGGTTCTGGGGTGTTTGGGCTTCATCTCCATTTGTATTTTGATCATTTCTTTATTTTCTTCAGCCCTTATCTCATATGTCTACTCCTTCCTTTGTAATTTTGTAATAGTTCCAGCTGCTCCTCATCACCTTGATTACCCCCATGTGTACATATGTTCTCACCTGTGTCACTGTTCCACCCTGGATTCTTTTGCCAATCCCTATTCTGCCCTTTCGTGTCTCCAGTTTTTGTGAGTGTTCTTGGTTCTCTGTGTCTTTGGACTTTATTAAATTACTTTGATCTATGTCTGCTTCCATCCTATTGCACTTCAGGTCCCCCTCAAAATCAGTATAATCATGCAGGGGGTGCTGGTGGCTGTCTCCTGCGGTTGTTTGGCAAGAGGTGGGGTACATCCTGGACAGGTCACCAGTCTATTGCAAGGCAACACAGAGACACACAGGACAAACCACCATGCACACACACACCTAAGGCAATTTAGAGAGACCAATTGACCTAACAGTCATGGTTTCAGGACTGTGGGAGGAAGCTGGAGTATCTGGAGAGAACCCACGCAGGCACTGAGGAGAACATGCAAACTCCATGCAGAAAGATCCTAGGCTGGTATTTGAATCCAGGACCTTCTTGCAGCAAGGCAACAATGCCACCAGTTACGCCACTGTGTAGCCTGTATTTTCCCATGTTTGAAAAAACAAAAGCTCGAGTTCCTGTAGAGATTTATCTCAGTATGCGGCATTGAAATGCTCAAACATAAGCATGTGCTGTTGATATGTTTAATGCACATTTCAAAATTGATCATTTTAAAAAATTAAAGCAAGTCAAAATTAAATTATAACTGTTTGGTTTTCCTGCATTAAAAAACAGCTAAAGTTGGAGAAAAGTTTATGAATTTGTGAGAGTACTAGAGATATGTGGTCTGATATCCATTATTATGCAATGATGAAGAAGAAGGACTGTTTTCTGCTGGAGTCTGTATAGTATATTATTATTATTATTATTATTATTATTATTATTATTATTATTATTATTATTAATCTTGTTTTTTAAAAATTGTTTTTTTTACACTTTAAGAACTTTTTGTGTAAAACTTTATATATGTTGCTACTGTTACACCTGAAATTCCCCTTTCAGGGACAATAAAGGCTGTTTCTATTTTTCTACCTTTTTTAGAAGAGCTTTACTGGTAAATATCGATATATGCGACACTGATAAATGTAACAGCTTTAACAATGACTCTTGTCAACTGTCGTAAAGTTTATAAAACGCATCTCTTGGTTTTTATAGGGTAATAGCAGAGTAATACATTATAGACAATGTATTAATAAAACTGTATATAATAAAACTATGCTTCAGTTCTTAAAATGTGAGGATTTCTGGAGCCAACATAATATTTTACATGTTTTCTACTGCAGTGAGTTTGGTGAATTTCCACAATTTATCAAAACTTTTTTACTCCCAGAGAATGACAACACTCAAGGTTGTGATCTCTTCCGCCCTGTCCGGCCCATGCAGGCCTCGTCTTCCCTCTGTCCCGTGTGCACAAGAATCCTTTGTTTTCGACGAGATGAAAGGGACAAAAGCCACTATTGAAAAATACGACTGGCTGAGCGAGTAAGTGAAAGAGACCAAGTTAGATGGGGAAAGGAGACCAGAACTGAGTACTGAAGTGTGTGCGGTTGTTTACTGATGTATTTGATCTTGTGTGAGCATGCAGTCCTTGACATGTAGAGATGGGAGGGGGGGGATAGACAGAATAATTGGTTCTGAGGGAAGGTTTGAGATAGAACAGAGCATCAGGTGACAAAAGACGTGAAAGAGAAAGAGCGGGAAAAAATGTGAAGGATAGAAAGGAGGTATGTGGAGTGAAGCTGAGGTGACAAAAGCTTGGTATTAGTATTCCAGAGGAGAAAGTAATCCCTTCCACTCTGTGCGCCTGTCCAGCGTCCATAGCCATAAAGACACCCCTGCAGCCAGAGCACAGTTCTGAAAAGACTCCAGCTGAATAGCTGGGACAACTGTCCACACCACAGCAGCCTCTGTAGCTGGGCTGAAAGGACGGTCGAAACATTAACACACACCGTGCCAAGATGGCATCTGGTGGGCCAACTCAAGACAACAGAAAGACAAACTTCATTCAGCCAAACTGAGCCACACAAATGAGCTGCTGTTGAGTCAACAGTTCTTTATGGAGAAAATGATTAAAGGCAATCTGATTAGGACAGAATGTCTTCTTTTGCACTGATTTGCATATCAAAATACAGATCTGCAGATCCAGCAGGTTTCTGCACAGAAAAATATCACACAGTCCTGTAGACAAGCTTTGCACAAGAGGTTAACTAACATCCTTGCAAAAGTACTTGTACCAATCCAATTCTCGTACATTTTCTTAAATTACAACAACAAACTGTAATGTATTTTATGAGGATTTTGTATGACATAACTTGGTTTTCTTCAAGTTTTAAAAAGGCAAATCTAAAAAGTGTGGTGTGCATTTTTTCCTCTATTCTAATACCTCATTGTAAAATCCAATTCAATTCAATGAACTGCCTATAAGTAAAGAGACCAACTTTGTGCTTTTTAATCTCAGTATAAACACAATCATCATCATGAGGACCAAGGAACACAGCAGACAGGCCAGGGAGGAAGTTGTAGCAAACCTTACAGTGGTCCATCGACACTGACAAAGTGGCCAAGGAGAGCATTAATCATAAGCAGCCAAGAAACCCATGATAACTGTGGGAGGTGCAGAGATGCTTTGAAGTTTTATTCATGAACTCTTCAAATGTGACCTTTATGGAAAGGTGGCAAGAATGTTTAAAAAAAAAATTATCTTAGAGTTCCTGTAGAGTGCCAAAAGTGAGGTAGGGGCACAGCAAACATGTGGAGGAAGCTAATCTGGTCAGATGAAACCAAAATTGAAAATTATGGCCTACTTGCATTGTGTGACAGACACCTTACACATTAACTCTGAACATACAATCCCTATGGTGATAGGAATGGTGGTGGTAGCATTATGCTGTGGGGATGTTTTTCTTTAATAGGGACAGCTGGTCAGAGTTGCTGTGAAGATGGATGAAGCTAAACACAGGGCAAGCCTCACCTCTAGCTTGATAACAACTCTCAACACATAACCAGAGCTGCAAAGGAATTTAATCAAAGCACATATTATGTGTTCAGAGTTCGGTCAAACTGCAGACTAAATCTAATTAGCAATCTGTGGTTTGAAAATTGATGTTCAAAGATGCTCTTCATCCAGTTTGACTTAGCTTGGGCTATTGAGGGAAGAGGATTCAAGAATTTCAGCCTTTGTTGTGTATAGTTTACTGAGACAATCTTCGAAAGACATGGTGGTCCTAAAAACTGTTCAGAAGAGGACACAGATTTTTATTTGTTATAGAACTGAAAATCCTGTTTTATTTTCCTATCATCTCCCAATCATGCCTTCTTTTCTGTTGTTCTATCACATAAAACCACAATTAAATAAATTGAGGTTTGTAGTTGGAATGTGACGAAATGAGAAAGAATTCAAAAGAAACAAATACTTTATAAGGCTTTTCAAACACCACACTTCCTCACTTTTCTACTTTCCTTCTACTTAATGTTTATAATGTTAACATTCTTTATGCTTCAGCATTACATCCAATGTCAACTGGGTCAGACAAAATATGTCTTTTGCCACACAGAGTTTGAATGCACCATCATACCTCCCATTTACTGCATTCAAAGCCACCTTTTAGTTATTATTGCACATAGTTGGATTGTAATGATGGAGATCTGTTTTGAGATATAGTGCACTACCCTACACTCATAGCTTTTCTGCAAAAGGGCCGCTCACACCAGTCAAAGAAGGCTCCAGAGTTTTAACCAAAAGTTTCTTCTACCTCAAAGAAAGTCTTCCCCCCCGCTCCCTCCCATGTTTCCTAAATCACCACTATCAAGGAATCAAGGAGTTTGTATCAGATTGTAAAACTGCAAGGCTCCTTTCCCTCTTCTTAAATGTGCTCAGTGTGGCATATTATCATTGGATGAAACGCAAAAGTTATTATACTTGAATTTTGTTAACTCTAGAAGATGAGAAACATTTCATGAGGATGATGTTATTGTTACCTTTGTACAACTTTACAAAGAAGAGCAAACCCCAAAAAAGTGTTTGCTCTAAATCACCTAAGCTTTTTGTAAAGGAGCACAACCAGTGATACAAGTTAGGTCTACGGCTTCAAACCAGAAGCCATAATTAACAGCCATAATATATATTTGTTTTACATTAAAACTGTCCCCATATTGTGTGGCATCTGATGTAAGCGCAAATTATTTGATCTATGTTGTGCATATTGCATTGGCAAGGGACAATGTCCATCGATACATCTGTCCAAGTTTTTTTTACCCACTTTATCAGCCATCAGGGCAAATAGGGGGCAACCTGGTATCAGATTGCAATTCCAACACAACTCCAAAACAAAGATATAAAGCAAACAACCCTCATGATCATTTCCTCATTCCCAAAAATGACAGTGTTGGACAGAGCATTTAAAGCACCAGCTTAAATCCAGAGAGACCCACAAATGTGTGTCTTATAAGTAACTAGATTGGACTTCCAGGGAATCCTCTTCCACCGTAACTGTTTCTTCCTTCTTAAGACTTCTACAATTATCTGAAATGAAATCACATCATTTATAACTTTTAAATATCTAAAATATGTCTGCTTCTAAATCTCTTGCATTTTACCTGAATAGGATTTCCCCCCCCCCCTCCTTTTGACTTGAACAAAAAGTGATCTCAAAGTAAACAAACAGAAATCACAGCTGCCAGACGGTGGTCTCAAACTGTCCTCTGTCTGAATGAGCTCCCATCTGAAGCTGACACTTCCTTAAACCGTCGTCTTCACTTTCTCAACCACTAATTTAGAGTTACAACACTGCCTGAAATTTATGAATGGAGGCCAGCTCGTTACTAGATATTCAGAGGGACTTTTTGCTGCATAACCACTCATGGTAAATCTGTTCTGTTTACTACTGTGATGATGCCGCTCATTGAAAAGAAGTTAGGATCGAAGGCTGCCGATGTGAAAACATCACACCTATTCTGTTCTTTGTGGCTTTTAAAACTGGTATAATGCAAGACTGACTGCAACATTGTCAACTTTTGGAGATGACACTTTTTTTTTTTTTTTTTTTTTTTTTTTTTTACTAGAATGAAAACTACAGTAGAATGATGTTTGCCTGCAGCATATGGCTTCAGATTGGGTTTTCTAAGTTCATATAGATTCTTTCTAGTGATAGACTTCTTCCCAAATCTGAAGTGTGATTTTTTTTTTAAAAAAGACAGAATAGCATGCAACGTTGGATTGAATTAGACATGTAAACCTCCCCTAGTGTTGCTTGCAACTTGCTTGCCTCTACACAGCACACACAGCAGGTGAAATAAGAACGAGCTGGAGCTTTTATTATCTGTTTTACTATAATATCATGACACCTAAAGTGTTCCAAGAAGCATTTATCCTCATATGAGTAAGTATAAATAAACACAGCACCATGTATTGCTCTAATTGTTTAATATTAGTGAATAACAAAGCTAAAAAAATGTTTTTTTTAGTTAAACAAGACAAAAAACAATAACTATCATGAGGAAAAAAATAAAAATGGTAATTTTGAAATCTTTTCTTACCTTTCTCTTGACTTGTTACAGATGTTTACTTTGAGTGCAGCTTGAACAGTTTTTTTTTTTATATAACTTATAAAAAATAAATTGTTGCAAAACTTCAAGGTCTTAACCGGGTTGCACTTGTTGATGGTTCACACATGTTTAACGTCACTTTTCACCGTTGCATTGCATTGTTACTCTTTGCAACGATACACCGAAGTCATCCAGTGCATCTAAAAAAATAAAAAAATAAAAAAATTTCAGATAAAAACTTGAACCCAGTCAGAGGAGAGAGACCTGGATGACGATTACCCAGCAGTTAGTCCGTGTCTCCCTGCACACTGGCACTGGCAGCACCGGTTCCGGCTCACTGTTACTGGATCATTATGTAATCGGATGAGGACAGTTTGCACTTTTTCTTCTAGCTTGTGAAGCAGAGCGAGGGAGAGAGCGCGCCCTGTGTGTCTACTCAGAGGGACCTTAAAAAAGCTGATGCAGTCCACTCCTCCTAGGACCCCCCACCATCACCCCAGGCATACCCTGCTATATAAGCCCAAAAGCATTCAGATAGCCACTCTTTTTCGACATTTTTAATTCATTAATTCAACTCTCCTCCCAGCTTCTCCTCCTACCCTCCCTCCCAGCCGCTCTCCCTGACTGTACACGGTAAATAGGCCTCTTTGTTGGAGAAGCCTCCTCCGCTGTTTCAGCCTTTGTCAACTTACTCATGCAAACGTTTGATGGGTCTAAGATACAAGCCTGGAAGTTGTTGCACTGGAACAAAGATATTTACAAACCAAAAAAAAAAAAAAGGGGGGGGGGGAATGGCCTCTATTCTTGTGTACTTGGCATCTTGCACTTCACGTTGGACTGAGGGCACTGAATGGGTAATGTGGGTGCATCTCTGTGAGGTGGTGCCATGTCCGCCTGCAAGGAGGGGCACTCGGTAGTGTAAAGGCGAGTACAAACGATCCTCCTGTTGATGAAAAACGAATGAACAGGGCGAAGAAAAAAAAAAGTCACCAAAGTTGCAACAATCACTCTCAGACTATAGATGTGGATGCATGTTGTTGAACTTGTCCTCTTTATTGGAACAAAAATCTTGTGTAAAGCAAAAGAACATTGTGTACTGTAGTCATCCTGCTGTGTATATGCCCTTCACCACTTCATATCTGGCACTTTTTTAGCTACATTTGTTCACCAACGTGTATTATTTTGCCATGTCTGTTTAACATTAAAGGTCTGTGTTTAACAAATACATATCTCTTGAACTGAGAAACTGGTGACAGTTTATCCACTATATGATTTTTCAAAATCGGACTTCAAAATAGGACCTATGGGGCTGCTTTATTTTTCTAAGGTGACTACAAGTAAAAAAATCTACAGACTGTTTGCTTGGTTCATTATTAGTGATTTAAAGTTAGTAATTGATTGAAGTTGTGTAGCTGATCAGTTACAGTTTGACTTGAAGGATGAGTTGTGTGCAACTTTTGCACCAGATTAATGGAGTTGGAACAGCTAAACGAGTGAACTGGTCAGGTTACTTCTATGAACATGCAAATCTGAAATGCTTTGAAAGAGTATCTACACCTATAAAATGGGTGTGCTCAGTTGGATTGGATGCAGAGCATCTGTGCAGATACATTTTAAGTCTATAGTCTATAGATGCTAAATTGGATTTCCATGTGGATTTTGACAGGGCCCTTCTCAAACAAACATCGGGGCAATAGTGGCAACAGAGGAAGGAGTTCGTCATGAAATCAGTGGGTCGCCAGTTCTAGTCCCTGCCCCCTCCATCTCGTTGTGTTCTTGGGCAAAACACTTCACCCACCTTGCCTGCTGGTGGGTGAAGTGTCAGGCGGTCTGATGGCGCGGTATAGCTACATCGCTTCTGTCTGACAGCTGTGGCTACAATCTAGCAGCTTGCCATCATCAGCTTGTAAATGTGCGAGAATGGGAATGACTGATTTCATTGTAAAGCATCTGAGTGTCCTAATAAAGCGCTATATAAGCCTGATGTCAAGTCATCATTTCATTTAAAACATGAACAGTGGCAACCATCAAATGAATGGTGCCACTCCTTCTACCACTTAATGCCGTTTAGTTCTACAGCTAAATAAGTCAGTCAGTCATCAGGACTCACTGGAAACGGGAACTGTAATACTATAATAAATGATCAGTCATGTCTTTCCTTCAATTTTACCCCAGAATTGTCTTTAGGTGTAATCAGGCTCTGAAGAACGTTTGCTTTATGAACCACTGGAATCTATTTAACCTACAAAATTGACAGAAATTAAGTGAAAGCATTTGGAAAATTCAAAGACCTGCTTTTACTTTTGGAAAGAAGCTGTTTTACAGGCTTTTATTGTTATTGATATAAGCTGCACCAAAGATATATTCTTGATGAATGAAGGGATGTACCAAACCATAATCTCACCTAGGGCTACAAGTGCTTTTGCTTGTTGATAAACAGAAGGAAATCTTTGGGGTGTATTGTTGTGCGATTGTTTTCACAGGACAAATACTTTTTCTCAACATTGCAGATATGCTGTATAAGTGCCAATGCAGCTCTGTACATCTGCCAAAGTAATTTGAATGAAAGTCACCCTGTGGTACATAGAGGTGTGAACCTGCTGCAATAATGCACTGCACCAGAAACACTGCACAATATTTTCCTCCCCTGGAGGAAAATACCCAGTTGTGTTTCAACTGAACACTTCTTCCTATCCTGAAGCTTTGGGGCTCCCCATGTACAAAGCAATAGGACCTTAGAGCCAAGCCAGTAAAGATTTTATGGATGTTTTATATAATTTTTTTTAGATTTAATGACAGCTTGACTCCTCATAGAGCATAGCTGTTAGTCACTAAGGTAATGATGAAGGTAATCATGAAAAGATCTCCAGTTTAGAGAAAGAGATGCTGAGAAAATGTGTTTTTGATCAGCTGGTTTATAAACTCCAGCATCAGTGCCACTATCAGTATTTACCCTGATCACCCTACGTCTTGAATTTTCAGTTTATTCTTTCTAAATTTCCATGTTTCTATGTTGTCTCACCAAACAAAAAGCTCATTCAAGTCACGACATCTACTCAAAATTCAGAAAGAGCGGGTGCAGACTTCTCTTTGAAGTTACCTTTTAAAAAAAAAAAAAAAAAACAAACAAAAAAAAAAAAAACCCACTTTTCACTGGTTTCTCAAAAGTTGAGAAAATGAATGATCAGTTCCTCCTGAGTTGGTGTTTTACTGTAAATTTATCAGCTTTTCCAACCACTGCCTAAAAGATAACACCCATGCATTACTGCACTTTAAAAAAATGAGTTTTAGTGAGTGTTAGTCATTAAAATTGTTGAACCTGTAATCAAACATACTCGTGTGTAAATGGGATTTTTAGGTACGTTGCAATTCTAAACACATTTGCAACTTCACTGTAGTAAGACACTGGTCAGTTAGCCGCTGTTAATATTTGTCATGTGCAAAGCAGGCTGATATGTTTATATGGATTGCACAATGAAACAAAAATACAGCATGAACCCAGTAACCCAGTAAACATTAAGAACTATCATACAGATTTGTAGTTGAGGAAGTTTTGGTGTTGCAGGAAGATTTTAACGGTTTATCCAGCTTTGAATACTTTAGCAACAGTGCTAATGCTGAAATTAAACTTGCTTGCACGTTAAACTGCAAAAGAAAAGTGTATCATAATTGATGCATTAGGGTTTTGTGGTTGTGGTACTATTAAAAGCAAAAAGATACATTTTCATGCATTTTTTTTTTAAACACAAAATGTATTGAATAAAATGAGCAACTTATTTGATACAGTAGGTTTTTGAGGAAAGTGCTAACTTTCTTAGAAATAAGTGTATCAAAATAATCCCAAAGTAAAATTAAATTTTGTTGTAGCTCATATACAGATTTCTTCAAGGTGTTGTTTCAGATGCCGATGGCTGTGGGCAAATATCCTGTAGCAGTCTGTGTTATAGTAGATCTAGAGAACACTCTTACTGAAGACAGTGTTGTTGTATGTCAGTCTGATGAAGAGGATGCCGAGGGTTGTCTGTAATGGTCTTCATTTTTGAATTTTTATAACTGAATTGAATAATGATAGATTTGGCATTATAAGGTTTAAAGTTTTAAGCCTTTACTCACAAAAGGAATCACATTTTTTTGTTTGTTCTCCATGTATTTCACACAAAGAACAAACTAGATAAACAAAATCATGTTAATAATTAGCTAGAAATTAGTTTACTTATTCTAGTTGAGTAAGTACTTTTAAAAATTTGGATGTAATTCAAATGGTTTATTTGTGGATTTTAGCTGTTAAAGTTACATGAAGTCTAGTTAGAAATACATATTTTAAAAAAACTGTCCAAATAACAATACTGAGCTATTGTTTCAAAAAACAAAGTAGTTATTGGTCAAATTATAAAAGTGTGCTTTATCAGTATGTTTCCTATTAGGTTACTTTTAGCATAACTTTTGCCTTTATAGGCAGTCGTTTTGGTTTGAATTATCAAAATAATATGTTTTATCTTTTTTTTAACCATTACCTCATAAGAATGAATAAATTCCTAATGCATGGAATATACAAAACATATATCCCCTCAAAAAAAAAAAAAAAAAAAAAAAAATTGTCAGTGATATGTTATAATGCATTTCACAGAATCTCCATCAGTATTTCACTTATTTTACCTATAGTTTTTGTTTGCATGAAAGAATGTTAATTTGATGGAGACAAAGTCACTGCTTTCTGTTTTCGGACCAGAGGAAAACTATGTCACAGATGTCAGCTGTCACTGTACTGAAGTGACCATAAGAGGGGGAAGGATGAGAGGAACAGGGAGGAAGGAGGGGGAAAAGGAAAGTTCTACAAAATAAAAAGACAGATGAAAAAGGAAGGAGGGGAAGAAGTAAAGAGTCAGGAAGAAGGCAGACAACAAAAGCGAAGGCTGGGAGGAAGGAAAAAACAAATCAGCTCATGACTACTCAGAAGACTTCCCCTGTTTTTCTGCAGCTCCATCCTCCTCTTTTTCCACCCCTCTCTTTGTTGTCTTTCCCTCACATGATGCACATGTTTCTGCTTTGCTGGAGCATCAATTTACCACATGCTCATTTAAATTAAACCGTAGCCTTGGGCCTAAAATGTTTAAATATGGACAAAAAAAATAAGGAACTGAAAGAAGAGAACTTTTCAAATCTATTTTTTGTACCTGCTAAAGGATGAAATATTTGAATATTTACTTTACATACCAGCAGTGATCACCATCTAACGCATATTTCAACTAATTTGATCAGTCTTATCTATTCCTGACCAAATTTCAACAACACACCTCAGCAGTGCAGAACTATTACTGTGATAACATCCTGTCTAGTGTGAATAAAAGTGTACAAGAGGTTGCCTATATATGTAATCATAAATACACAATGTTGATATATTATGATAAAGATTCATGAACACTTGTAAGGCAACAAATGTTCCAGTACATATAAGATGATCAACCTGTTTTTAGGACCATAATTTCATACCTAATGTGTCACTCGTTAAAGCATTAATCAAAATATATTGTTTTAATTGGAAGTTAAAGAATTAACTCCCTTTAAATTGTAGAGTTTGACATATTTCATACATAAAGGGCATTTCCCCCCCATTTTGGCTTCATCTGTTTAATAAACAATGACTGTGGGGAATCTTTGGGGTGCTGTTTGCACATTTGAGGTTAAATGTAACTATTTTTTAGAACCTGATAAAGACCAAAACATTTTTACTAGGGATTCAGATACCAGATTTTTTTAAGGCTGAGTACTTACATTTAAGTCCTTGCCAATACTGAGTACCGATACCAGTACTAATAAATGTCAATATTTACAATTAATTTATAAATTAAGTTATTTGTAAGACTATAAATAAACTTATAATTTTTTTTATTATCTCTAATTTATTATTAAAGATTTCATAAATTACACACTTGGTTTTCAATATTCTTTTAGTGTAAAATAATCTAGTCCAGGTTTGAAGTGTTCAAGATAAAAGATACTTAAGGTAGTGAAAAATTAGGTGGAATCACCCTTTAGCCATTTCCCAGATTGGAAGATACCCCTCCAACCCGACCCCCAATAAGCAGATGAGTAGATGGATGGAAGGAATAGGAAGCCAACTGCAGCTTCATGTTTGTAGTCTAATACTTCAGCTCTAAACACACCGAGAAGATATCAAAATTCCAAATTATCAACAGTGATAATGGCTGTTCATCAAGAGCAATTTATTGGGCAAGAACCTTTGATTTCAACTGTGCCAGCATTGTCTCTGGAAATCTTCTCCCGCTTCGTCAGAGGTTGCTGCAAAGTTGAATGTTGCCATTTCTCGTTCCAATGAGAAAACTGCTTGAACTTGGCGTCGTGTTGGTTTTTGTTGCTCTTCTTGATAACTTTGCCAAACATAATTTGCAGTCAGCCTTACCTTTGTCACCTTCGCTCTCCTGGAAATACCTCCACACTGCTGACATAGCTCCTCCTCTACTAGCTGGCTGGTTTACAGCGTCACGCTGCTGTTAAGTGGTTTGTTCAACTCGGCCAATGTACGTCGTCGTCTTTTCCTTTTTGTGTGACTCTCGTCGTCCATTACTTTCCATACTGGGTTGGAGTATTTATGAGCAAACTAATGCTGTCTGTTAGAGGGAAACAAAGCTCACGTCACACTGGTATCTGGTCCTGTAGTATTGGAGCACTTTTATGACTACTAGTACTCACACATGGTATTGGGCAGATACCTGATACCGACATATCCCTAATTTTTTTCCTTCAAAACCATTGACAATAAAGTTTTACTTCAGACCTCCACTTGTTACTACTATCAGGTGCATTCACCATTTGTCAATTTTGTGTTGAAATTTGATGTGTACCATCCGAAATCTATGTTCCCTATTCTGCCGGAGAGACTGTTCATGAGTCCTACAATTCCTGAGAAGAATAGGACTTTACATGATTATAAGATCAGTCTGGATCTGCTCACGTCATGGAAAAGTAGGCAATACTTTGTAATCTCTTGATAATACTTTTGTCACTTGTGTGTCTGCACTGGCAGTTTGTGCATGAAGATGCATGGCTTTAAATAACATGCATCTGATACTGTACCATGCACAATATCTAGAGGTGAGCCAGGTTGTCACAGATTTTTTTGGTCAAAAAAAAAAAAAGGCTCTATAAGATTAAGTACCAAAGAAACTATTTCCAACCTTACCATATGTATTCAATAGAACATTTGGCAGCAACATGAGTTTCTTTTTCCGGTTGACTTATCTAGAATCAGCTTGCACCTGTTCACAAATAGTTTCTGTTTCTCTTCCATTGTGCAATGAAGGTTTTTATGGTTTGTATAGTTGCCTTTTTAGTATTGAAACTCCAACTCTTTGGAACAAAAAAAAAAAAAAAAAAAAAAAAAAAAAGCAGTTTTGGTTTTGATCAGGATTCATAGCTGTTTAATTTTAAATGCTGGAGGATGTTTTATCATTCGATCAATTTTGTCAATGTTTCTTGTTGCACAGGAAGCAGCAAAGTAGCACATCATGATAAAATCTCTTTGTTGGTTTACCGTAGTTACATTCTTTTGATTGGAATTTTTTTCAGGCAGGGTTTCCTGATAGATCTACTCTGTTGATAGAACCATGCTGCAGTTTTTTTATTTTTTTAAGCCTAGAATGCCAACCTATTTGGCCTTAACCCACATTGTAGTATATTTTCTGTTGCCGGTTAGTGTGCAGTGCATAAGGGACATAGAAACAATCTGTTCAGAGTTCTCCAACGCAACCAGGTGCTCCAACAAGATGATCAGCAAAAACATTTTTTCTTCATGACAGTAAAACTTCTTTGAAGCCACTAAAAATAATATTATCTAAAAGTGTCTCTAGAGCCAGACTGTTCTCAAGGAGACATCTATGGCAAGTACTCACAATATGGTCAAGGAATCTGTGTTAAATATAATCTGGAACAACAAAAGGCAACAGCAGGGTGATCCTGAGGACCTATTTTAATAACTTCATTTTGATTCTCAGCTAAGGCTATCAATGCCTTAATCAGACAGTCCGTTTTCTTCAATTTGAATGTCATTCTTTTAAAAAGGTTTGTTTTGTTTTTTTTGGTTTTTTTTTTTTGTTTTTTTTTTAAAAAAGAAGTGGTTTTTGATTTCTCAACACTTGACTGATGAGAGATCAAAAACCTCACTGGCCTTATTCAACTTATGCCATCTAGTGGTGTTTTTGTCTAAAAACAAGAGTTGGCAAACTTAACATTGCATGATCATATTTCATTTTAAAGGAGCAAGTGAGATGTATTTATATATAAATGTCAGTGTCATGATTTGTGATTGTGAAGTAAGACCCAAATGCAGAGATGACAGAGGCAGCAAATAGATTTAAATGAACAAAAAACTTTTAAACTCACCATATGAAATGCAGGGAGCCAGAGCACAACAAAAACATAAGAACCCAAAAGTGCAGGCAGCATGGTATGACAGGGAACGAATCAGATAGGTAACAGGACAAACCAGTGAGCAACAAGAGTCTGAGCAGGCATATATATAGAGGAGGGAGTGGAGAAGACAAAAGAACCAATTAAAGGAACTGACCGGACCTGGGAAGGGAGTGAGTGATGCTTGATAGGTTAACTAACAAGCAGCTGGGGAAGGGAAGAGAATGGCAGGCTGACTGGAACAAAGATGACACCAGAGGGAGACTGAAATAGAAATACTAATTCTAACTAAATAAATCCGGGACCAAAAATAAGAATCTAAACGAACAGAAGGAATGAACTAGAAATCAATACAAAAACAACAGAAGCAAAAGTCTCAAGGAGCAACACATCATGACAGTCAGTACTATAAACTCTGATTTCAGTTTAGTATTTAGTATAATGTATGTATATGTGAATGTATAATCCTAAAAACTCAGAAATAAAATGCCTCGATAATCATGTTGTACAGGCTACAACATGGATGAGTTATTTTTTATTTTATTAGTAGTAGTATTATTAGTAGCAGTAGTAATAGCAGTAGTAGTTGTAGTAGTTATTTTAATTAAATATTACATTTTCAATATTCCAAGCCATTTCGATATAAAGTATTAATTGTTGATTTGTTCTGGTGGTGTTTAATGAAAAAAGTTGGATTATCCTATAAATCTTTTAAACATGTTGTGCGTTGATAAATTTACCTCCATGCAAATCAACATGCTTTGATTCTACCTACGTTTTACTTCCTGTAGCAATCGTTCTAGTTTTTTCCCCCTTGAGGAGGTTACCTGATTTTCTGAATCTATCTGTAATTGACAAAAGTGTCCTCTAGAGGTCCCCACTGGACTTCAACGAGCGAAAACGTGTCCGCATCTGCCTCAAAGACAGGTTCGTAGTATAGTTCGTAAGGGAAGTTTACTGATAGATTTACAAGAAAAAGCGTAATCAGCCCAATAATAGGAAAAGATTTAACAGCATGGACTGTAAACTTTTCTCCTTTTATCAGGACTATACCTGGGACAGCCTTTCTTTGTATTTTTTGTTGCTGTGCCAATGCCAAGTGAGAAATATCTGTTGCCAGTTTAAAATATTTACTGAAGGATCTTGATAATTCTATACCTGAGGGAACCTTTCTACAACCAAACCACACATGTTTCATCAGTGAAGCTAAAATAAACCAGAACTTCTTTGAAACTAATCACTTTTGGAACGTCTTCCAGGACCGAATCATGAAGAACCAGCTGCATCAAGACAAGGAAACCTTCTTTCCACATCTCATGACCAGAAACTTGATTTTCTCTTACAGCACGTGAATTAGTTAAAAAAAAAAAAAAAAAAAAAAAAAAAAAAAAAAGCCCTCTTTAGTTCAACTGATTAGTGAAAAACTACTCAACACCTGAGATACATGGCTGGCGGTTGATACACTCAGGTCATTTGAGTCCTTTATGTCATATGCTTCAAGTTCCACTGCCTTGCAAAAGTATTCATACCCTTTAAACTACAAACTTCAATACACACTGTTGTTATGTATTTGAAAGACTAACTAAAAAGACCACTTAATTGTAATTTCTAAAAAAATTACAATTTGAGAAGTGTGGCATACATTTCAGATTCAGCCCCCTTTACTCTGATAGGCATATATTAAATCCAGTGCAACTGTTTGGCCTGCATGCAAAACGTCAGGATTTCCAGAAAAGAAACGCTGTATGTTTACAGCGAACACACCTGGAAACATGGTGGTGGCTGCATCATGCTGGGGGGATACTTCAAAAGGGACACGGAAGCCGTTCAGAGTTGATGGGAAGATGAGTGCAACAAAAGGCAAAGCAATACTGGAAGCAAACTTTTTAGAAGCTACAAAATATTTCAAATAGAGTTTTATCTTCCAGAAAGGCCAGGAAAGTAAACATAGAATCAGAGATGCAGTGGAAAAGTTTAGATCAAATTGAAATTCAGACCTAAATTCACTTGGAAATCAGAGAACACCTTGAAATTGTTTTTTAACAAACACTCTGATTGGGCTTGAGCTTTTTTCAAAGAAGAATGTCACAGAGGATTTGGAAAAGCTTTATTGGTGCAAATAACATACTCAACTCTGCTGTTAAATCAACACATGCATTTTTCTTAAAAATGTGACTCCATATAAAATGAAATAAACAGGTTTTTCAACAGACCGATTACCAAGAAGCATTGTTACAACAAAGAAATAATTAACCAAACACAAATGTTGCTACGTTTTGAGCTAATTTTTGATTCTTACATCCTGCATCCATGTCCCATCGTAATTTCTTTTTGTTAACTATCTATTGTAATGATCTGAGCTTTATGGTTATTTTGTTTTCTTTTTCTCCGCCGTACTCAAAATCAAACATTTCTGCACTAACAAGCCGTTTTCTACCACCTAAGTCACATAATTAGCTCGGCCATTGAAAGCGGCAACTATCTAAATCCGACTTCAGGACTCACAGACCGTTCCCATTTTATTTTTCCAGTGTATAACTGAGATATTCCAGCTTCTAAGTACAAATGGAAAGGACCACTAAAAACATCTTTAATATTCTAAAACTGGAGTGCCAGAAAGCCTGGTGTAAGAGTTACATATCCACCCCTCTTTTAAACACACATATAAACAAAAGCACATGCAAAGTCAATTTGGTTTTATCTGATGGGTTCCATTTAGTCCACAGCTCCTCTAATTTCAATTTCCCATGAAGCGAAGCCACATCCTGAATGTGATGTTAGCCTCATCTGATCTGCTTCATCTGAACACATGACCTTTGCAGAAGAAATGCTTTTAAACTGTGTACATTTTCCTTATGCTTCTGCTGGCGGGCTAATCTTGTCTTTCACTGTGATAAGCATTGATCTTTATGCTTATTTATTCTGAAACTGTGGGAAAAAAAATAATTTTTCTTTCCCTGAGAATGCTCAGATGAACTACGGTTGCTGCTTCATGTGAGGCTTCTTGGTAGAGTGTTTAAAAAAGTTGGTATTAGGAAATGTGGAAGATTATCAAAGCACATTATGCTCTTTGGACCTATTATTCCAAATAATCGAAATAAATTCTACACATTGTCAACTGAGAGTATGAGCTTGTTGGGGACTTGTATTTCAGAAATGTTCTTTAGGATAACTTCCACCTAAGGCTGCTCAGCCGAGCACATTGTATGGCTGATCTGCTGGGACTGATGTGTGGTTGCAGAATGAGATTACAGTCAGGTGTTTTCATTCAGTGAGATGACAATCAGGTGATGTGAATCAGGACCCTGTTGTAGACTCACTGAAGGCAAGTCATCAAAGTTCGTTCTTTGACGTGTATCAGAACTAAAAGGTGGACATGGCCCTTTTACTTTTTCACATTAGGTCACGCTACAATCACAAACTTTAATGCATTTTATAAAATGTGGGAACAAAAATTGCTGTATAATTGTAAAGTGGAAGGACAATGATGCATGGATTTCAGATGTTTTTACAGATAATAATCTGATGACGTACATTAGTAATCTGCCTCTCTGAGTAAATAATCTGAAGACCAACCTTTTTGCTACATTCCAGTACAGCACTGGCTGTATGTTTAAGCTACAGCCAACTACTTGCACAGGATTCTATTTATGGGCATTAGAGCAAATGGGGCAAATGTATATGCATGCCACACACATATTTTCATTTGTAAAAGAAATCTGAAAACCATTCAGTGTTCTCTTTCATTTAACGGTTGTGTTCTACTTATTATTTCTTGTTTGCCTGCATTCAACATCCATTAGAGTCACTGAAGTTTATGTTTGTAATATGACAAAATCTGAAAAGGTTAAAGTGATGAGAATATGTTTGCAAGACACTGTCGAAAATTTAAGCATACTTCAGAACAGAAGCAGGACAATACCTTTCCTAAAAGATTTGAAGTCAGAGACCAAGATTCCTTATAAGAGATTGTCCAGATATACTACTCCAGGATCAAGAAGTGTGTATAATCAGGTTATGATACAAAATGCTAAACTTGAATCGGTTTAAATATTGAAAGTAAAGAAAAAACAGAATTATCGTATTATTACCTATTTTTTCATGTGAGGTACATAGTATCAGTAATATTATGGTTTTGGGCCCATTTTGCTATTTCTTGGCCAAGACACCAGAATATTATTGGGTAAATGATTAAATCTTCATAAAATAATAAATTTCTTTCTTGTAAACTGAATCTTGAGATCAAACTAAACACTCCAGGGCAGAGATTTGGTTGATTTCTATCATTTGAGCAAGCATCTCATTGTATTTCAGATTACCTGGTTTTACACATTTTTGAATATGTCTGAACAGGTGTACTGAGTAGCATTTTTTTCCAATTTTCCTTGCTTACAATCAACTCCTTAAGAAATCTGGCTCCAGGTCATCGCATGGAGCGGTGGTTAGAGGAGGCGCCCCGTCTATAGAGCTACAGAGTTCAACTCCCGTCCTTGGTTCCTTTGCTGCATGTTTTCCCCCTCTTTTCTCTGCCCCCCTTTCTGCCAGATTACTATAAAATAAAGGCTTCCAGTGGCTCCACTATATGGCCGACATTTAGTGCTAAAATGCAGGCTTTTAATCCAAGTTGGGGTTTAGCTGTAACAATTTTAATCAAAATTTCTAAAATATAAAGAAAATAATACATTGTAAACAAAGTTTCCATGTATATTTTGCAGAACAGTCTGTAGTTCCAGATAGTTCTGCTTTTGTATGTTGATTGTCACTTGGTCAGACAAGAAGAAAACAGCTTTTGGGATCATCAAATCAGGAACTAACATTAGAAAGTGGTTGAAAGTCTTTAATGAGCAGCTAATGCAACAACAAAAGAAAAATCATTCAAATGCTCCAGAACTAAAGCTCAGACAGAAATAGTTGTGTAACAGATAGGGGAAATTGCAAATAAACTGAGTCTGGCCACTGCTGTATACTAGGAAGGATAAAAGTCAGAGATCACAAAGAGACAACAAACAATAATCATGGAAATGTTGTGATTTTAAAGGTATAACCTGTTGCACTCAATCATGCTTCCTCCATCAACTCTGCATTGCTACCTACTCCAGGTGTGAAGCGGATCTCCATGTTGGAGAGTTACAAAAACTTATTAATGAGGGTCTCGAACTCTCCAGATGTCTGTTCTGTTTGCTTCCCAGTGGCAGCGTTGCCTTATCAGATCAGTACTGGAAGAAACACAGCTGACATGGGGCACTGACACAGAGATATTAAAAGATAAACAGGTCATGTCGTTCATCTGTTATATAACCTGACTCCACAGACGACCCTGAGACTCGACACACACCTCCATTAGTTATACAGGTGAGTGGAGTTTTGGTCCTGCAGAAATTTAAAGTTGTTTTTTTTGTTGGTTTTTTTTTGTCATTAAATTGAAATCAGTGGGAATCTTAAGGGAACAGATTTTGAAAATTTAATCACTGCTCTTTAAATTTATGCTAAACTTTGTTTTTATCAAATCATGTTGTTAATCAACGGAAAGAAAGTAGTTTCACTAAATGTGCAGATTAAATCCAAAAAGTAGCTGCGAGGACAGATGATCGGTGAAAAAAAAAGATGTGTATGTAAAATTCATGTAAATTTGTCCATTTGTCGCATATATTCACATATCTAAGGATTTTTGGGGAAAACATTTATATTTGTCACTGATTTGACATTAGACTTTAATAATCATGATGAGTGTTAATTGACTGACTTGATGAGTCTTTTTGAACATGCATAACAACAGGACTTTGCTCACACAACTGTCTTATCAGTGCTATCTATCTTGAGATGACCCAAACACAGATTATGTAAAACACGGGGGTTTGCTGCTAGAAGCATCCTTGGAAAAATGTCACCTTGAATTTGCTTTTCCCTTGTTGTTTGACGTGATTAAGAGAACACTTATAAATCGGAGGAATGCCTCTCATCTATCCATGACTTAAACTGATAAACAACCCAGCAGACTTGATAAAACAAAGGAAAATGTGCATCTGAAGGTTAGCGAATGACAAAATAAAGCTCTTTAAGATGCATGGAGAAAAAACATTATTCATTTTGTACACTGTTATTTTACAATAAATGCAAAAAAATCCATAAAGTTTAAAAATATTTGCATTTATAATTTAAATTATTCACACTGCTTTCACTTGAAATATGTGGGGGAAAAAGTTTGATTCGACAACAAAATGAGTCAAGTATTTGAGTTTAAGTAAGAAGCTGGGATTTTAAAAAGCTCTGGGTGATTCTGCTACAGGATAAATTATTGAATGTTTATTCATTCATCAGTCATAAATTTTCTGTACACTTTTAATCCAGTTCAGGGTTTGGGGGTGGTACCACCATCCATCAGTCAAATCAAGGAAAGTTAAAGTGGTCATTTAACCTGCCATGCAAATTTTTGGACTGTGGGGGAAATGGAAATAATCAGAGGAAACGTATAAGTACATGGAAAAAACATGCGCCACTCCACAGAGAAAAGCCTTTGCAAAGATTTCAACCCAGAAACTCCTCACTGAACACTAACATCTATTTACTTATTGTCAGTTTCAGGCCAGAAAATGTTTAACAATAACAGTTCAGCTCTAAATTCTCAAAAGTGTGTTTTACTGTAGATGTTTGGTACAACATTGATCCCAGTGATGTAATAAATAAGGGTCTAGAATAACTGTGAAAATTAACCTCAAACATTTTATTGCTAAAATAAGTTTCTTAGGTAGCCACAAGAATGTAATGAAAGTCTTCTGTGACACTAAGTGGGAGTGTTATAAATCTGGGTCACGCAGCTGAGTTTTAGTAACCAAAGACATCAGTGTAAAGGCTTGCACTTCCCAGTGCAATGAAGCAGGTACCATGAATACAGATGAAAGTGTTATGGTATGAAAGTCCAACCCCAGCGGTCCAGATTCATGTGACATGCTTCGTTGTAAGAATAAAACAATAAGAAGTTGTTCTCGACAGATTCGTCTTTTATGCTTGGGTTAAATTGATATGTTTTTTAAAATAAAATGAGTAAAATAAAAATTTAAATTATTAGATTTAATACAATTTTGAATGCACAAATGAGAGTCATAAGGTCTAGACTTCACATCCTATTAATAAAATCTCCTCATGAAGGTCTGACTTATAAAGTGTTATTAAAACCATCCATTGTTCTTTTCCAGTAGCCTGTTATAGGTCTGTCACCACTGTATATTTACATTGCTCTTACTATGTTTTGCCAGGATAAGCAGAACAAAATAACGAGTTGTATCGTGCAGCAAGAAGCACACAATTTGGTTAAAATATCGTAAACTATGCAAGCTTACATTGTTAGGTATGAATATGATGTAACAACAAAAATATGCAAAAAATGGTTGCATTTCTCCATAAAAAAGTAAAAAAATTAAGTAAAGGAGACCCTGTGTTGGATCTTAATGGAACTTTTTTTTTTCCGATGCAGTAAAACTTTTATCTTTCCACACCTTTAAATCACATTCACCTTCTTATAATCTGCATTAGGGTAGATTTACGTAACTAGACAAGCAGTGGAGCAACTCGAGCACAAGAACTTGGGTGGAGAAAAGGTTATCTTTCTGTTGCACTCTGATCCAGTTTTCTATTACTTATTTGCAATCCCTAATAACACTGAAGTTGTATCTGGTTTGAAGATTCATGTTCAGTGCTAAATTAAAGGACTATTTCACCATTTTCAAGGAATCCCTACATTATCTCTGGTTCAAAATCTGAAATATTGTTTCTGGTCAAACCTTGACTAAGTTATTCTACAGAGAATCAATATGTTCATATACATACCTTGATTCTATTTGTTACTAGACAAAAGGAGAATATTTTCAATATGTTTTAAGCATTAGAACAACTTTTATACCAAGACAATTTACTGCACTTTCATGTTTACTGCATGAAAGTGCAGTAAACAAATGCTCTCATTATTTTTGAAATTTTGCAAATACAAATAATTTTAGTAATCCTGACTGAAACATGAGACATTTACTCTGATTTATTGGGGAATATGTCTCATCTTATCCATTGGATAGATATACAGTATATTGCCAATAGTATTGGATCACTTGCCTTTAAACAAACACAAACTTCGATAATATATCGTTTTAATACAAAGGCTGTAATTTGGCCTTGGCCCACCATTTCCATATTGGTCCATTACCATGTTGGCAACAACATCATTGCAGTTCTTCTGGAAAAGCTGTCCATAAGGTTGAAAGTTGTGATTATGGGAATATCTGACTTTATCTCCAGGAGACCATTTGGGAGGTCAGACACTGATGTTGAACGAGAAGGCTTAGATCACCTGAACTGAATAATTTGGAGGGGTGAGCCAAACTGCAGTCAGGTTAGAGTGCATTAATTCTTGATCTAAAATTTAAAAACAAAAAACTAAATTTAGGAAAGTTCTTTTGTGAATTAGATAAGGTTTAGAAAATTATTGATTTTCAAAAGGTTCAATTGTAAGCTCACCTTCAGTCCAGAAAACCTGTTTGTTACTGTTTAATCAGCGTGTGAATGTGTGCCTGAATGGGAATGACTGATTTCATTGTAAAACAACTTTGAGTGTCCTAATGAAGTGCTATATCAGTCTGATGTCATTTCATTTCATTAATGACACACTGCACCAGCCTCATGCACCAGGCATACAGTAATGGTAAATATGCCCCAATTTAAAGGTTAAGCTTTTCTAAAATGGATACAAAACCACAATTGTGGTTTCTGACCTCCCATGTCACATCACAAATCTGCATCTAACTTATTGTATGTTTTGGGGGGCCTTTTTAGCAGTTCACTGTAGGAAAATAACACTGTATGGCATGTTATGTGGATTGGTTTGCACATTACGTGGGTTGAGTCTGCAGATTTCTGTTGGATGTAGTATACACATGATTTCATTTTTAGCAAAAAGCATGAGGAACATTTTAGCTTTTTAAATAGGAGAAAAAACTCAATCTAACTGAACTGAATTGACAGTCATGTTTTTGATGTGTAAATATAAAATACTAAGGTTTTAGATCAAGTACCACTGGAAAAAAAAGAACTAATTTAAGGAAAAGGTTGTTGCTTTACCTCTTGATCTGGGAGAAATTGTATATATGAATGACCGTTAAGTTATCAGTAATCTGCACCAGACATCTGATATAGAGTAAAATTCAAGTTCATTCGGTTGCCAGTGAGTTCACACAGTCAAAATGTTTTACAGCTGTGAGATCAAGTTGCACGGCAGTGTCTTGCAAGGATCAGAGCCTTGCTCAGCAACACTTCAGCAGCTGTTTCTGGATCTCAACTCCGTGTTCTTCAACTTGTCAAACAGTTAATGGACTTTTTTATATTATTACTTTCTTTAGCTGTGTAACTCAGAGTTTCAAAGATGAAATGTCAAAATTTAGCAGATGTTCAGTCTTTAATCTATAAATTGTTTTAATGACATTTTCTGAACCTCATCAAATTATTTATGCCTTTTAAAGTAATGCTAAACCATAGCCATCTAGTAAATAAGATTATTTATGTAATTCTTTATCAGTTTGCACAGAACATTTTTTGCATGATATTTTCAGTTTGGATCTACTGTCCTTTTCCAATTGCAGACATGCCGTTAAGGACTTTTAAAGATGGTCCCTTTGTGTGTTGGAAACTGTGCTGAAGTGTACTAAGGTAAATAAAATACATAGAGTAATCAAAAATTTAACTACAAATATTACACCTCATTTGCAAGACTGAAAAAGTGTTTTTGACTTTACTTGTTAAACGTACGTGAGCAATAAAAGATTGTGACAGTGTTACTGGAATAACTTGGTTCACGGTTATTGGGTATCTTTGCAGAGAAAAGGAATCTATTTTGACTTCAGAGAATGGTCAAGGCTGCTAAGAATCTTTTCTTTGGCATGAAGGTACTCCAATGTATGCTGAGTAGAAGGGATTTTGTCTGACCTGAAATAGCATGGACAAACAAAAAAGATAAAGCACCCTGCCACTGAAAAGACAAATAACATAAACAACTTTTCGTCTGTCCTGGCTTGCTTGAACTACTTTTGATGTCATTTTGCACTCAGATTAGACCAAGCTGATCCACCATCACCTCGTTTGTCAGTATAATGTTCTTTTTCTAAAAATCTGTGTTTCCTTTGATGACATGGATGAGTCATCAAAGTCATTTTGGTGGGCCTGCAACTCTTGGCATGGTTTCTCCATCTGTATATCATGGCTCTCATTGTGGTTTACTGGAGTCCCAAAGCCTAAGAAATGGCTTTCTAAGCCTTTCCAGACTTATAGATCTCAGCAATTTTGTTTCTCATCTGTTCTTCAGTTTCTTTAAATTGGGGCATGACATCTCTCAGCCTACTTCATGATGTCGAACAGGTTCTTTCAAATGTTCAATTCTGAGTCTGGCAGTTTCCAAAAACTTTTATTTAGTGAAGTTGAATCATGATATCAGAATTGAGGCATTGTATTTTCACATAAGGTCATGTTTGTTTGGACAGCTTCTTTTTCCCTTAATTAAATCAACAATGAAAACCACTATTTTTATTTACTCAGGATACTTTTGTCTAAGATTTAAAAAATTTGGAAGCTCTGAAACATTTAGAAGGGACAAAAAGAAGAAACAGGATTTGTTAGAAATCTGGTAATGTAGCTACAGAAACCCTATGCAGGACTGTTCCCTGCTCGCAATATTTCACACCATCTTCTAAGGATGATTCAAGCTTACAAATATACCCTCATGTTAAATTTGAAATGGTTAACCACCCCACATTTAGAAAAAACTGCCCTTAAATGTTTACTAGTAGTTTTGAAATGTGACACCAAGTTTTGTTTTCTGACTGATCGTCAGTATGTGACAAATCAGGAAAGGGAATGTGTTGGACGCTGGCAAGTAGCTATACTGAAACCAATCAGTTTGCTTTGAATCTGTTATTGAGGTAGAGGCATGATCAGCAGCATGTCAGGTCAGGCTGTGCAAGGTCGAACAGCAGTGAGTGTTAAACAGTATTTGTTTTCATGTGGCCTCTGCAAACTGTAAGACTAAAGTAGAACTAATGTAAAGCAACAAATCTGACAAAGAAGTCAAAAGTCATTTTAAAGGTTGCCTGGTAACGCTTGATTGGCCGCCAGAAGAAGATACGTTGATCATATCATTTAAAGCCTTGATGTATGAGAGTATTTCTGTTTTTGTGAAACCCAACTAGCGATGACACTAAAATGCATAGCACTACAGACTATATGTTTATTATTATGAAATAATGTCATATATTTACTTCAAAGTTGGGACAGGTAGATGGAGTCGGCGGATTTTATCCAGTGAACAATGAAGCAAAGAAAACTGAGCAAACAGATTTCGCTAATCTTAAACTGCAGATTTAGATGTGATCAGGCTATTTTTTATAAATGCATCTGAACCATACTGCCTTGTTAAAAGTATTCCTATCCCTTGAACCTTTTCACATTTTGCAATGTTTCAGCCACAGAGTTCAATTTATCTTGATTTTTTTTTTTTTTTTTTTTTTTTTTTTTTTTTTTTTTTTTTTTTTTTTTTTTTTTTTTTTTTTTTTAATAAAATAGGTTGAGAGACAGTTTGTGCCTGATGGTAAAGTAAAAGGAAACATGGTTTAAACTTTTTCTTTTAAGTTGGCAGAGGTTTTTTTCAGTGGCCGTGAGTCAACATTTTGTAGAAACAAATTTAACTGTAGCTCCACCCATCATTCCATCAGCTCTAATAGGTTTTCATATTTCTGCTTAAGAAAGAATTCCCACAGTATGACGCTGCCACCAGTTTTTGGTCTCATCTGATCAGAGTTCCTTGTTAAACATGTTTGTCGTTTTGAGCTTTGTGCTTGTAACAAGAATAAATGCAGAATGGTCAAGGGGTGGGAATACTTTTGCTAGGTGTTTTCAGTGCATCATCTCATATAAAGCACATCAGCTTGTGAAACACCTAAAATAAAACATTTCTAACTTGAGATGTTGAGTTGCAGGTTTTCTTAATTGAGAAGAATTATTTCCTGTTTTGTTCTGTCAGCCGATGTAGGACCTTCAGGATCATTTTTATTGCCATCCAGCAGACAGAAACAGATGAATAGATAAGTGATTGTGGGTCCACTTGCAGCAGTCAGATGGCCCCAACTCATTGGCTGAGCTGGAGGCGTGTTTGCTTTACCTGGGGAGGGGCGGAGAGGTCAGCAAGTCAAAGAACTTTGTGTGTTATCAGGTGAGAGTTAACAACTTTCCATAAGAATAACAGAAGATATGGGGAAGCAGCAACTCAAACAGATGGGTTGGTTGCCTCAGAGTGAACTGATAATAAACACTAACCCCTCACCCCCAGCCAAACAATCTAGGGTTCATATTGTCAGGATGAGCATTATGATGGAGGCCAGCTATGGTTTGTCTGGTCCACACACAACAGTTCTTGTGTAATCCTACGTAAATTAGCAGCAATAAAAACGTTCTCTTGGACTGCACAGTAACGTGACATACCATTGAAAATGAGATTACTCATGGCTTACTGCAGTGTATTACACAGTTATCTAATCTTTGACAGTGGCATGTTTGCTAACCATTGGTTGAGTCCTCCATGCTTTGGATCAGTGTCACCAGTGTGCTGTCATTTATAAACTTTAAAGGTTGGTTTAAACAACCAAACCATTTATTTTGGGACTTATTTTAACCCAGTGATGGAGTTTCATGCATTTCATTGTGTCTTTGGTGTGTTGCTAATTTGCCCGTTAGCAACGCATTCCCCTAGATGAGCCAGTGACTAATGTGTCCATTAACTGGTAGTCATGAACTTACCATATGATGTAAAAGAGTTTTTTCTACAATTTCACAGGGCTGCACCTTGATGCATCATAGTCACACATCATTCCATCAGATCTTGTCTTAAACATCATGTAATCTGCAAACTGTAACACAGGTGCAATACTGTCATTACAAAACATGCATTATAGCTTTTCCTTTAAAGTAGAGAATAAATCGTTTCATCTTTAATCTATATTCACTTATTCATAACTTTTTGAATCTTGGTTGTTTGCATTTGTGTTTATTTGTCGCTTGTAAGAGACACATAATCTGCATAATCTGTTCCCCATTGACTGTAAATATCAATATATCCTAAAGTTTTTAATTTCTTTTATCCCAGAAGTATCTATCTTACCATCTCCTTACTGTTGTACCACTACAAAGAGTTACAATAGCATAATAATAGCAAAAATGTATTTTGTGTGATTGAATATTAATCCACAAGCCCTTTTTTCCCTAACTTGATAGGCTCAAACAAGGACCTCATTCATTTCAGATTCAGAATCAGCTTTATTCACAAGGTTTGTGCAAATAAACAAGGAATTTGACTTTGGTTCCACTTGGCTCTCATCAAAGATATTTAAAACATAAATATATTTTTTTTAAATTGTTTTAAATATGTCAGCAGTATATGCAGTGTTTTTACAAAAGCAAAAGACAAAGTTGGATTAGTGCAAATATGCATGGTATCAATCTGGGCACTTAACATCTGACTGTTAAGTGTTCATCAGAGAGACAGCCTGGGAAACTGTCTTTGTGATGGCTGGTTTTTGCAAATAGCGCTCTGTAGCGCTGACCTGAAGTTAAAAGTCTAGATAGTTTCTGTCTAGAATGTGTGGGGTCTACAGAGATGTTAGCTGACATTTTCTTTAGCTTTTGTGCTTCACTCTCAGGCCCAAAACTG
Organism: Anableps anableps; assembly: GCA_014839685.1. Taxonomy (NCBI): domain Eukaryota; kingdom Metazoa; phylum Chordata; class Actinopteri; order Cyprinodontiformes; family Anablepidae; genus Anableps; species Anableps anableps. Next base: position 10,470,790 of record CM026085.1, read on the forward strand.
CGTTGGATTTTCAAAGCTTGGAACCAAAGCTTTTAATGGTAGAGGCAGAAAAAACTGGTGCTAAGCAGTGTAGCATCAGAACTGGCTTGGTGCAAAACCTTTTTTGGTGGACTTTCTGATTTGTTCAACTTAGAGGTTGATAATAGCGTTTGCACTGTACATTTTAGTTGCAGACTACATTTTGCAAGTCAGGGGAGCATTTACTGAAAGAATTAATGTGCTTGTTCAGAGTGTAGTAAAACAAAAGGAGCATGTTTGATTGAACAAAAAATGTATGATTGGTCTATTTAAAAAAATGTAACTAAAGCATATTTTTTTAATTTATAGTTCACCTTTTTAATTTGATTAGCGTGTTTCTGAACTTTCAGTTAGTTTCCATGACTTCCTGTTTCCTTGAGATAACTGTCACCTGACAGGGACGTCTGTGTCTCTTAGCCACCATGCAAAATGGGAAAAACAAGAAAATATGTCATTAGCACAACACAAATGTGTGTTGATCTTCAGAAGTCAAACAGCTACAAGAAGAAAAAAAAAACACCTTAAAAAAATCTTACCCATGTCTACAGTCAAAGCAGTAATTATGCAGTTTATCTTGCCACCACATACAGGGTGAAGAATGGTAAGAGGGGCAACAAAAATCTTTAAAGATCACCATGAGAGAACTGCAGAGTCACCACCACCTTGGAGTCATCAAATCTCAATAACTATTAATAATTCATCTTTTAGGTTCTCACACATCTTTACCATGGGTGCCTATAGTCATGAAAGATGCTATAACATCTGGTAGAGATTGCTTCTGTCCTCTATGATGTCTAGCACAACCTCTGAGAGAGGTTTCCCAGTATGAACATAAATAAAAAAAAAATAAAATAAAAAAAAAAAAAAAAAAAATATATATATATATATATATATATATATATATATATATATATATATATATATATATATATATATATATATAGTATATTCACTCTGTTTTACCGAGACTCCCGAAATACAGTTTCACTTCATACATCCACAACAACTTCCTCCTCTGCCAAGATCATCTGTCTTCTTTACTAACTGGAATTTTCTTTTCTTTCTTCCTCTACTAATAGCGTTTCTTGAAATTGTTGCATTTTTATTCAAAAATTATAAATCAGATAAAGGACACACTGACCGACCAGGTGGCAGTTATCTCAATAGAGTTTATAAGCCCTTCCAACTTCCCATCAAACATTTTATGACTTTTTGAATTGCAATTTCTATGGTTTACTGACTTCAAACAGGAAGTTTCTTGAACAAATAGCTGAAGACTTACTGGTAACAGATGAATAAATACACATTATAATATTATCTGCTTTGAACAGTGTATTCTTTTATTGCAGGAAACACACATCATCATAAACATCATAAACACACATTGTAATGATGCTTTATCTGCTCCAGAGAGCGTTTATGATAGGTTGGATGCTAATGAAGGAAACCGGTCTTATTTCCACTGCATAAGCTTTGATCTGAGCTATTCCATAGTAGATCTGGCTGTGTGTTGAGGGTGGTCCTGTTGAAGTGACAGTGTTATTATCGGTCTCAAATCTTTAAATATCTTTCTGTCTGAAAGGAAAATTTGCTTCAGTGAACCTAAATTGCTAACATTTTATCAAAACAAGGTGAATTTATTATAAAAATATATTTTATTATGATTATATTATATGGAATGATTATACTGCATCTAGTTGCTAAAAAGAAAAAAAAACAATAATCTATTCATTACCAAAGTAATATAGGATTGAGCAATTAGCAAGACATAAACAAAAAAAAACTAAAAATCGAAGTTCTTAAATGGATTTCTTAAAGAGTTGGAGAATAAACGTTGAGGTTTTCTTTAACAGATAAAGATCTCACCTTATCAAACAGTCTCACTGTGGAAACGGAAACTCAGTATATGCACATAATTTGAACTTTGTAAAACTAGGCCTAACTTTAGGGGAAGTTCAGAAAAGACAAGAAGAATTCTTCAAAGTAAGGCCAGGAAGTTGGGTGCCAGGACATCATATCACAGAAGAGGGAGCAGGGAACACCACCATTGTGGGCAGACACTGTTTACTTTCTCTTGCACTTCTGTTGCATGTTCTGTCAGGTCTCTCTGCAATGGCTCACACAGTTGCCATTTGCCCAGAGACTTTACTCTGTGACTGGAAATTTTGTCTGTTCCGCTCTTATGAAATCTGAAAAGAATTGAAAGTAATTTTGAAAAGCTGTCTTACTGAAAGATTATAGTAACTAAAACAATGTAATCAATATTTAAACAAGAAGATCAAGCTTGTTTCATGACTCAACTGGACAAAGCTTCTTGGTTCTGTATTAGCTGGTTAGTCAGTCATGGTCTGTCCATCTGGTTCTCTCTACCATCCCTTTTCCTCTGTCCAACGCAACTTCCAGAAGCTCACAGACATCAGAGTGTTACTGGCATGTCTACATCAGACAGTTTCAGTTGTTTTCCTGATATAAGAGAAATACACAGAGATATTCTCTACAAAGTAAACAAGTTTTAACCTCAGCAGAAAAATGATCATTACTTTAAGAAGCATTCACATTTTACAAAATATTTTAAACATTTCATTATAACATTTAGTCATTCTGGATATTCTTAAGAGCACAGTCTTAGGTACAGAAGATTATTTGTTCACCCTGGAGCCACAATGGCGCTTAATAACTTTAGCTAGAATTTTTTTTTTTTTTTTTTTTTTTTTTTTTTTATTTATTTATTTATTTATTTTAAAACCTAAAAATACAAACAAAAGTGGAGATTCCTTAAAAATTACAACAAATATATTACAGTAGACATTTATCAAAAATTATAAGTTGTCTAAGTTTTTTTTTTTTTTTTTTTTTTTTTTTTTTTTTTTTTCAAAATGTCAGTCAACATTTGTGGTTCTAAACAAGTGTTATTTAGCTGAACTGAGGGCAAAAATAGCTCTTTGGATTAAAAAGGTTTCAGACCCTTGGTCTCTAGACCTTGGTCTCATCATAGTGAAATGTTTGCATTAATACATATGTTCAAGGTCAGTTTTTGTGCTATAAATATGACAAAAAAAATCTTTGTCTTCTGTGTTTTTATGAGACAGCAGTAACTGATGCATGACTAAAACTTTTTTTTTAATCCAATTATTTCCTGTTTTAGGTCAAATCAGAACAACAATAGAAAATATTTACATTTTTGTCTGCTTAAAGGATATTTGTGTTATCGGTGAATATGTGCTCACTAAAATGAAGTGATACTTTCAGGCTTCAAATGAAACAAATACACAATAACTAATAAAATCCATATTATTAGGTTATTATTCGAGACATATATACAGATGTAGAGAACTCTAAGAAGAAACCACTGTTTTATTTCCATGTGTTTGTGTGAAAGTGGGGAAAGTGTCAAGAAATAGTTCCATAAAACACTGATGTGATGAAAGACGGAAGCACAAAATGTTTTCACATGATTATGAATCAGAAACCACGTGTTGCTGAAAACAAAACATTTCCAATGTCATGCTGATTCCTCCCGTCTTATCTTGTCCTGCATCTGTACAAATAAAAGCAATGGACACTAAATTGATAAAGAGATGATCGATGATTCACTGAACAACGCGATGGATGTTGCAAGACAACTTCCTGCTTACAGTGAGGTGAATTTTTTTTTTTTTTTTTTTTTTTTTTTTTTTTTTTTTTAACTGCCGTAAATGCTGACGCACCTGTTAAACGCCGGGGTGTGTGTTTGGGGGCGGGGGGGGGGGTTACTGGACTAAGTGTTAGACTTTTTTTTTTTATTTTTTATTTTTTTTTCCCTGTCTTTCAGCGCACATTATTTTGGAGGTGCGTCCACTGGGCTGATCGCGCTGCTGCTTCTTCAGGCGTGATTCATGGCAGGGGAGGGGCGCTCTTTCTGGCTCTAATATAAACCCGGCGAGATGCACAGGAAAAGGACAGACTTCATCCAGAGGATTTCAAGACTTAAGGAAACTTTCAAAGACTAAAGAATCCAACCTTTGTTTGACCGGTTATACATCAGCACCGGTGTTTTTTCCTCTGCAACATTTCCCCCTGTTTTGGAGCTCAAAATTCATTTTTCTCTCTTTCATTTACCTCAAACTTTTAATTTAATCTTCCAGAATGTTTCCAGAGTCACACAAGAGGTAAGTGAAAATTTAAAAAGACGGATTTCTCACTCTGCTGAACACATGGGTCCTTCCTGGATACATTGAGGGAGCAAAAAATAGGGTTCAGGAATGTGTGGACATGTTTGGGGGGGAGGGGTGGCAAAAAGAGACAGACATGCGCTTATGTGTTCAGGGCTGAAGAAATAAGAGGTTCATTTAAACCTTTAGGAAACAATAAATTTCATTTTTAACTCCAGTTCAGTCACACAAATAAAAATCTCCATGGTTAGAATTTGGTGGAATTTATTTCCATTAATCTCAATGGAATTATCAGATGACTTTCTTTTATAATACATTTTAAATCAGGCAGACATTTTATATGCAACTTAAATAAGTTTCATACAAAGAGTCAGAGTGTAAGAAAATATTTGTTCTATATTATGACTATAACAATAGCTCTAATGTGATTTATCAACAATAAAAAGGGTCAGATCTTATAAATTGCTCTTCTCAGATTAAATCTTCTGCCCAAAAAAAAAAAAAAAGTGTAATGGAGCTGCCCAATATTATTCCATAATGGAGGAGGAGACCATTATAAGTTAATTTTAGGTTCATTAGTCCTGTCATCATACTAATCTCTTGCCCTTTTTGTGCCAATGCCATCTAGTTTCAGCTATGAGGACTGCAAGGCCACTGCTGATTGGCTGCTGGCGCAGACAGATATCCAACCCACTGTGGGCATTGTGTGCGGCTCAGGCCTCGGAGGCCTGGCAGACCTGTTAAAGGACCAGGTGGCCTTCAACTACAAGGACATCCCCAACTTTCCTCAGAGCACCGGTGAGTCACGTCACATGAACCCTCCTCAGATGGTAACCGTCCATGTTCTACTGATATTCACTGACTAGTTATGGTTTCTCTTCAGTGCATGGACATGCAGGAAGGCTGGTGTTTGGCACCATGAAGGGAAAACCCTGTGTTTGCATGCAGGGCCGCTTCCACCTCTATGAGGGTTATCCAATTCAGAAGGTAAGTTTGTCTTGCTCCTGATGTTTTATCAACCTTAATATTTATTTATTTTTTTTTTTTTTTTGTAGAATCTGGATCACAAAGCATGTAAGCTAATTTTAAACTGAGGCGTGCATTGTTTTTTCAGATCACTCTGCCTATGCGCATTTTTAAACTGCTTGGCGTTGAAACAGTGATAATCACAAATGCAGCTGGAGGCCTGAACCAAGACTTTAAGGTGGGCGACATCATGATCATCAAAGATCACATCAACCTTCCAGGGTTTGCTGGCAACAATCCACTGGTTGGACCCAATGATGAGAGGTAACCATATTCTCATACTGTCTTGAGGTGTTGACACACCAATGGATGGTTTTGCAGACTGCCAGTACTCAACAATGTTTCCATAATTTCCCTGCACCTTTTTTCCTCACAGATTTGGTGTTCGGTTCCCCTGCATGTCTGATGCCTATGACCGAGACCTGCAGCAGCTGGCCATGGAAGTAGGACAGGAGCTGGGGTACGGAGACTTCTTAAAGGAGGGAGTATACTGCGTGCTGGGTGGACCGTCATTCGAAACAATCGCAGAGTGCCGAATGCTCCAATTGCTGGGTGCTGATGCTGTTGGTGAGTAGATTTTATGGATGTAATGATGATTACAGGGCATCAATAAAGATAAATGATCATGATTATGGCACGTTTAAAAGAACTACAGGCACTCCATTCATAACAAATCCTTTTGTTTGGGAATTCTTAGGACTTCCTTGGGAGTTTTACTGGGGCAGTATTTACAGAGCTTGATAAACCTCAACTTCAAAACGAATTGTGCTGGCATTTATTAAAACAAGGGTGCTAAATCAAAAGCTGATAGTTGAGCTATATAAAAAGGTACTATCTCAAAGTAGTCCATAAACATAAATTCACTTCCCAGTTTCCTTAAAGGAAGGGCAGATGACAGCTGGCACTGCCTTTTTGAGAGGGATATATTTGGCAGTTCCAACACAACCTTTTAAAAGATTTACCTTTCTTCTATTTAAATAAGCTTTAGAGTCCAGACAGATTACGATTGCCTTATGGTTTCCAACCAATTGGATAATTTTTCAATTTTTACATATCTCTTTAAATTTGAATTTTTTTTTTTTTTTTTTTTTTTTTTTTTTTTTTTGGACATGGTCTCCATTAGGCATGAGCACAGTCCACGAGGTCATAGTTGCCCGTCACTGCGGCATGCGGGTCTTTGCCCTCTCTTTGATCACCAACCTGGGAGTGATGGACTATGACAGTGAGGAGAAGGCCAATCATGAGGACGTCCTTCAGACAAGCAAACATCGAGCAGAACAGATGGAGCGGCTAGTTTCCTCCGTGGTGAACCGGATTGAGCCCAACAACAACTACATCTAAGGGGACACTTGAAGACATTTAAACCTGGTTATAGTTCCAGGTTGTCATGCCGAGGAGAATACTTCCTGCTCTAAAGTAGACTCATTATATGTCCAGGATTTTGTGTAAATATGACAAAAACAAACATGTCTCATTGACCCTAGGACACACATTCCCTTAAAGGGTGGCTCAACAATAAGTCACTTCTCAGTTTTGTTTTGTATTTTTTTACAGGCATATTTGTTCTAACTTATGTGATCATCATGTAAAATGACTACAATTTAACTTAACAATTATCATAAACTTGCTGTACCGATCTTATGTGGTTGAAACATGTACACTGTAGTAGGTATTTTACTACTTGTTTGTTGGTTGTTTTTTAATGACTGTTGCTACTAAAAGTACTATTTATTAAAAATATTCAGCTTGTTTGTGTGTTTAGTAAGGGTGTGGATGGTGGCTACAGAGCCACGCACATTTTGTGTCACCTCTGGTAAAGATCTGTAAAACAGGAGGAAAACAAATGTCCTAACTAAGAAATGCCTGTTTTTACAAAATTACCTGTTCCACAATGTTTTGTAGTTCAAACGATCCCTTTGAAATAAACATTAACTGAGGAATTGTTGTAACTTAGACTTTTTAATCCAACTTTTAATTAGTAATCCATGACTTTTTGTCTCATCTGGATTTGAAAATGTAAAACACGAGAGAACATGGCTTTACAGTAAGGCTGACAGAACATGTCTCCATGTCACCAATATACAATCAGACCTATACTTAAAAGTTTAAAACTTCAACTGTGACAAAAAAGGCTATATGCAGTTAAGCATGGTTGAGGAGTTATGATGCTCTGGGGCTGTTTCTTTTTAAGGCCCTGAGAACCTTGTTATAGTGCAGAACATCAACTCTTTGAAAAACCAGGACATTCTAAATAAACATCGAGTGGACTCTCCTGAGAAAGTAAATATGTTTAATCATGGTTCATTATCTTATGCAGGATAATGAACCAAAACACCCCAAAGAGACACAGAAAAGGCTCAAACACAAAATCCACATTTTCCACAAAATCCTGCAGAAAACCTCATTATTTACTTTAACCCTGTAAAATGTTACAGAAGACCTAATGTTGTCCTATTGGCAAAAGGGAGTAGTACAAAATACTGACAATACCAATAATTATACAACTGATAAAATGCGTCTGCATAAATACAGACTGTGGAAGAATCTCAGTACTGTTACTGATGGACCTTGGTGCAGTATTTGACACTGTTGACCATTGTATTTTCTTGAAGTGATGGGAGAAATGGGTCAGACTCTCTGGTACAGTACTTCACTAGTTCTAGTTTTACCTAAAGAACAGAGACTTCTTTGTCTCAATAGGTAACATTTCATTGGAGAAGACAGAAGTCACATGCAGGGTACCCCAAGGTTCAATCCTGGGACCCCTTCTATTCAAACTCTACATGCTTCCACTAGCTCAGATTATAACAAGTAATAAGATTAGCTACCACAACTATGCAGATACACAGCTTTACATTGCAATGTCCCCAGATGACAACAAACCCATTCAAGCACTGAACAAATGCTTAGAAAATAATCAATGTCTGGATGTGCCATACCTTTTTCCAGCAGAACAGAAACAAAACTGAAGTAATTAGTTTTGGACCTATAGAGGAACAATCAAGAGTCATCACACAGCCTCTGTTATTACAGCCAGAAACAACTGATCAGGCCTGAAATCTGGGGGTAGTGATGGACTTAGACCTGAACCTTCAGAGACACAAAGGCAATTACAAAGTCAGCCTTTTATGAACTGAAGAACATCTCCAGGATTAAAGGACTAATGCTCCAACAAGTCCTAGACAAACTCATCCATGCATTTATCTTTAGCTGCATTGATTATTGCAAGTGTCTTCGCAGGTCTGCCTTAAAGAAAAAAAAAAAAAAAAAGAAAAGAAAAGCCAAGATAGCTGCAGCCAATCCAGAATGTTGCTCCTTTCATTCTCACTAAAACTAGGAAAATAGAGCACATCACCCCGGTTTGTTTCAAAGTCATAGGTTATAAATCAAATGACTGGCTTTGCACCAAAATACATTAAAAATCTTTTGTCATATGAACCTTTCAGACCACTCAGGCCTTCTGGTTCAAGTCTACTCTGCATCCACAGAATCTGAATCAAACATGGAGAAGCAGCATTCAGTTTTTTTATGCACCAATAATCTGGAACAAACTCCCAGAAAGCTGCAAAAATTATTAAAAAAAAAAAAAAAAAACATTGAGTTTCTTTAAATCAAGGCTTAAAACCCATTTGTTTAGTGTTACCTTTGATTAATAACTTAATTTTAGTCTAGATTGCAGTATTGCATGACTTTTCTTTATTTTGCCACTGCAATATAACTTTTTTGGTGTTACATATTTAAGTAAAGCACCTTGAATTGCCTTAATGCTGAAATGTCTTACACAAATAAACATGATGAAAGAATTTGGATGGCACTGTAACAGATTTGATCTTAGTTTCAAACTTTAAGAAAGAAAAACCCACTTCAGTTATTGTGGATTCAAAGGCTCATTTTTATTTTTAAAAGTGTGTTTAGAGACTTGACAGAACGCACCAATGTAGACCACAATATTGCATGATAGATGGGTTCAAAGTGATCCAGAATATCACCTCATGTAAACTTTACATAACATTGCATAAGCATTATGCTGCAAAAGTCAGAGTGTCAACAATGATGCAAATTAAAGGGGTTGGCTTTAATGATTTAAAGACACAGGTCACAACTGCTGCTCTCCCATTTACAAAATGCGTTACAAAAATGGCAAACATGTATTTTTGTTTTTATTTTGTATGAAACACTTAAAGGCTTAATGTTGGAAAAAAAAAAAAAGCTGCAACATCTTACATGTAGATCTCTCAAAATCTTGCTCCCATGATAGTAAAAACAACAAAAAAAATCTTGAAAGCAGAGAATTTTTACATTTGACACTTCATGCACACATTGTCCATCCACTTTGCAAAATTGTTCACTTTTACCTTACACTTCAGGATTAAACAAGTTGACATATCCCTTTGCCTGAGTATAAAATCCAGCTGTTACAAAAAGGTAAAAGATAAAAGGTTAAAGGTCTCCCCCCTGGATATTGCAGAACAGTCTGAAATGCCATGCATAACAAATAGCATGTATGTAATAAATCTAAACAGGACTAGATATATAGAAGTCAACACATTCTCCATGATACAGTGTAACACCATTGTGTCTGCATAAAGCGCAAGGCCCCAGTAATGATGTATGAAAGCTGATCAAGGATTTGAAGTATGGCACAAGAAGTCAACATTAACATGCCAGGCCAGCAGCACTGCTCCAAACATCAGATGTATGCATATACTTGCTTAGGTTAAACACTGGACATGATTTTTAGATATTTGTTCTCATTTTCTGTTGTATAGGTTGTTTGCGTCAATGGACTAGGATGTTGCAAACCAAGGTCTAATAGAAGCTTTTCTCCCAGCTGGTTGAGAGTCCGGGCTTTTATCAATCACCAAGAAACATACCTGCACTGTGACTAAGAGGGTGAAAAATTAAGAGGAACTGAGTGGTTTTGAAGAACAAAATAAGGGAAGTGTTACAGTTGGGTTTCAAGCTTCGAAGCCCAGTAAATAAAGAATACAGACTTTCATTAAGCTGGCACTGACAAAGCGCCAAACGGTAGAGGCAGCTGTAATTTCCTCTTCTTAAAAATATATATTTCTATTGGTTATTGTGTAAACAATAACCCAGACCTTAAATAAGCCTAAAACACTGAAAAAATATTTTAGAAAAAAAAGGTTTCAGTACTTTTAAAAGTAAATGATGGTTTAGATTTTAAGAGTATATCACCACTCTTGAGACATTACAAGCAGTAAGTATCTTGCGTGCATCACATAACCAAGTGATTTTTTTTTTTTTTAATAAATTTTCTTTTTCAAATTACCATGTTTTCCAAGTTAGTCAGAGCAAAATAAAACCAAAGGATTTCTGCCAAGTTAAAACAACTCCAATCTCAAAAATGTCATAGCCATTTATGTGAACACTATCATTAACCACTAAATCTTTCATGCTTTGTATGATAATTACATAGATATCTGACGGTTTTTACAAAGACTGTTGTTTGACGTCCATCAATTATCTTCCCATTTAAAATGCAAATTGCAAAACTAGAATTACGGATATCTGGTGAAAAAAAAAAAAAAAAGAAAAGAAAATTACACACACACACACACATATATATCGACTACATCGGATCAAGTGAGCGGTATTGATGCTGCCTATTTTTGAAACACATAGAGGTTTATGAAACGTTAACAAGCTATATTTTGTCTCAAATTGTTAATTTCAACTGCAAACCAATAGTCTTTGTGGTAAAAACTCATCTACTGAAGGTTCATCATAGTGTTCAGATAAACTGCAATAAAAAAAGTTTACACAAAGACTTTAGTCTTAGCCTTGTTCTAGCTATCTGTCAGTGCAAACCTAATCTCACTTTCCTCAAAGATGCCAAGGGAATTATCTACCATATGCAATACATTTATATTCATCTCTTAACAGGACCCCACTTCAGATGATCTGAACTGTTCATTTTGGAAGGAAGTGACAGAGAAGTTGCAGAGCTGTAATCAACTCATTGGATGCGCTTATTCGCTAAATGGCTAATTGGAGCGTATTAAAAATGGGGCATGGCCTATATATAAAGAAAAAAAAAGTTTTCATTACATTAGTATAACATTTAAAATTTGAGGTTTTAGTACAAATCTTGCACTTTTGCCTTAGAAGAACTCATAGAAGAGGTGTTAATACATGTGAATGTATCAGAGAAGATACAGTCACACAAACTTACACAAAAAAAAAAAAAAAAAAACTGAGGATGACAGATAAAACTTTATAAGTTGCCAAATTTGTGCTTTCAGCTTTCATTAATTTAATTTTTAAAGGAAGAGAATGCACAGGTGGCCATTTCAAACCCGAAATATGAAGGTTAATACAAAACTAAACCAAACGACTGAAGAATCCTTGTCTTAGTGAAGGAAAGCACCCTTATCCTTTTAAACCAATTGTTTTGATGTGTGATGGCAAAAATGAAAAAAGATTTTGTGAATTCAAAAAAGAGCTACAAAAAGCATAACCCTCTGTCCAACCTCTTAGATCCAACCAATATATATTTTTTAAGCCTATATAGTTTATCAGCATTAGTTAAGGGACAAAAAACATTAGCACCCAGAGTGAGCAAGGCTACAGCAAGTGAGCTCCATTCATTTGGCAAAACAAGCAACAAATAAAGAATTGGCACATTTTCAATACAGGCACTGGAATGACAAGTCTGTCTGTTTTAGCATCACAAGGCCTTAGCAGAAAGCATCCCAGAAGAGCGGAGGAATAGTGAAGGCACTTATAAAATTTAAAAAAAAAAAAAAAAAAAATGTCAGGGAATACTAGGCCTGAAGCTGCAGTGGGATGTGGTGCATGGAGTCCACTCATTTCTAGGCAAACATGGTCAGAGTAATCCACTGTGGAATGAGGAGAATGGGAAATGAATACAACACGGGTATACAGTTTGTTTGCAGGATGAAAGAGAATACCAATTAGAGTTCAGGCTCTACCTGAAAGAAGTTCAGGGATATTTGACCGTCTCCATCTGTGTCCATGTTTTTAAATGTTTCTGTTCAGAGAAGAACATGAAAAAAAATTAATTGCATCTTACATTTTCTGGTAAAAACAAACCAAACCAATGTCGTTTTTCCTTCTGGGGACAAGAGGCTATTTTCCAGGCAAAAATTTTGAAAAGGGCTGGGATACAAACTATGTTAGGTATGTCTTTAGATCGCATCAGGAGTAAATTAAATGTGGCTTACTGAACATCGTCTCCAGTCGGACCAAACAGGTGACAAAGTTGTCGAAGTCGACAGCCATGTCATCCTCGGTGTACCGCAGGATGATCAGCTGGAACAGATGGTTATTCAGCTTGAAACCTAAAGCAGGGAGGACACAACGCCACGATAGGGTTAAAATTGGTAAACTCTGGTTTGAGACACGAGTTTTTTTCAGCTTTCTCTCCCTTTATTAAAGTTAAACAGAAGAGTACCTGCAGATTCAAGGGCCATCCGCATCTCATAGGAGTTCATAGAGCCCGATTTGTCCAAGTCAAACTGTCTGAATATAGTCTTGACATGGTAGAAGGCCCCGTAGATAGTGGAACAGAAGACAATACAGGGAGAAAAAAAACCAAAACAGCAGTTAGACAAAAACCATTCCGTTTTATTAAAAAGGGCTGTCAAAATGCAAAACATTTGATACTTTGACAAAATGGGAAAGTTTGTGCTTCAAAGTAAAATAACCCCGAATCTCAAGTAAAGGGCCTGGAAAAGTATTGATATCTCTTGACGTCTTTTTCATTTTGTCATGTTACCTTAAACTTAATTGTATTTCATTAGAATTTTTACAGATCTACAAAATGTATAGCATAATTCTGGCCAGGCATAGAAGGAATTAATCAGCAGGTATAAAGCAGGCAAGAGGCCATTGGTAACTCTTCAGGAGCTGCAGGGACCCTAGACTTGGGTGGGATCATCTGTCAAGACAACATCTATTAGTCTTGTACTCCAAAAACCTATATTTTTTAACTAATAAGATGAAAGCTATTGTTGTTAGGGGTAGAGGATGAACCCAGATGAATAGGACATAGCTAAGACATGAAAGATTCAACTTTTCCCCTAAACCCAATTTCAAAATGCTGTGTTGCAGAAAATTAACTGGCTGGGTCACAGATCTCAAATTTTTATATGTAAAATATTTTGAAAACCATTTCTCCTTTTCATTCTGCTTCACATGTATGTGCCATATCTTTGTTGATCCATCAGATTAAACTACAGAAAAATAAAATTCAAGCTTGAGGTTGTTATGTGACACAAGTACATACTTTTGCATTGCAGAGTTTATTGAATGGCCTCCACAGCAATTGCCAGTTATAGCATTCCCACTCGATAAGTCTGAGTAAGGGATTTAAATTCAAGTTGTCTGGAGCACAGTGTACCCGAGTGATAGACAGTGTTGAATCTCACCAGATATCGTTTGATCTTTTCCCAGAGAACATGGAACTCTGTCAACCCCAGCTTCCCGCTTCCGTCCACCTAAGTTACAAAGTTCAGGAACATTCAGAATTTCAAAAACATGGTAAAAAAGGAAATTAAAGATCCAGGCAGCTCAATCAAAAGGGAAAAATTCTAATTCATATTTTAGCTCATTTTCAAGGATACGTCCATGAGGTTTATCATACTGCGACAAGCTTCCTTAGAAAAGCCATCTGTCTTCAGATCCTTATCTGGTAATAAAAGAAAAGCAGGGATATAGCTATTTATTTCTGAACAGATCCCAGTGGTATTAGAGAAATGACAACACAGAGTTCCAAAAAACAAAGAAGAATGGTTTTGCTGAGTTACTAACGTTTGTTTATGATCCTGTTCAGTATAGTTTGAAGCTCAGTCAGGCTGATCTCCATGTCCTATTGGACCAAACAAAATTCAAGTGAACTGAATACAATTTTGCAAGTTCAACAAACAGTTACTGTGAGGTGAAAGTAAAGAGTTTTATAGAGTGCCTACACTGCCCGCCAGCTGCCTGAAGAGATTCTTGAAACTTGCGTCAATCTGGCTCTCATCAACTTTAGTCTGAAACACAACAAACACGTTAATCACACTCTCTTTCTAAACAATATAAATTTGGTGCATCAAACGCATCCTCTCACCTCTGGTGGAAGATCTGCCACGACTTTGTCATCAAGCTCCCTGACAACCAAAACATGAAATAAGTCATTTCCTTTTGAATTTGAGAAGACATGATTCTATAGATGGCAATAGTTGCAAAATGTGACACTGAAACCAAAGAATTTCAGAAATTAACAATTATAAATAAACTATTTTTGGTATTGTACCATGGTAGAATCCCTCTTTGGTTAGGATATCCAATATTTTGGTTTTTAGGCAAAATCCTTATGCTTTTGTCTTGTTCCAACCCAAAGTCCAATAAAGCTGCAGTGTAATGAGTTTCACATCTCATTCACCTTGATATGGCTCACAATGGAACATGGCAAATGTATCAAATGTTGAAATTGCACCACTTTTTTTTTTTTTTTTAAAGTGTAATCTTTAATATGATGGCAGGAAAATATGAATGAAAGCTGAGACAGGAGCAGAAAGGCTGTACAAAACAAAGTGGCTGAAAACATTTTGTCACTAAACAAAGAAAAACAACTGATTTCCCTTCAAACACTTCAGCAGCTGGTCCCCAGACATTTACAGAATATTGCTAAAAGAAGAGGAGATAATTCACAGCGGTCATGTCCACATTTTCTTTAGATGTTTTACTTCCATCAAATATAAAATTACTTTATTTGTTTTCTAAAACTGGTATAGTTTCTTTGTTTAAATATTAAATATGAAATTATTGCATTTTGTTTTTATTACATTGTATTTTGCATCTCAGCTTTCTGGGAACTACGATAGAACTTGTTGAATTTGGGTTCTGAGTCCATCCTTCTCAATCCCTATTAGACTAAAACTGCTTCTGGTTTGGTCACAGCCTAAATGCCTGTTGATGCACAGCTGACACACACCAAGGATTGTATTCGAATCACTTCTAGGATTCAGAGCTGTTTCTAAATTACTGCGATGATTATAAATTGATGTTTTAATCCTATTTCAAAGTCTTGTTTAGCAAAGACAGCATTAACAAAATCTACAAACCCCAGACTGAAAAATTTGTTAAATGAAAAGTTATGCCGAATCTTGCTAATCTGCATCATGTGTATTGTATGTGCTTTGCTGAAAACTACAATCTCCACCTAATTAAGCATCTGAAAGAAAAATCATAATTTACTTTTTTACATAATCATTAAAAAACAGGCAGTAAGGGGTTAAATTAATTAAGATTTTGTATTCAGATGACTGTGCTTGTTGACATACTGACTCTTTATTCCTGTTGTTGAATGATGATTCTAATATATATATATATATATATATATATATATATATATATATATATATATATATATATATATAAAATTTTTTTTTCCCCCAACACAGACATATATAAATATGCCTTGAAAGTAGAGCATCTTCTAGGAGCTTTGGAAGGGTTTCTTTTGAAAACCCTTGATTGAGATGGTTTGGTTCTGTTTTTCCTTGCTTTAGCTTTTGAATGTATTCAGCTGTGAGTTTCTGTTCCCTGCATTCAAGGTCATCTGAACCAGAGCAGTTTGCACTTGTAGTTTTATGACATAAAGATACAAGATAAAAATCATGATCCCAACTAAAAAATTATCGCAATGTTAGCGTCATTTCATCAAAACTTTTTGAATCACTCACTCAGAGCCTGCAGGTTTTTCAGAGAAGACTCTCAGGACAAAGTCGCCCTCTTTGTGGGGCTCAAAGGTGGAGGGGACGATGATGTACTCCCCAATTGGCAACCGCAGGCGTGAGCTGACCTCCCTCAAATTGATGAACTGCTCAGAGCGAGCACTGGAGGCATGAGTGAGGAAGAAGTCTCGCTTCAGGTGGACCCCTGAGCTCCCCAAGAACTAAAAAAGAGAGGTTTAGAGGTTGCAAAGCATTTTCTTATGGCCATTATTTTTAAAAAAGCATGCAGAGACTGGGGTGCAATTTCATTTAGATGCTTTACTTCTAGGTTGAAATCTACGCTCAAATCTAAGGATTATTCTTGGAGAAAAAAGAAAAATCTGTAGACTTGTACCTCTCTTGGAACCTGCAAAAGAGACAGAAGACAAAATAGGACATAATTTAAAAAAACAAACAAACAAAAAAAAAAAACAAACCCAAAACAATCATAAAGAAAAGTCAAACTGATATTCGTACAGACTGCTGCTGACCTCATACAGAGCAAACCCAATGGTCTCCATGTCTTTGCCCTCTCGTCTTTTCTTCCTGCGGTCCTTTTGCATGAGTGCAACCAAAAAGCTGCAGTCCGATTGGCCGGGGGTGTCGGGGTTCTGCAGCATGATCTTAAACTGAGGATTCAGCCAAAATGTCGCTGCAGACGAGAGGGTAAAAGGTCAGCTTGATCACCTTAAGAATGCATGCTGTTTCATCATGATGCTTTTGTAAAGATAAAATATTGAATGAAATAGAAAATCAGAAATGAAATTTAGTTTATTTCTTAAATCAAGGGAAACGTTATAGTCTTGTTGAACAAAAATCAGTCAAAACTAACAAGCATGTCAGGATGGAGAATAAACAGGATGGAGAATTAAAAAAAAAAAAAAAAAAAAAAAAAAGCATTGTATCATTAATTGTTGTTTAAATAAGAGTCACTTGTCCACATTCCAGAAAACAACCCGTATCTTCCCCAAATCCCTCTACAACAGCTTCTTTTCAACAAAATAAAGTTTATAAATCGCAAAATAAAAGAACCATTTAGTATTTTCTATTTAGCAAGTTTAACACCATGAGACTCTGACATGAGACTTGGGAAGTTTTAGAAGAACCTTTTGTTTCCTGAATTGTGCCAACAAAATCAAGTTACAATCTCTGCCCCCAATTCCATCTCATCACTGGTTTCCTCTGCTACCTTCCAGTCATCTCCTCACTCAGTACCTGGGTAGTTCCTGCAGCCTCCAGCAGTGCTGCCTCTCCTCCACTCTCCCCCGAAGAGCGATGTGTTCCACTTCTTCATCTGGCTGTGC
The DNA here is from genome assembly GCA_014839685.1 of Anableps anableps. Classification (NCBI taxonomy): domain Eukaryota; kingdom Metazoa; phylum Chordata; class Actinopteri; order Cyprinodontiformes; family Anablepidae; genus Anableps; species Anableps anableps. The sequence continues at coordinate 10,488,034 of CM026085.1, forward strand.
TGCAGGGCGTCCGCAGTCAGGTTGCAGATCTCCAGACGGGTGAACTCTCGCAGAAAGTCAGTAAAGGACATCCTGGAAGATGGAAATAAGGCTGGTTCTAATGACCTCATTTTTTATGATCAAGTTCTAACATAGGACTTTGTTTTAGTGGAGGTGGAAATGTTGAAACAATTAACTCTGTTAGTCAGACTCACCAGAATTCTCCGTCTTCACTGCGGTTCTGAAGCCGACCTCTGACGGAGCGATCCACGTGGTCCCACTCTCGGGAGCTGAAGAGTTCATAAAGAAGAGAAAGTAAATACATGGTAAAAATACAGTTCCCAGAAGTGCTGACCTACTTAAAGTGAAATCTTTTAACTAGTAGTCCATCACTTCCTGTTTCCCTTGGGTAAATGTATATCAAGACACAGGTGGCAATTCCTCTTAGGCATTCTTCAAAATGGGAAAGTCAAGAAAACTCTTGTTTGTGTTGATCTTCATAAGAAATTTGCCACTCACCTTAACTCAACATCTACATTGAGAGCAGTAAATTTAAAACAAACAAACAAACAAACAAACAAAAATCTCAGAACTCCTCCAACACTCCCACAGGAGGATAACTTTACTGGTTATTGTTCAGTGCAAAAATGTAGCAGACCAAAAAAAAAAAAAAATCACTAATTTGGTGGAATTCCACCATAGACTCCTGAAAACATTTGAATTGACTAAGCCACTAAAAAAATGAATACAATTAACCACACATCTGTGGAAGATCTTACTCATCACTCCAGGCCCCGGTCCATTCCACCTCCCCCCAGGGGTTCCTGATGCGAACCAGCTTGGTCAAATTTCCTCGGTACGTCACCTTCAGGCAAAGAAACCATTCATAGTTATTTTTAACATTGCAGTAATGTTTGCCACATGTAGAGCACATACATCTAAAATGCACAGCTGCATTTGAGCCACAAAACTGACAAAACCTTCATAAAACAGGAAGTAACCATTTACATCACAATCTGAAGCCAACTACTCTTCATGTAGGTGGTAATCACTGACGCTGCAGAATGAACATCTGTTGCACAGCATTTTCAAAACACCAAGCTCAGATTGCACTTTGTTTTTAATCAATAATTAATGCCGAGATTTCAAATTAGTTTGAGCTCAACTAAACTCCAAACAAGCCAGACTTTACAGCATGTGACTCTAGACTCTACTGGATGTCCTAGATCAATTTAATACCTCTCACTAGTTTCTAGGTACATGTTCACATATTTGTATGCTGAGATAATGACTGATTTGCAGAGTTAAAAATCCTACACAATCAAAACTAGGTCAGAAAATTCAATATTGCAGTTGGTTTTGATCCCAACTCCATATCCTCCATCATGACAGCTCACCTCGTCCACAGCAGTCACAGAGTAGGCGTGGCCCTTCACCAGCTTCTTGAATGTGACGGCCTCCATGTCTGATGAACTGGTGATCTGTGAAAAAGACAATGCAATGCATGGATTCTGAATAGGGGTCACTGAGATGGTTTATTACTACCGACACATTATCTAGAGCGGGGAAATCTTGTAATGGTTGGTCAAGCTACAACTCAGCAGTACATGTGATGTCTTGTGAGATTCAGACACCATATCAAACTAAAATTTATTACTGAAGAAACTAAAATCAATAACTATAGCACACATTTTCAAAGCTCTCATTTTAGAACTATTCACACCTATAAATGTCTGCTGTTGTGTCATTGTAGCATTATAACAGTGCAAAAGAACATTCTGATAATCAATCATTCACCATTTCATCATTTATGAAGAAAGATCCAATGCTGTTTCCTGCCAGACTGCTGGTTCGTCATACACAAACTAAAGTATCGGAAGGCAAATTTACAAGACAGAATGTCCTTCACTGCAGAGTTCAGTGCTCCCTGTCTGCAAATAAAGGTCCTCATCAAAAGCTTTTGACACACTGAATTCCTGGCATCTGTTTTGTAAGCGTCACCGCCCTCTAGAGGCTTCAATGAAATCTGTTTCTCCACTTTTTCCTAACAGCAACTTTCCAATATTATATTTTTATTATAGGTCAGAACAAGGCATTTAAAATGTAAAGCCATAAATTCTGTATTTTATTATTTTTTTACGTTTTAAAGAGAACATACATTAAGGAAAAGCAAAAATTTTATCCCCTGATTTTTTTGTTTGCTTTATTTTTTTTTACGATTGGAGCAGTATTGACATCAGCAGTCATTCGTCACCAGATTAGCATACATATCAGTAGGAATGACTCCTTTGTACAGAACCTAAACCATGTTGGTTTTCACCACACAGTCAAAAAACATTATCTTAAAAGTAGTCATAGTCCACAACAACTAGATTTTAAAATAGTGTAATTAAAAATTAAACTGGGATTTTTAATTATATTTTTACATTAGGTGTTGTACAGTGGAAGGTTTTTGTCCAAACTTGTCAAATGTGCCCTTTAGCCTACGCAGAAAAAAAAAGCCTAAGAGCATTATGTTGCCACCTCCATGTTTGACTGTGAGGACTGTGTCCACAACCTTCTCTGAATCATTTTCATGTTTACTGGCAGAAGTCAGACAACATGAGTCTTAAGCAACAGGCTGTAAGATTTTATTCCCATACAGTGTAGTTTGGTACCAGTGGTGCTCTCTAGGTCTGTGGTCCCTCCTGTGTAGCTCCAGGCTGACCATCACCTTTCTCATGATCATCCTCATCCCATGAGACAATATCTTACAAGAAGCTCCAGATCAAGGGTGACTAATGGACTTTGTGTGGGCGTTTTAAACGTCCAGAAGTTGTCACCTTTTCTCTGAGCTTATTAGTGAAAAAAACTTGGAGCCTTGATATCCTTTGGCAGCTTTTTGTTGTTGAAATTCTTTGTTGCCCACAGAAATGGGATACATGTTCAACCTGAGCCTGAAGCTGAGGAAAGTACGACAACTGTGGAAGACCTCCTGTGTGGTGCCAGTACCAAAGGCCAAACATCCAAAAGGACCTCAGCAGCTACAGGCTGGTAGCCCTGACGTCACATCTGATGAATGCTGCAGTTCGCATACCAGCCTGGCATTGCGGTGGAAGACGCCATCGTCTACCTCCTGCACCGAACTCTAACCCACCTGGAGAAACCTGGAAGCACTGTGAGGATCATGTTCTTTGATTTCTCCAGTGATTTCAACACCATCCAGCCAGGACTTCTGAGGGACAAGCTGGAGCTGTCAGGAGTGGGTCACCACATGTTCCAGTGGATACTGGACTACCTCACTGGCTGCCACATACTGTGGTATGTGAGGACACAGGTCAGTGTCTCCGATAGGCTGGTCTGCAGTATGAGGATCCCTCAGTGAACTGTGGTGGGACTGCTCCTCTTCACCCCCTACACTGAAGACATCTCCATCAACTCTCCACTCTGCCGTCTGCAAAAGTTCTCTGATGACTCTGCCATAGTCAGCCTCATCACAGGTGAGGACAGTGGACTCAGGACTTTGAGGACAGGTGCCAGAGGAACCACCTCCTGATCAATGCTGCTAAAAATCAAGGAGCTGGTGATGGATTTCCACAGGTGCAGAGCCACCTCACTGACACTGGTGAACATCCAGGGAGTGGACATTGAGATCGTGGACTCTTACAAGTACCTGGGTGTTCACCTGAACAATAAACTGGACTGGACTCATAACAATGATATACTTTACAGGAAGGGTCAGAGCAGACTCTACCTGCTGAGGAGGCTGAGATATTTTGGAGTGGAGGGGGCGCTGCTAAAGACCTTCTTTGACTCTGCAGTGGCATCAGCCATATTCTATGGGACTGTATGTTTGATGTATGTTTTTATTCAGTGACATGAATATCAAATTTTACCTTTCATATAACGTGTGTTTTGGGTTAATATGCCAATATTCTCATCATTAAAATACAACTAGCAAAGAAATTGGAAGAGTATTGATTGGTTTACAAGTGAACAAATTTACAACATCTGCAGGGTGTCAAAAACATATACCTCAACACATAGATCGCAAAAAAAAAAAAAAAAAAAGTTCTACCTATTAGGGAAAAACAGTTTGAAAAAAATGAAATTGAGACAAAGGAAAAAGTTCTGTTAAAAAAAAAAAAAAAAAAAAAAAAAAAAAAAGTTTGAGAAAATGTACTTGGTTTCACAATTCATGAAAAAACTACATTGTTCTTGAATCTGAGCATAAATAAATGAGCAATACTGACATCAATAGAGCAGCCGAGCAGAGATCCTCTCTCAATAGCTCGGCTGATGATGTAGTAGAGGTCCGAGGGGGCTTTTCTCAGCTCAAACATCTCTGTTACACCCCCGGTGAAGTCCTCAAAGCCCTCTGATGTGCTCCCGCCTGACAGAGCTTCATAACAGCCGTTCAATCTGGGGACCAGAAAAGTTCTGGAGCATGAGTGGGTCTCCAAAGATACGAGTGACAGTAACAGTAAAAACATTGCACAGTGTGTTATTTATGTTAATGTTTAAACATAAACTATAGTTGCAGCACTTGCTCCTACACCAGATGCAGTAGTACAATATATAATCAACATGTCACTATTTATATATGGTACTGTCAGTCCCATGTTTACATTCCACTAATATGGGAAACTCAGTAAACTTGGCAGCCATGCCATTATATGAGCGATGCTATATTTCAGTAGTACAACTGAGACCAAAGCTGTCAACGACAGCAGCTGCAGCTCTTGGTCATTGAATCCCTTTAGAAAGCTCCAAGTATTTTATCAAACATGTTCACACCTGGAATTTTCAACATGCAGTACCAAGACTAGAGCGATTCAAGGAGGAGTTTGGGACTGTAGCCAGAAGGAAAAAAAATATTTTTGAATCATGCTTCAAATTTGTGATTTTAAAGACAATCTGATTGGCCTTAGGCTACTGTAGGCAGAAAAAAGTAACCAAATAGTAAATTTCAAAATCAGCTTGTAATACTAATGAAAAGTTGACTGAGGTGTCACACCTCACTATTGCTGACCAGTTTAGTATACTAGACAATCACTAGGTGTCACACTAGAGCAGTTAAAAAAATAAATAAATAAATTGGAATGCGGGGCTGCCAGTTTGCAAAAGCTGAACAATGAAGTCTGCTTCCCCCCCCCTTCTGAAAGACTTATGAGCAGTAAAACTGTTTATTTAGTAAGAACCACCCCAACATCTTTAAATATCTTTTTTCTTTAGCAAACAGACTGCAATCTTAAAGCACTTTTTTTCTCCTAATCCATAGAGCATAACAATAGCTCTCAATAGTTGGTACCAGCAAAGATTAGCTGCTGCTTTATCTAATGTGACACACACTGGCCAGTTTGTTAGATACATCTGTTCAACCGCTTGTCAACACAAATAGCAACATATTCAATTCTATATAGGAAACTCATTGCATTTAAGCACCTAGATGTGGTATAGACGACTTGCATCAGAAGTGACTTGTAACACGGCTAGTCTGGATATTTCAGAATTTATTGATCTACTAGGATTTCCAAGGAAAACAATCTCTTGGGTTTACAGAGAATGGTCCTAAAATTTGAAAATATCCAATGAGTAGTTGTTGAATGGATGAAAATGGCTTGATTTTGTTGAAAAAAAGTCAGAGGAGAATGATTTTAGAAAAACTCATCTATAGCTAAAACCACTTGTTACAATAAAGGTATGTTGAATACCATTCTATGAACGCATGACATGTTGAGTTACAGCAGCATGTTGAGTTACATACAGCAGTATGAGTTGTACCCATACTGGGTACAACTCCTATCAGCCAAGAACAAGACAATGGGGTTACAATTTATACAGCCAAATTGGCCAGAAAGAGATTGGATAAACATTGCCTTGTCCGATGAGTCTCAGTTTCAGCTGCAACATTTAAAGATCTGGGTCAGAACTGGATCTATATCAGAAAACATGGCTCCATCCCGAATCATACCAGCGGTGCAGATTGGTGGTGGTTCAATGGTGTGGGGAATATTTTCTTGGCGCTTTGCTTTAATACCAGCTGAGTATCATTTAAACACCACAGCATACCCAAGTATCGTTGTCCCTTTATGATTACAGTGTACCCATCTTTTCATGGCTCCTTTCAGCAAGATAATGCGCAACATTACAAAGCTCAAATAATCTCAAACTGGTTTCTTCAACATGACACCTTTGAAAATGGTGAGATGGGAGAGTCTCATAATGGCTGGGCAGCTGACAAATCAGCAACTGTGAGATGTCATCATGTCAATATGCACCAAAATTTCAGTGGAATGTTTCCAACACTTTGTTAAATCTATGCCAAGAAAGCCTATCCTGAAGGTAACAGGGGACCCAACCCAGTACCAGCAAGGTGTACCTGATAAAGTCAGTAAGAGTATAAAGAAAAGAAACAATGAGATTTGCAACTATAATCTATGATTCTGCATCAAAACATCATAAAGTGTTTTTTTTCAGCTTTGTTCTTACTTGGCATAGGCCTTTTCCAGGAGAGCACTCCAGAATTCAGTTCCCTCTGCAGAGTGGACAAACAGCAACTTCCCATCTTTCACTGGCAGACGGTCATCAATCACCACCTCCATCCACTCTCCAAACTGCCAGAACTGCATTACAGAGAGAAAGCAGAGAACTCTAGAAAAACAACAATGTTACAGAAAGGTTTTACATTACTTCAAAAGAAGTCTGGGCTGTTTTTCAAGAATCTCATTCTAACATGCAATAATGTTTATGTTTCTGTACAACATTTCTTATGAATCTGTAGAAAGCAACTTAGAGGGACCACTTCACACGTTCAGTCAACTAAGTCAAAATTAGCATTGTAAATGTATTGCATTTCATCTCTGATGTGTGAATTAAAAAAAAAAAAAAAAAAAATTAAACACACACACCACAGAATTATATTTTAATTCAAAGCATTAATAAAAAGGCAAAAATAAAAAATATTCTGGTTTAACCCATGTTAATGAAAATGACATTGGTCATTCTTTTGTCTAACAAGCTGACTAATAATTACAAGTAAACTATTACAACTTCAGATGTGTGTGACCGATAGTTTTCCAAATCAAACAGGTTTCTCTGCTGCATGTGAAGTATCACAAAGGAGGGCAGAGTGAGTTTCTCTGAAATAGTTTGCCTAGAGGCGGGTCTGTTGAGATAATAGATTCAGCTTTCTCAGAAAACACCCAGGTATTAGTTTTGTCTTCACCTCTTAAAGCATTACTGGTAGATGTGAATGGGTTCAATTCTGGGAAATTAGATTTGATTGAATACACCTACACCAGAAGGAGGCAGTATGATGCAATTGCAAAGCCTACTGCTAGACTGTATTAGTTGTGAAATAACCAAACTTCAATTAACTTTCTAATAAAAGGAGAAATTGTTGAGGTTAAATGTTTTCTTTCAGATTTATTGCAGAAACTGAAGCACAAAAGCAATGTTTGGAATTTCACCAATCCCCATTCATATCTCTTCAGCTGCTTTAGACAGCTTTGTGGATTAGCATATGGGTGCAAATCAGAAATAGAGCCTGACAGACCGTCTTACCGCTGTGCAAATTACTATAGACTTGATAATGAGCTCTGTGAACCAACTCAACACAGCTTCAAAAAAAAAAAAAAAAAAAAAAAAAAAAAAAAAAAAAAAAAAAAAAAAAAAAAAATTAGCTAAAACAAGCAAATAAAAACCAGATAACCTGTTCAGGTATGTATCATGCCCTTTTTAGCAAGAAAAAAAAGTGGCCAAAACAGTATTACCCTGAAATCATAAAGTAAAGATGTCAAAGTCACTTCAAGCATTTGGCATGCCGAGGCGTGTCAATAATCAGTGTTGGCATCTACATACCAAGGCATAAGATTAAGGTTAGCATTGTGTTGAGCAGCATACGTTTGACATAATATAGGCACTAAATATAGCATTTCAGTCTTGCAATACTCATGCTGAGGAATTTTGTGATGTGTCAAAAAAAAAAAAAAAAAGGCAGGCCAGCTTAGTCTATGATTAAATTGTGTACGCTCGAGTATTAAATGTGTCTATAGACTCAGACTACTGATGAGTCGTGTTAACATCTCACAAGGAGCAACTGAAAAGCTGCATTTCCAGCCAAATGTGGAAATCCTAAGGCAGTAATTGGATGCAACCGAGGTCTTTCCCACAAAAAAAAAAAAAAAAAAAAAAAAAAAAAAAAGGGGAATCATTTTGCACATGTGATTAGATTTGTAGAAGAGACAAAGGAAAGGGGAAGAAGGTTGGGGATCTGTCATTTTAACTTAACCACAGTGAATGATAAGTGCACATTAGCATCACATTGCATCCTGGAGCATTTAGCCCACATTTGTTGGTCAGCATCTGTTTTTAATATGCAGCAGAAACTTTCCAAAACCTGCCTGCAAAGCTGATTTTACTTCTGGGAGTAGCTGCACCACAATACAGCCCACTGAAGACTTGCACAGTTTCAGGCTTCTCCATTAAAGATATGAACAGATATGTGTGAACACCACCCATAGACAATGTGAGAAAAATGAACTCTGACCACGTCATGACTTGCAGGAACTTTAGCCTTCAAGCTTGAGAAAATCCTCAAAGCCATTCAACAAATTAATAGGCATTCCTGCCCAAAAAAGAAATACGAGCTTTGCTACAAATAGTTTAAATCATTCTGCTCCAGTTTTTGTTTCTGACTGAGACTACCTTGTTTCTGATTTATTCTTCCCCCTTTCTGCTGCGTACCTTGCAACTTCACACTGTCTCTCCTCTGTTTCTCACTGAAAAAAAAAACGATTACAATCCCCCACAGCCAGGACTCATAACAACGTTTTGGGATGACTCATTTAGTTCAGGGTAATTCATCCACAGGCTTAAGGGATCCAAACTTACACAAAAGGAAAATCCAAGATTTGAAAGCACACAAATGCAGCAGAAAGCATAAACATGCTCACATCAGCAATAAATACACCTGAAATCTATAGAAGAGAGGATTATGAAAGTAGAGCATGTTTTGCAAAACTTAAAGCTTCATCATGCATTTGCATGCTGTTTCGTTTTCCCCTCTTTAGATTTAGTACAACATGCAGTTGCAGGACTTTTAGACCAAACTGGAGCATTATTCCCTCTTATTTTAGTAAAGCGATAATGAATAAATGAGCACACATTTCTGCACTGCACCACTGGCCCAAGTAGACGTGTAAAATTGCAGCTGCGTGCCACTTGGTGATGATTTTTATTGATCTTTCTGCCGCATGAGAGACAACAGCACCTAAGAGAAAAGAGAAATTCTCCTTTGTGTGACCATTAAAAATTAGATTTAAAAGTTATTCTAAAGTGTTCAGGACTAGAGTTCCCCTTCTTTCACATGTTTGTCTACAGTATGTGGGCTTGTGTAGGGAATGTGCAGAGACAGCTGGGTTGTTTATCTACTTGTTTCTGCTCCAACAGTTTTCATGACTGAGCAGGCTGATAGAAGGGATCCCTGACAGATTTGTGCCTGTGTGTTTTACATAATCTCTGTGACTGTGCATGCTATATGTGACTGATGTGTGAGTGTGTCGTCTCTGCTCACTGTTCTCTCTCTATCAGGGGCACTTTGTTCCACTTGACTGGCTATAGCTGGCAAAATGTCTGCTGGATCAAACATCAAATTATCTTGAAAGGGCTCAGTGACCCAGAAAGCTGAGACGGTGAAGTTATTACAAAAGCTACAACCAAATATTCTCATTCCAATTTTTACTTTGTGAAGAGTAAGACTTTAGGAGGACATACCCAACAAGGCAGAAAACCCAGAAGTCTTAATAACAGTCTCATGATGGCCTTCCTATGTGTTTTTGTATATTCTTCACAGTGTAAAATAAACCTCTGTACCACAAGGCTTAATAGCCTTAGAAACAAACTCAGAAATAAATACATCAGGAACAACCGTGCACAACTTTGTGTAATGCAATTTTTAAAAAACGGAACAAAATACCAGTATGACTGAAGTAACTTTACTGTTGTTAAGTTTGGACCATTCCAGGTGTGGCCTTTTTTACTGTAATTTGCTGATGTATTCATTCGCCTATAAGTACTGTACTTTTTTTCCGTCATGTTGCAAACCCTCTCACAGCAGGAAGGCTGGAAAACATAATTTTAAATTATGGTTTAATAATAATAATAATAATAATAATAATAATAATAATAATAATAATAATAATAATAGAAATCATACAAAAATTTGTCTCTACAATTTCACTTAAAATCAAAATTGAAATATTTTAGGGGGAAAACAATACATTGAACTAAAAAACTAAAACCCTCCTTTAACTGGGGATGTAATTTTCCTCAGAATTAACCTTCACATCTGAAGAGAGCCCATGAGGCAGCCTCATTTTTGTAAAGATGAGTTGGCAGATATATGAAAGGCAACATGTGCCATGTGCATAGACACCTACCCAACTGCAGTTTTGTAATAAAACTGCTTAAAAAAATAAATAAATAAATAAAAATAAAAAAAAGTGATTGTATGAGGTTAACTCAACTTTGAACTTTTTTTCTATTTATAACTTCTTCGTTTCATTTGATTAAAAACAATTTCTTTTATACCACAAAAACCTGGCATTTCAAAACTGGTGGAATGTATAGACCACACAGTTATGGGGACAAACCACTTTCTAAAAAACACTGTCCATTTCTTAGTTCAGAGTAAGCCAACCAATCGCACGGCATCGGCTTTACTCGGTTTGCATCAAATTTGAAGTGGTTTTAATTTACAAACGGACAGTTTAACCTTCATTTGGGGGTTTGTGAACTGCAGTTTTCTTTTGTGGCTTTGACTCTTAAACACCAAACTGACTGTCCAAATAAAAAGTTTCAATTGTTGATTTTTTTTTTCCCCCCTCAATTTTGCAATTTTGTAAGCACTTTTAGCACAGAAAGTGAAAAAAAAAAAAAACATAGCTGGGATTAAGACCAGATATTTATGTCTTACTTGGTCAACTTTGTTACTTCATGACACTCCTCCTTTGCTAAACAACTCCCATTTTAATGCAGGCTGTGGTTATGTTTATTGGTTATAAAACATGCACATAAAAAGCCACAGGCTTATTCAAATAATCAGTCAAACAAGGGACCTAGTCTCATCTTACATATTGAAACAGAGTAAACCTCTGCTGTAATAAAACTCCATTATGGGCTGACCCAGAGTATGCTTCCTGTTAACTGTCTGAAGATAAGGCTTTTTTAGCCAAGCCCAGAACTGAGTCACTGCTACAGATGCATTTCTATTGGTGTTTATGTGCATTTATGGTGGATTTGGGGTTGCACACAACAAAGCAAAGTTCATCTGATAAGCAGCAGCGACCTCCCAATGGCTGCATTCATGCAGCACCATAACAAGGATTATTGAAATATGTTGCAAAGCAGCATAACCAGATCAGAGAGAGAAGGGTACGCTTGAAAGATAGTATCCAGGCTTTTATTCCTGCAGGAGTTCACATTAACCATTTCCATTATTTATTGAACAGCAACTTAAATACAGGTGACATTTATCATTGGCTGACCGGGTGCAGATGAGAGAGGCTGGTTATCATCAGTGACTCAGAGTGAATTGGAAAGTAAAAATAGAAGGCAAAGACATAAAAGCTGCGTTTTAACTTCTGAGCTTGCTTGTATCTTCAAGGTCTGTCTGCCTGTCAAAATGAGCAATGCCGAGACAAAAAAAAAAAAAAAGAAAAAGAAAAGTTGGTCGACAGAGTCCGATATTCTGAGAACACTTCAGAAACATGCTTTTATGGTTTTTCTTTGACAGATTAAACCACAGTTTGTGATTACACTTCCAAAAGAAGAAAAAAAAATTAAAAACTGCCTTCTTATGCATTCCACCTGGCCTGCGGGACTTTGTTGAAGGAAAAATGAACTATTGGTCAATACTTTAAATTACAATATAACCTAATCATCCATCATGGGATTTCCTACTGAATGTTCACTGTGAATGGTAAATGGCCTGAATTTGCAAGGCACTTTATCAAGTCAGAGAACTCCAAAGCGATTTACACTACATTCAGTCATTCACCCATTAATGAAATATCTGAAATGTTCAAAGAATTTTTTGTACTTTTAGTTAAAAAGATGAAACGGAAGTGCAAGTCCTCCAGGAGAGCGCTCCTCGTATCAAACTGAGAGGAAAGCTTTAGTTTAACAACAACCAGACCTAACCAATATTTGTTGAAATCGTTCGCAACGCAAACTTATTTATTTTTGAGTAAAGCTCACTGAAACACCATTTTATATTTTTCACTGATCTCAGATGGGTGTTAAGGATTTTACAAATTTGATCAAATGCCTACTGTTTGTATTAATAACTCCTCTCCCACTCCAAATGGAGGAGTCTAAATACCAGGTGAGCCTGGCTCAGCTTCCCTTTATAGGAGTAACCCGTGGGCAGTTGGATCCATTGTGGGAGACAAAGTCACCATCCTTCCAGAGAGGGTTTGTTGTGACTGAATCTTTGAGAAGGAACAGAAGAACAAAAACCCTCACCAGATCCAGCTAAGCAGCTCTTTTTACTGTCCTTTCCTTGAAGTTCAGGTCAGTTCATTAAGCATCCAGGCACATTCTGAAACAGAGCACCATCCTGTTCTTCTCTCAGATCTTTCAACATAAAACTTCTAATGAGACCATTAAAAGTAATCTTCCTGCCATATACATTAGTATTAGATGTGATGTTTCATCCTAAAAAGTTTGGTACGCTGTTGAAATTTTTCAATACCTATTCCAAAGAATAAATTGCATTAAATTTAGAGAAATTCCTAAAACTGCATAAACATCCATAGAAATGCATTATTCATCCTTTATGTAAAATTTGTTCAGAGAGTTAATTACAGTTAGCCAATAGTTGATTTAGGAACAAAGTTTTAAATCCTATTTAGACAAGATGTGTTCTAGTTTCTTAGATCCTGCTTCTTCATTTTTGTTTTTGTACATATTCACACTAATCAGTTTGCCATATACTGCTGTTCATATCAGTATTGCGATACTTTTTAAACAAAGACCCCACAAGCATCCAGTGATGTATTAAAATCTTATAGATTAAAGACTACTACAATTGGCTTTTGCGACTGAGTTTTGGTACGTTCTACAATCCTAATTTTTGTGGCGAGTTAAAATATAAAAACGTACTTCAGAACATCAGTCTCTGTATCCCATACATAAGGTTTTTCCCTATAGGTCTGATCCAAGGGCTATTTTTCTTTGTCAGGGTCTGAGAGACTAGCCAGGTAAAGTAGAAGAATACAGCACAATCCTTTTTTGAAATGTACTTTTCTGGGCAATTTTTAAGATTTAGATTTCAACAATATGATCTAAACACCATAATTCCTAGAAACAACAGGAGTGTCCTCAGTAGTTTTTAAATTGATCAAAGTCACTAAAAGACTCAATCTGAGTTCCCTCCTCTTCTGAGCATGTACAGCTTTAGGGTTTCATGGAAAGATCTGCAAAGTGTGTTCAATCAATTCCAAGAAAATCTAAGGTTATTGAAAATGTTATAAAGGCGTCTTCAAACGAGTATTATAGTATAGTATAGTATAGTATAGTATTATAGATAGTAGTAGTTCACTATCCTACATTCTCCATGACTGAATGCTGCTGGATTACAGCCAACTTGAAAAACCTTATTTCAATATTAAAACAATCCTGTAGCCACTCCACCGTAGTAGGTGCTAAATAGTTTTTTTTCCTTGCTGCTTTCCTGACAGTCATACCACTATGCTATCATCACATCAATCACCTCTGTGCTTGGATGGCTCCAAATAATGAATTTCTTCCATTCATTGATGTGGGATTTTTCTGCACCATCACAACAAAGTTGACCAATACTTTAATGATCTTGGTAGCATGGGAGGATGCAGGTGCTGTCCAGAGCAATGCACACTGCTAACCGTGCCCCCTGTGCAGTTATTTTAAACTGGCGAAAAGCTCTGTGAACATATCTTGCAAGTGCAGTGAGAAGGACTTGTAACAGAGTATCCAAAAATCAGACTTTTACAGCGAGATAATTACTAAAGCCTAAATTTGATTTTCACAATTAATGCTACATTTATCGTGAAAATGTACCATAAACTATAAAAAGCTATGTATGTGCTTAAGTGTAATACACTCAGGACAGTATTATGCTGCCACCATTATGATGAAGCCACATAATCTCCCAAGAGATGTTTTGTACATGCTAAAATAAGTTTGGGAACGTTAATGCTTGCTTAAACGAATGGGGAGCAGACTGCGTCTTTGATACACCCACGATGACCTCTCCCAAGACCAGCATCTGCTGCCTTGTTCACATTGTTATGCTGAATTATAAGCAAAAAAATAAATTTAAAAAATATATAATAATAATAATAATAATAATAATAATAATAATAATAATAATAATAATAATAATAGCATCTTTTACACTTATAGAATCACCTCAAACCAAATTGCCTGCAGTTCTCTAACAGTGAGCCATTTTTACCTCCTTTGAACCACTTCACTGTGTGGTGTAAACATCGGTTTGGGTCTATAGGATCTGCCTTGCCTTACTCTAATGGCATACAGACAGACAAGATATACTTTTAAGACATCCTTAACACAACTGCCAATGAGTAGAAGGTAGGGCATGCTCAAGCTAATCTTGCGGAAAAAAAAAAAAAAAAAAAGGATCTCAGAAACACAAAAACTCTGAAAAAATATTTGCATTTAAGGGTGTAGCCACATCCTGGTTGCTATTACAATGAAATGAGGTTTGTCCTATGACCTCTACAACAGTTTTTAACATGGCTGGATTTCTGCAACTCTGGAAGTGTTAATCCTGTTGTGGAGGAGAGTCTGAAGAATCTTTCACAACCTCAGAATTTTTTTGGAAACCATCATACCTGTTTGGCAAATCTTTCCAAGAAAAGTATAAACCCAACATGCTCTGATGAGCAGGGAACTCTGGTTGAGTCAGCGTCGTTCAGTCAGCGACTTTAAACTGAAGACACTCCCATGGCTTCTGGGAATTATGCTAAATATTCTATCTAAAATCTTTAGCAAAACGTGGAGACAAGTATTCTTTCTTTATGCTTTAAGTCACGATTGTACTATATTTTTCTAAATTTATCCTCCCCAGTATCCTAATTCCTGACGGAGAAAAGCATGCCTTAAAATAGAAGATCTACAGAGTAGAACATGGAAATAAGGAAAGCTGTAGGAGGCACCAGAGCTCATTTATAAAGTTAAGCAAAATATTTCTGCAATAGAGAAATGTAATAGTCTTAACATTTCTGTCTAAGCTCTTCATGTAAACACACAAAGTCAAGCCGTTACCTGAAAGTGAAAGATGCCAGCATATCCCTGCTGAAAGCTCTGTCCATGAGGAACCACTCTGTGGAGAAGGTTATCATTCAGGGTCAGCGAGGCGATGGCTGCCAGCAGCCAGCAGTCCCCTGCAGATGCAAACGGACAACAGCAAATGAAATCAATTCACCTTTCTCCCATGATACATGCAGCTGAAGCAGGATCAGGTACAGCAAGCTGGTGAACAAACCAGGTTTGGTTTATTCTGATTACTTCCCATACTACTTCAAGAACAGGTTAATTTACTAGATTTCAATATCACGTTACAAAACTAACCCCTGTTCATGCTGATAAGACGAGATGAGCTGCAAAGCTGAACAGGAAACTACGATACACCTGCTATCAGCTCAGTTAAACTACAAGTCTGAAATTGAAAACTTGTGAAAGTATTTATATCTCCACACCCCTCTCATATTTTGTTAACCTTCAGAACAAAACTTTAGTGGATTTAGGATTTCCTGTCAAAGTAGTGCATAACAAGGTGGAAGGAAAATTACAGTTTTCATTATAAATAACAATCTGAAAAAAAAAAAAAGAAAAAAAAAAAAGTTCTGTCCATTTGTATTCAGCCCACCTAAATCATCGCTTTGTAGAACCTCCTGATAAAATTCCACCTTCAAGTCTTTGGGACTGTGTCTTTACGAGCTTTGCATATTAAGTAAATATGCTTTGATCTAAACCATTAAACTGTATCTGAAGCTGTATGTTTTTGGTTGTCATATTGGTGGACAATGTGTGACCCAAGACCCAATTCTTTTGCAGCGCCCAACAGGTTTTCTTCCACCCTCTGCCAGAGTTACCAGAGATATGTTTTTAGTTTCCAGTGGTCCCATATTCTTTCCATCTTCTTAAGGAAACTGGTTGAACCGGATGATTTAGGGGTGACTGAATAAAAGGGCAGCACTAACGCACAAACTTGACTGCGCATGTACTTTTCCCTCGTAATCTAAAAATACATTAATTCTAATCTCAAATATTAAGGAAGTGTGAATACTTTTGCAAGGAACTGTGGCATTTAAAAAATATATATATATTTCTGGAAATGGGAGTTTCTGAGCTTCAGACTGGTGCTGAAACTAAGAACCACCTTTAGTCAACATTAACAGGAACCACACTGCGGGTTTGAGTTGCAGAAGCCACTTCTGCTCAGTCACCATGCAACAGTTTTATTTAGTATTCAGGTTATCTTTCAAGAGAAAGATAATCCTGACAGTTGTCATATCACCACACATGCCAGCTCAAGTTTTTAAATCAGCAGTCTTTGTTCTGCCCTGTTAAGCCTCCGACTTGTTACAGAACAGCTTTTTTTAAACATAAGCTATTAACTCAATTTCAAATGCACTTTTTCACATCAGCATCACATGCCTGGACTAGTGTCTCTTTTTGTTTTGTTGTAGCTTGAGTAAAATCTAAAACCTGGGCCACTTAATTGCATTTTATACCAAAAGCGCTTCAAGTAGGAATAACAGGCTGTGTTGGTAATATTTTCCTCACATTCAACAAAGAACCACTGATAGTGGCTGGTCCTTAGCACAATACCCTGGCACTGGAAAAAACGGCTCTTGAAGTTTCAGTGTGTTTAATTGTTAACAATGTGTTCCAAGTAAATACATTTTTGTGGTAATTTTGCAATAAAGTTTCTGTTGAGGAGCTTTAATAAAAGGTTTCATCAGGAAATGAAAGAGATGGTTTCCCACACGGCCAGATCTTTTTAAAACATTGGAAGGGAGGCATTAAAGATCCGTCTCTGTAACATGCTGTCTGAAGGGCAGGTGATTCAGACTATATTTACCGAGTCATGACCGCAGTCAGAAACATCACTTGGTTGATTTCACACCTATTAAGCAATTGCTGCTTTTAACAGACCATTACTCTTTATGTTTATAAAGTGAGGAACAATAAACCTAAAGTTTTAAAACTTACAAAATACAAACCACTGCGAATTTAGGGTGCCATCTGTACAGTGGGGAAGGTTTGTATATCAAGCAAACATTTAGAACTTGAAGGAAGGATAATACTGTAGGAAGGAAGAGAGAGGAAGGACAAACACTAGAGCAAGGAAATAAGAGTGAGGAATGATGGAAGGAAATAAAAGAGGAAGGAAAAACACTAAAGGAAAGAAGGAAGGAAATAGGAAAGAGGAAGGAGAGATTGACACCACATCAGAAAAAGTGTACACTAAAAGAAGAACATGAGGAAGGAAGGAAGGAAGGAAGGAAGGAAGGAAGGAAGGAAGGAAGGAAGGAAGGAACGAAGGAAAGAAAAAGTCTAGAAATACAAATATTTTCCCCACACTCTTGTTCTCTTTTTCTATACTTAGGAAAAGGATGGGTTTCAGTATTTTCTGGTTCTAACCCTGCTAAGATGAAGACTGAAGTTGTCATTTTATTTCCTTACTAAAAGATCTGAAAAGGAACTCAGTGTTTTTTTTTACCCATTACAGGTGAATGTTGACCAACCATGTACTTAAAATTCTATAAAACAAAACTTCTGCAACATTATGTTCATGTAAGGGATGAGTTAATGCAGATAAAGAGACCAGTACTGGTGCAGTTAATTCTAACTCTCATATTGCATCTGTAGGGGGAATAGAAAACAAGTAGCAGCAGGTTAAAAAAAATAAAAACCACACAATCCTTTGCCAATGATCCAAAGAGCAAAAGAACCAACAACCACACCCTTGTGCCTTCACTCAGTGATGGGGCCATTGCTGCCATTAACTCTGGATACTGTTTGTTGTCTTTCCCACAGTAAGCACTCCTGGCTCAGCGCTTAATTATTAAGCAAAGTATTTTTCTTTCCAATAGAAAGTACACTTGGACCAGTCCTTCTGCATTTAAGTGTACCTCTTTAATTGAAAGAAAATATATGCAACTGAATGTGAATTTGACCATATGATTTGACTGCATTAGAGTGAACTGGATCAATTTCAATTCTCCTTGGACATAAATGGATTTCATGTAAAACTGGACCCACTTTTCTTGATTTATGAGATGACATTCATCATTTGGCGCTGTACAGATTAAACTGAACTGACGGTTTAAGCTTAGCACTTTAGTTTGATGAACATTAGTGTTTGTTTAGGCTACTATCCCAGTTCCAAAGACTGTTAAAGCTTCTTCACAATTCCATGTTCTCTGGAGCTGACGAGACGAACGGGAAGTTTTACTTATGACTTCAAGAACTCGTTGCAAATTTAGCAATGAGTTTATAGTTAATCTACTGGATAAAGCCTTAAAATTTCTCCTTTTCCAATGCTGAATAAATGGTCTAGCACATCCAAAGCCGAACAGTCGATGTACAGACATGGTTGCAGATTGTTGGTTTTCATACAGTGTGCCCCAGGTGGTCTGTGCAACCACCTGGGGCACACCCCTCCCGCTTCAGTACATGTCACGCCCCTACCTGCCAGGATTCCCACTGCTTCCATGGATCCTCTATGTTGCTTTTACAAAACAGTGAGAGACAGCACTCCACTTTATTGCAAACAGCCTCCTTGAAATAGTTTGACCCGAGCCTGGTGTCAAGAAGTGGAGGCGAATAACTCTGCAAAAAAAAAAAAAAAAAAAAAAAAAAAAAGACGCAAAAGGATCCCACATATTTCATCCGAAGTGCCGAAATCGGCTCTCATTGATGTAGACGCCCGACAAAAATTTTGTCATTTCGACAGAGCTCTGTGCGAAGTGTTGTGTGATTGGTCAGACTTTTGTAAATGTGCTCAGACAGCAATGTTGATATTTCGCTTCGACTTGTCTGCTTCCACTATTCGAATTTAGCATCTACAGGAGATGTGAATACTTTTGAGGAACAGTTGAAGGCTCTCCCACTAGGACTCACCTAGGGCTCCCTGACAGATGTCTGTGCGAGTTGCTCCGTCCACAATGAACTCTGGTCGCCTGCACAGCTCCTGTTGGGGACACACAAAACAGACATAGCATTTCCTTTAGTAACTCCTTTTTAAAGTATGGCTTCTTGTCTTATTCTCATGACTCAGTCAACCACTATTCAATGCCAAAACAGATGGGGGTTTTTTTCAGCATTTAAAATGTTAAAAAAAAAAAAAAAATGCATATCCTCAACAAAGCATCCTTAACAAAAGTAAATTCTTGCACTATTGAAGAGTAGCCTGTGGTGGTACTAATGAACATCAGCTGTCTCTATGTGGTGTACAAGAATATGAAGGTAAAACACTGACATCCATCACGTTTTTGAGAAATACTCCCACAGTTGTTCTATATTTGAGCTTTCAACTTTAGTCTGTTATGAAATATGCTGGATTTGGAAAGGTTTGCTTTTACCCATCCCAAGGAAAAAATAAAAAACACACCATCAGACCTCCAATTATTTTTTGGTCGATGCATGAGCACCCTGACCCAGTTACCATGGATTAAATATTACAGGCCATCTAACATTACGAAACATAAAAGTTTCTAGATAGTAGGGATTACGATCCGCCTTAGAGACAGTCTTGGATAGGTCCATGACATATTTATGGACATAAATTCTTGGTGCTCAGCCTACTGAAACAAAAGCTGCAGGAGGCAATAAAAAGGCTGCAGTCACGCAGACAATCATGACCCTGGGGGTTTGGATCACAGTTCCTCACTCAGTATTACTAAGACATTATCACGATATGTGAAGAAATGGTGAGGAGCGTGCCGTCTTCAGAGCTGTGATCACATCGTACTGTCTTAAAATACTTGACTACAGGGAGAGCTCTGGTGTATTTATGAGGAAGTAATCAGGGATGGGAGACAGAGGAACATAGAAAAGAGAAAATACTGCACACTGTCTAAACTAAAGGAAATAACCCCCAATCATTCAGGTCTGAAAGCATAGTTGCCTGGCAACAGATGAAAGTCATGACTGTGGGCAAGTTTGCTTCAGGGAGTAATCAAATAATCCTGGGGAAGACTTCACAAAACTGCTGTGAAGTCATTATCTGCTCTCTCGGACAAAATATGTTGCCATCTCTATTTTATTTTCAGGTTTCTTCAAAAATCAGAATGGCAGGATGACACATTAATAGTCGTCTGTAGGCTTGTCAAGGATAATGTTATTTTTTTAATCTGGCCAAAGCACAGATTAAAGCAGTTATTACCTTACATTGTTCAATACTTTCTGGATATGAAGGTTTTCAGTTAAGCACAGATTTTGTGTTTTAAGCTGTAACATATCAGCTGCAACAAAGAGGTGCTAAAAAAAAATGCAAATATCCATTCACTACTGTAGAAGCTATGATTACACAGTCAGCATAATGATCATCTCATCTGCAAAGCCTTGCTAGAGCATTCACAAATTGTTCTCCATTTTGTTAGTTACAGCCACAAACATCAATGTCTTTAATTGGGCCATTATGTGATACTGACAAAATATAGTACAAATGTTAATCTTGTTTGTCCCACTGCCATAAGGGAAAAGGTACCACACCATTAACCCAGACAAACAGACTCAGGAACAGTTTTTTCATCAGAGCTGTTGCCCCTTTCAATTCCCTATCCCCACCCCAAAACACAAACTGGAATCTGTGTGTTAAATTTGTGCAATAGAAATAGGAAATAACCATAATCCCATTCAAAATGTGCAATATTACACTACATATACTGCATCAATCTCTACAGCCACCAGATTTAAATTTCTACCATTTTTAGAACTGTATATATCCCTTTCTAATTATATTTAGAACTGTTTACACAACACTCAACATCTTTGATTTGAGTCATAGCTGTTTTGCCTTGTCTTTTTTTTTTGAGTGCCAACAAATTTTAGTTGTAGAAATACAATGACAAAATCATTGAATCCTTGAAAAACAAATAAAGATTTTGTATGCAACAATTGACTTCAGAAGTTACCAAATTAGTGTGCAGAGCCCACCTTTGTGCAACTTAGTCTTAGTATAAATCCAGCTGTTCTGTGACGAACTCATAAGGAATATGAAAACCAACAGGCAGACCAGAAAGGTTAGGGATAAAGTTGTGGAGAAGTTTAAAGCAGTTAGGCTAGAAAACAATATAACAAGCTTTAAACATCTTAAAGAGCTCCTGTTCAACCCATCATTTAAAAATGGAAAAAGTATGGCACCATTGCAAAGCTACCAAAGCATGGCTACACATGTAAAGTGACAGGCTGAGCAGAAAAAAAAAAAAAAAAAAAAAAAAAAAAAAAAAAAAAATCAGAGAAGCAGCCAAGAGGCCCATAATAACCCTGGAGGAGCTGCAGAGAGCCACAGCTCAGGTTGAATCATCTGTTGCAGCTTCAGCTATACACCAATGCACTTTACAATACTGGTCTTTATGAAAGATCAATAAATTTGATCGAAAACAGGTTAAAGGCTCCAAATGTCTTGAGTACAACCTTAAACATTCAACCAGAACTAGAACGTAGTGGTTTATGAAAGCAGTATCATGTGTTAGAATGGCCCGGTCAAAGTCCAGACCTAAAGCCAAGTGAGTATTTGAAGCACTTTTTTGAAAACCGATGTTCATAAAGGCATTTACTTCATTTTTTTTTTTTAAAGTTGAGCTATTTTGTAAGGAAGAATGGCCAAAAATGAGAAATAATTCAAAACGGACTGGCAGCTTTAATAGCAAGGACAGGTGGTTTGTTGAAGTACTAACTCTAGGGAGCTAAATACAAATGCATTTGTAAGATTTACATTTACATCATTTTTATTCAACTTCAATTACGAATGACTTTGTTAGTTTATCACATAAAATACCTCTAAACTATTTTAAGCTGTGGTTGTACTGTGACACAATGTGAAAAAGTTGGAGTGCAAACAATTCTGTTCGACAATGTTGAACTCAACATTGACTTTTGAGCACCTCTGAAAAGTACAACAGTTTAGGACTGTTTGCATTAGAAAAGTATGGAGGTCAACTAGAAGATGGGACTCTAAACTAAGATTAAACTGATGCCACAGCCACTGGAGCAAAGATAACTTATTTGTGTCTATATATCCCAACATTCTTAAAATTCTGCACAAATAACGCTAATCATTCCATCCCTTAATACATTGACAACAATACAATAAAGATCTATCCCGGGATCCGCTCTTTCTTACCGTGGGCCTCATCCAGCGGACTCCACTGGTTTTGGAGGATCTGGGGCCAAGCTCGTTGAATCCCAGAGAGGATGTGGTGCAGGGAAACATACTGTCCTCAAACAGTTTCCCGCTCTGGAGGCACTGTGCTTTGAGAAACTCATAGTCCTGACCCAGAAACTTCACCGCGTTGTCGTTCTGTCCAAGGCCTTGGTCACGATCCCACTGACTCCTGAGCTTGGCGGCCATGCCTGTGGCATAAATGGGGGCCTCCACCATCTTGATGGATGACTATAACTCTTTTTATGATGGTTATTTAAAAATACAATAGGATGATAATAAGCGCAAATTATTCAGGAGGCAGCTGCGACCTATTGCATCAACAGCTTTTTATAAAAAAGCACTCTGGCAGCACTTGTGCAAATGTGATCAAGCGCTATAATAGCTTTGAGCCCAAATCATGAATTAAAAGGAACTGCAAGTTGCCATTAGGAAGTTATTAAGTATTGATGAATGGAGGTTTGTGGTTCGCATATAGCAGGATGCTTAAAGCGCAACCACAAACACAGGTTTTCTGACTGACAAAGCTTTTCACAGGAGAGGCGTGGTGTCCTCACATCAGATCCCAGTGAACAGGAGCAGCAGCTATATGTAAGATGATGGGATTTTGTTGTCCAGATATCAGGTTGTCCTTTCAGCACCAGCTGCGAAAACCTAGAAAAATAGTAATAATAAAATTAAAAACAAGAATATAGGAAACTGAGTACAGAAAGAATGCAGAGAAAAAAGTCCATATACTCCTACAGCAGCAGCAGCTAAAAACAGCTTCTATAAAAGACATGCAAGACATTTTTCAGAAGTCAGAGGAGTTTGCTTTTCAGTTAACCACTACTTGCATTCATATTACAAATACCATAAGGGGTAAGACACAAAAGAATCTGTTCTGCTTCTTCGGTGCAGCGCTGATCGTAAATAAAACGTCAGAAACAAACTACAGCGAGTGCTTAGCCGCTCTGTGTATGCAGTGTATGCATATGGCTTAGGGATGTGTATGTGTGAAACATGATGCACAATAAACTAGGCATGGCACCAGAACAAGCAAAACCTCTCTCAGAATCTGTAATTAAGCAGAACCAAGAATCGTCATCAGAGCTGCAGAACATTTTGACAGAACTGGAGCTACAAAAACACAGTCAATCTGAGATAAAAAGCTGTGAAGATGCAACTCAAAGTACCACACATTTATTTTTAACGTCACATTTCTTTTTTTGCCTCTCTCAGGTCTACAACACCGCTTCCTGTTTCAACATTCACCTTTCAATCACAACAGCTGCTTAGCATAGAGCAGCTACTATTGGCTAACACAAAGCTTTTTCAACTTTGTAACAGTTTCCACCACTCGCTGTGAGCCACACCCATTTCAATGACCCACTTCAGTGAAAGATTCCTGTGAGATGAGTCTGAACAGAAAGGACAACGCTGTAGCAACAGGTTTCCTGTTTACAGCTGCTGGTAGAATTAAAGCTACCACATCAGCTAGCATCAGTTACTTATATTCATGTAAAGAAAGCAGGACACACTTTCAATTTTAAGGTTGTGCAAATTAGGACACAGGATTGTTTACTGGGGGTGGGCGATATGGACATAACTTTTTCACAATAGTTTGTGTAACTATTGTCATAATGAGAAAAGGAATGATAAAGACTATTACTTCTTTGTAGTCTTTTTAGGTGACTACAAAGCATCCATAGTCCATAGCATCCATAGTCCCACAAACACCAGTGTTGCTCTTGAAAAACATACCCATCTTAAATAGACTTTTTCAACACACCAGTCACATAAAGAACTGCAGGCAGTCACTGCATTTAGTCATATTTTAGGATTTATTGATGCTCTCATGGAACAAACAGTGGAGAAAATCGTAAAACTAAGTCCAAAAACACTGTAGGTTTTTTATTTATTTTTTTTTATTTTAATTTTTATTTTTTTGTGGGGGTTTATTGGATACTGTCGTGACAACGATAAGTCAAAGTCATGATAAGAAATTTTTCATTAAATGTTAAATGCCCACTCCTATTGCTTACTGGTCTGGAACATGCAGGTGTGTGCCAACTCAGTGCCAGGATGGCAAGAAATCAGCAATAACCTTAGAGAAGTAGCTGTTACTAGTCATTAATCAGACAGGGAATAAAGTTGTTTCTAAACAACTTTAAGTTCATTATTCTACAGTGGGAAGTTGCTAACAAATTTGTAGCAATATCAGACAATGCAATGGTTAAAGAAATGACAAAAAACAATTATATCTCAGACTTTACATGTGTTATTTAGCATGTTAAAAGCTCAAGCATAGCTTGTTTAGAAGTATACTTTCTCATGTTTGGCCATAATACACAGCAATGTTTGTCAAAAACAAAACAAACAAAACACACACACACCACCTACCAAGCAAGGAAGTGGAGAACTGATGAGCTGGGCTTGTTTTGTAGCCACAACAAGACCAAAGCATTCAAGTGGTAAATGTCAAATGGTAAATGGCCTGTACTTGTATAGCGCTTTATCTAGTCTAGAGTATCCCAAATGGGTTTATACTATATTCAGTGATTCACCCATTCATACACACACTGATGTTGGCAAGCTACTGGATTGTAGCCACAGCAGCCCTGGGGCAGTCCTTCAGAGGTGAGGCTGCCATGCACCGGCACCACCGGGCCTTCTGACCACCACCAGCAGGCAAGGCAGGTGGAGTGTCTTCACCCACCTTATTATGTCAAGTGGTCTAACATCTAAAACTTGGCCAAAGTTGGGTCATCCTGCAAGATAGTGCTCACAAACATAACAGCTTTGCAGCAGAATGACTGATGAAGAAAGGAATCAAGATGTTTTATAGTTCAGCCAGGTAAAGACCTCGCCTTGACTGAAAGGCTGTGGTGGGACCATATGGGAGCTGAGTATCAAAGAAAGGTCTGCAAACCTCACCTAAGTGAATAAATGCTGTAATAATGAAAGGGTCAAAATTCCTCCACAATGATTTCAAGAGAGTTAAAGTTAAAAAAAAAAAAAAAAAGAAAAAAAAAAAAAGAGAGAGAGTTAATGCGAGGCCATTTCTAAATGCAATCGCAAGTAAAAGAAAATCTGGCAACTGTTCTTTCTTCTAGTAAACATCAGCCCTCGGGTTTCTCATCCTACTTGGTGTTGCTGCAAGCTTTACTGTTATACCATTCCTGTCCCTACAGAAGACAGCTGCACCGAGCACGCTTTTTATTTTATGCATGTCACCCAGAAATAATTTAAGGGCACATAAGACTATAAGACAGCACTTACAAGATTCAGGTGATAACACACCAACACTTAGCAGAATAAGCACTCTTTATAGTGGATGCAGCGGACCATGAGCCCAGGAGGAATGATTTCTCTAAGAAGAACATCTCTGCAAATGCAACTTCCAAGAACCCTAAAGGCAAGATGGAAAAGTTTGCTCTTTATCCTAATCTCCATTCTACCAAATAAATCAGGACAATTTATAAACACATCACAAAAAGAGCTCCATTTACAATACCCCTTGTTTAAAATCTAGAACAAAAATCACAAAGAGTTCCCTCCTTGACTCAAGCATTATAAATATTTCATTGTAGCCCGTCTTGAGAAACTAAATTAATCATGTAAATCACAAATGTCAACTTACCAGTGCAGAGATGTGAAAACACAACGGAGCAGAAAACTGAGGCTGTTCTTCAGCAGCAGCTGTTGTTAGTAAATCCAGAGTATTTAATATGCAAAAGATATGTCTTTGCTGCTGTCTGAACAGGGAAGAGGTCCTCTGTGTGTTCGTTTCAAATCATGACAGTAATGGTCATGAAACAAAATCCAGAACCAATTGGAATGAGCTATAATATCACAATCTTTAGGACCAGACTACAACATACAGCGGATTTTATATCTGCTGCAGGTTATCAAGGTGACCTCTGCCCTGTAGAGTTAAATCTGGATGTCATAAATATTTTATTTCCTCTCACCTGAGAGGCACAGTGTCACACCTCGGTGCAAGTGGGGAGATTTATGGGAAATGACAAGATGATGGTAGTATATTAATGCATGCAAGCAACTACAGCCAAACAAAACTGGGAGAAAACATAAGAAGCACCCTCAAGGAAATCAAATTGTTTGGGATTTTAACTGGAAGATAATAAAGTGAGTCAAGATGGGGGATGTGCTGAACTCCAAATAGCACAAGAAACAACTGTAGCCTGCTTTTCAGAATTTCAAGAGCGATCCTGGTAAAACATTGCGAATATTTAAAAGATTCCACCAAACTGAGTGATTGTTGCACAGCGCCCCTAAATGAAGAAATGAAAGGTTTCTTTTATCCACAACTCAAAAACTAAACAAGCTAGAAATTAGTTTTTATTTTGCCATGTTACAACCAAAAACTTCAAATTTAGAGCATGATTGTGAAGTTTTTGAAAAGGTCTAACAAAAACAAAATTCTGAAACATGTGGCATGCATGTTTCAGAATTTTCATGTTTTACACTATTCAGCTCACCTGAGTCGATAGGTTGTCAACACGCCTTTTTGCTGGAGTTCTAGTTGTACACTTTCTGAGGGTATCTGTACAGTATTTTTTTTTTTATTCTTTCCTCTGTTTTTTTATACACATTTTATATTCTTTGTGTGAGTCTGTTTTTCTGTTGTTGCCTGTTGTTGCCAAGTTGCACAGAAATTTCCCCATCGTGGGATAATAAAGGATATTTCTATTCCATTTCTATTCTTCTATCAGCTCTGCACATCTTGGGACAACCAGAGACATCTAGTGATGTTCTTTGAACAGCTATTGTCATGTCTTGCCCCCAGATTCTCAATTTAATTCAGATCTAGACTTTTACAACAATATTCTAACAAATAAATATGTTTTGATCCAAATCATTCCATTGTTTGCCTGTATGTTTAAAATTATCTTTGCTGGAATGTGAACCACCTACTCCAGTCAAGTCTTTTGGTTTTCCTCCAGGACGGCCATGTATTTAGCTTCATACAAGTTGCTGTCAAATATTACAAACTTCCTTGCCTGCTGAAGAACAGCATCCCAGCTATAGCATTTTGCATGTAGGGTATAATATTCAGTTTTGGTCTCTCCTGATCAGAACACCTTCTTCCACAGTTGCTATGTCCTCCTTCATGGGTTGAAAAACAAATTATCAGCTCATTTCAACAATCCCTTTCTTTCTGCCATTCTCCCATAAAGGCCAGACTGGTGGAGTGTACAACAAATAGTTGTGTCCACATATGATCCTACTCCAGCTGTGGATCTCTGAATGTGACAGTGAACATTTTTGCAAGACAGTGTACATGCATTTCAGTAACAGGGACTGATCTTATAGGCAGACAAACTGCTTTCCTTTATAAGTAAAAAGATAACGCTCACACATCCACCTATCTGGTGCATATATATCTTTATCATTTTAGGCAAGATAATGGTGTAACATAGTAACATTTTGGAGATTAAGCAGACTTTGGAGTGACTGCTAAACATTTGAATGTTTAGATATTTCTGCACAGCTTTATTAGAGGAAGCTGTATAGCACTGTGAAACAGTGGAGTTGATACAAAGAGTTTTGTTGAGGAACTATTGTGTGAGGAGCAATTCAAAAACTCTTTAAGGCCAGCCGAATCATCAAAACACACCAATCCCTCACTACTTTTCTGCTGATGCATATCTGAGTCCAACAGGCATCCTCCTCCTTCCTACCGCAAAGCCAGGGACAACATGCACATAGACACTGTGGGAGTGTAAGGAGAACTCTGAGCCATGAGTAAGCTCTCTGACCGCCTCCGGGGTATTTCTGCATGCAGGGCTCATATTCCAAACACTGGTTACAGTGAACTGATATATCTACGAAATGCTTTGGAGAAAATAGACCTGCCTGCAGAGAAACTAGACACTCGCAGTATCCAGAAAGATTTTAGTTATCTATATCTAAATCAAAAGATAAGATCGTGCAAACTGGTTTTGCAAAGTTGAAAACTTAGAACTTCATTGAACCTTTTTAAGCAGACAGATGGCTCACATAGATAAAGCTGGGGGTCCAGGGAGCAGACATGTTCAGCAGTCAAACTCTTAAGTATTCCAGGCTGACCCATTCGAACAGATGGATAATCCCATTTGTTTCAGTGTCATCAAAATTAACATCCGCGGCACATCTGAAATGCGCAAGAAAGTAGAGATGGCAAGGACGCAACACCGGAAATATGCGGGCTATATGTTCTAATGTGTTTATTTTGTCACGAAGCTGTAATAAAAAATAACGAGAGACACAGATTGCTGTTGCTGCAGAAGACAGTTTTTAAGTTTTCAAATTCGTTTCAGGAACTTCAAAATCTTCCTGTAAAGAAAGTTTCGACAAAAGCACCATTTTTAGCTTCCACCTTTATAGATTGCAACTACAGCACCCTGATTTAGAAAAATCGTATTAAGCTTACCTTTTTGCCTGTTTCCTTAAAGTGAATTTATTTGCGTTCAGTTGGCTACTCGACGCTTTCTGTTCCTGTCCATGTTTCGTGTACCTCAACCCCGCCTTCCTAAATATCTGTAGCGTTTTTAACAACGCCCTGCAGCCTCTCTGCTATGGAGAGCCGTTTCATTCAAAATCAAACAAATAAATAAATACTGTTATTAATACATTATTAATGAATGTATCCATGAAATAAAACAAAATTAATATTTAAAAAAGAAATTTTTACCTTATTTTTTTTTAATTTCTAGATTTATTTCATTTTTTTATTTGAAGATTAAATGTTTATTTTGTCTTATTTCATGGGGATATTTATTTATTTCATGAATTATTTATTAATAACAGTATGTCTTTATTTGATTTTTGAATGAATGGCTCTCCATATTCCTATGGCCCGGTGTGCCCCCTCTACACTGCGCCTGCGCACTTCACGCTCGTGAAACAGCTGAAAGGAATCCACTTTCTTAAAACAGATAACGCCTCGATGTGCTGGTCCAGTTTCTTCCGTTTGTTTTCTTTCTGGAAGCAAATGAGCTACAAGTCTTAAAAGCGAGGCAGTTGATTGTATGGACAGATAAAACATAGCAAAAAGAAGTTTCTTTTAATATTTGTAAACAACCTAATGAGCGTCTTTTATTTTCGCTATTTTTTCTGTTTTATCATTAGCTGATTTTCTGTTGTTCTCTGTCACCCAGGTTTATTTACCTTTTTAAAGGTGATCTTTAAAAAGGTAAATAAATAAATAATAACAACAGTAATAATAAAATAGACATGAATAGTACTACTTAATAAAATAGACATGAATACTACTACTACTACTACTACTAATAATAATAATTATTATTATTATTATTATTATTATTATTATTATTATTATTATTATTATTATTATTATTATTATTATGGAACCGTTCAAAGCAGAAGTTATGAAGGGTTGCACAAGATAAGAAAAAAATAAAACATTTTTTTAAAACACCTAAATCATGTAATACAATTCTAAAATGTATTTAAAATTTTTATTAAAAAAATTACATCTTAAATAAAAAGAAAACCATTCACAACACAGCTGACAGTCAATGTCAATGCATGTAAAAAAGTCTGTAACTAAAAATATGTCTTAAAAAAGGATCATCTCCTCGTGGAGATTGTTCCTCAAAACAGGTCCACTGTCTGAAAAAGCTCAATAACCCTTGGTCCTCAGTTGAGATTGGGGTATGGCCAGAAGGTATTTGCTTAAGGACAATGGCCAAATAGTGATGCTTGGAGGACTGGATTGGAGCAACACCAAAGCTTCTGTTCTTATGAGGTGGTCTCACTCTGAATGGTCAGTATCTATCAAAAGGGATCCAGGAGAGGAATGGTGGTGAGCTGACAGATTCATGGGGGGCCAAGATTCATTAAAGTATTTCAGTAATCAAAAGCTCGACTGTGTGCTTTGATCCAACAGATGAGATACACTGCTTCAAATTGCTGAAGAATTAAATGTTGAAGTATCTAAAGCCTTCCTCATCCTGCCATCACAAATGTGAACATTTTGTAAATGTTATGGGACTTTAAATTTAACTGGATATAAGCTTTTCAGTAACAAACACTTCAAACAGGTCTACTTTAAAAAAAAAAAAAAAAAAAAAAAAAAAAAAGAAGAAGAAGAAGAAATATGTGAAAAGCATCTTATGCTCACTATTATGCTCACCTTTTTCTCTTCCAACAGCCCTACTTCTCAGAATGCGTGGCATCACAACTTCTTTGAGCTTTGGAATGCATATCTGACAGCATTTGCTAGTAATCTAAAAATAAGAATTATTGCATATGTTCCAACACTGACATCTAGAGGCTTAACATTATAGATTATGTGTCTTTTCAAACTCCATGTCCCAGCGAGTTTCTCTCGAGTTCTCGCGTTATCTCAGCTGCCGCCGTTGTTCCATTGAGAGAATCTCAACATGGCATCCGACGGCACACCAGTCGCGGAGGCTCTCCCGTCTGAATTAGGGAATGCCATCGCGGCTTTGAATACATGGAGCAACCCAGACCTCCAGGCCAAGCTGGCCGAGCTTGGAGCTCCTAACATGGGTAAGAAAGACGGGGGGGATAGAACTTTATCAGCAGCGGGTTTAGCGAATTTCTAGCTAGCAAGTTGCTAACCGCTGCAAGGAGCAGTGAAGCGCAGTGCTTCCGTTGAAGTGGGCTACCACCAGGCCTGTAGAGTGTTTACATTAATTTGAACGCATTATACGTAGTTGTTAGCATATATCAATTTTTTTCCTAGCTAACATGGGATGGTTAAAGCACCAGCTAAGCTAATGTAATTTGGTCTGGTTGTATTTGATGAAGCACCCACTTCAGTTTTAGCACCTTTGCTAACTTTCAGGAGTAGTTGTTGACTGGATTAGTTACACATTTGGGTAATGATTATTTACGTATTAGTTACATTAACGTTATATGGTCGATATTCACAGTAATTTTCTGTCATCCAGGTCCTCGGGAGGAGCTTATTGACAGGCTGAAGGGTTACATGATCCAGGTGGGCAAACTGTCAGCTATTAAACAAGAAATGATGCCCTCGGGTGTTTGAGGGCTATATCAGAGCCTGAAGAAAAGATACAACACATACATTTAAATTCTTCTGACATATCCCATCCACTGTGAAATAATTTTTTTTCCGGATTGATCATATTTTCCCCATTCACTGTCATAATATAACCAGTGTTTATGCCTTCATTTGGTGTCTGAATAAGTTATTTGTCGTGCTTGTTTGAATTTGCAGACTGGAATCATCCTCACCAAACCAAATGATGACAAAATGGGCTCTCAGGTGAGTTCTTTATAGGTCCCAGGGGCATTATGAGGGAATGTTATGATTCTGTTATTTGACTAGGGTGGGTTGGAAATATGTAGCATGTTCAAAATGTCTGGGATTTCACAACACTGCTCTTGTTGTCTTTGTATACATCTCCTAATAGACTTTCTGTTCACTGTGAAAATAGAGAAGGGAGAGTAAAGCAGTTTGGTCTGATATTGATTTGTATTGCTTTTAGAGTGATTAACTGTTAAAAATGATTAACAGATAGACCATAAATAACAACCACGTATGCTATGGTCACATCTAGACATCTTTAGGACTTTCAACTACAGGGCTACTTTGCAACTTCTAAAAAAAAAAAAAAAAAAAAAAAAGTCAAATTTTAAAAATAACCAAACTGTTGCACAGCCTCTACATAATACATGAAGTCACCATACTTGTTTTTTCTCATTTCTGTAACTCTCTTCACTTCAGATGCCGGCGATTCCACCTATGCCCCCCATGCCTATGCCGCCAATGCCTCCTGGCATGAGCATGCTCCAACCTCTGCCCATGATGCCCCCAGGAGCTCCCCCTCCACCCGGTATTCCCATGGGAATGGACCACGCTCCTCTACCCCCTCCGGGCCTGTCCCAGGATGATCAGCTGAAGATGGCTCAGCAGAGAGCAGCCATGGTTTTACAGCAGGAGGAACGGGCCAAGCAGCAGGTGAACTTTACTGAATATTTGTAGCCCGTTTGAACCTTTTAAAACACCAGATAAGAGTAAGACATTCAGGGTGACATAATGTAACTATTTTAAATTGTCGCGATCACATGGACCTCTTCATTTGCTGTTTGCTCTCTATATTCTTTTATGCCTACATTTTTTTTATGATTTGTTCCTCTCACCCTGCATCAGGCTGCGGTAATGTTGGAACAGGAGCGACAGCAGGAGATGGTCAAGATGCAGACAAGATCCCTGCCCACCGGTTTGTTTAATCCTTTATTCTTTATTTAAATAACCAAACATTTGATTTCTTTTTAAAAAGACTTTTTACATACATTTTACCATGTTCGGGCCACAACCTCAATGTCGTGAATTGGGAATGCAGACAGACCACAATTCTAAAACAACGCAGAAAATTGACATCATCATTCACAACTTCTCCTTCAGTTCGCTGATTGGCCCGGTTAAACTTCTGTCAGAGGAATCAAAGTGTATGCGAGAAAGCCCCCACTGAGCTGTAAGCGAGATTTGAATCGAGCAGAATAGCGAAGGAGGCAATGGCCAGGCTAGCGTCTGACACAACTATGCCTAGAAGGACAGATAGATGACTGAAAATATTGCTGGTCAAATATTTGGAAGATTAAACTAATAATAATAAATAGATGACAAATATCCTCCAGCAATACTAATTTTGATGCCTGAGTGGGACAGATTAGTGCAGCTGGACTACTGACAATATTTATGCAATAAAACCAAAACGAAAAACACAATGATTAAGCTTTAATATTGTGCCATGTTATTTAACAAACAAAAATGAATATTAACAGCCACCAGAGAGCAGAAAACCCTGACGTAGCCATAGGGATATTGAAGATAAAACAAATAACAAGAATTCTTCCATCCCTCAAAGTTCCTTTACAGGCTCTTATGAAGCGCATTCATTTTTTTGCACAAGCAGTTTAGCACTCCTTATTTGGAATCTTTTAAGATCAGACCTTTGAGGTTTAACGTCAATTTCTTTGTGTTTTCCTGCAAATAGCTTCACGGACCTGATGTATGACTGGTTCAAATTTATTTTGTTTTTTGTTTTGCTTATCTTTTTTACCGTAATGTTAGCTGATAAGGCAAAAGTGCCTCAGGCAACGCTGTGAGCTTCACTATCTCCACCATTACAACTGTGTTTTTGTCGGAGGTTTGCTCTGCCCAAGCAGTTCTAATCGGCGCTTTCTTCAGCAGTGTTCTATGACATAAAGTACCCGTAAAGTATCTTGGTTGTAATGTGACAAAATTTTGAGGTATGGATAGTTTTGTAAGACGTCTCACACAGTTCATATTCAAATGATCAGATGTGATTCATTTTTCCTTGTGATTTCTGTATTAAGTTTCAGTCTTGGATCCTCGAGGTCCACTTCCTCCTGGTGTCACCATGCTGCCCCCCCAGAAACAGAGGGTGCCACCTCCTCCAGGAGAAGATAACAAGGAGGTAAACGCATCATTTCCTCCTGTATGGGGTCTTTTTCAAAACAAATCGAAAAGCTTTTATAGCTAATTTGATGTTAAATGAATCCTCTGTCTGCTTCTCATTTGCTAAAGAGCCATGGATATGGATTTAGTGCATTTATAGGATAAACAATATTTCTATATATCTGCTGTAAATGAGGGTTGTTTTTTTTAACCCTAGAAGTTGTTTTAACAAAATGAAAAACTTCTTTTCAATTAAGATATCTTGTTGAAAGTAGAAACTGTGATTTATCTTAATTAAAGACTTTTAATCTAAACCATTCCAGGCCTGGCAGAATGAGGAAATAAGTGTCGGCGGCCCTAAAATCCCTCAGGTCCTGGAGAAGATCCTCCAGCTGAAGGAGATCAGACAGGAGCAGCTCACTGACGCAGCAGGTCAGGACAACTATCTGCTACTGAAAGAAAAGCTCTGATTAAAGACAGTTCTCTGATCCTTATTGCTTGATATTCCTTCTAAATAATCTTTCTTCAACAGATGAAGAAAGTATGAGTTGATTAATCCAGGAATTATTGAATAGATACTCGATCTCTAAACTTTTTGATGGCTGCATCCTTAGTTGGGATGGATCCTGGTCCCGTTGTGTGAACAGGCTGTTTGATCTGAAAGGAGCTTTAATGTGCTGTTTCTGTGTTTGAGGGAAGCTGAGTGGTTAGGATGATGATGCATGAGCATCATCATCCTAACCAAGTGGCTGTTTGTTTCTTTATTTTGAGTCAGCAGAACATTTCAACACAAAAAGATAATTTATTTAAATAAAGGAAATGACTCTTGAAACACTATGGTGGCTGAATCAGGAATATTCTTGTGCGTGTCTTTAAAATCACATTAAAAATGAAATCTGGAGACTTTTACGAAGGTGTTGAAAGGTGTATTCTTGGTGGTTGATGATCAAGTCCTGATTAAAAAAAAAGTGGTATTATTATTATTATTATTATTATTATTATTATTTTATTTTATTGTCTAACAAGTTTAGTAATTATTAAATAAATAAACAAAAGACTATACCACAAGCAGGCTGTATTTGGGAGTTATGACACTCACAACAGAGTTAAGAATATGCCATATTATTACAAGTGGTTAAATTGCGTAGTTTGTTGATGTGATGAGTCTTGCATTTTATAATCTGACACTGTCTTCACAAAAATCTGATCAGAGGAGCGTTTGTGAGTTTGGGTAGATAAACATTTTTTCTTGTTTAAAATATTTTAATACATAATTGTAGAAATCATTTAAATGTTATCATCAACCTCCAGATGAAGATGATGATGAGGGAGGAGAGATGGATGCAACCAGTTCCTCCGCACAAGCAATGTCTGAAACAGAAGACGATGGCCAGATGTCTAAAAAAGATGTAAGTCCTCTAACCCTCATATTCTACTCTTGTCAATTGCTTTTTAAAAAAAATTTACAAACCAAATGTTTTCATTAGAAAAACCGCAAACGCAGGAATCGCAAAAAGAAGAGCAAGAAGAAGCGAGCGCTGGAAAAGAAGGAGCAAGCAGAACAGCAGCAGCAGCAGAAGAAGGAAGGCAGTGAGAAAGAGAAAGAGAAGGACAAAGACAAGGGAAAAGATCCAGAGGTGGAGATCGAGTACGTCACTGAAGAGCCAGAGATTTACGACCCAAACTTCATCTTCTTCAAGAGGATCTTCGAAGCTTTTAAGGTGACTACAGGAGATTCCTAATGTAGACTAGAAGTTAAAGTTCCTTTTTGTTTAAATTGTGTGACAAAGTTATCCCCTTTTCATTATATGTAGTTAACTGATGATGTGAAAAAAGAGAAAGAAAAGGAGCCAGAGAAGGCAGAGAAGCAGGAGGCTGTGGGCATGTTGCGGAAAAAAGGCTTCGAGTTGGAGAGGAAGGACAGCGACGATAGTGATGAGGTATGAATTTTCTCCGTTCCCAGAAAAGAGTGTGTGTGTTGAGGATGAGTTTAACATCTGGACTGTTTTTCATCTGCAGGAAGCCAAACCAGATGCACCAAAACTGTCCAAGAAAAAGCTGAGGAGGATGAACAGGCTGACTGTGGCTGAACTCAAGCAGGTGAATCAAGACTGTTGTAAAATAAATTAATAACTAGTGTGACTTGAAACCACTTGAATAGATCATCCCTACTGTGGAATATGGTAATGTTGCCATTATGCCTTGGGTATGCTTTGGATCAGTCGACATACAGGACAGTTCTGGAAGAAAATGTGTTACAGGCCACTTAAGACTTATGCAGAGATTCGTCTTAAAATAGGACAGCCCTAAGCATATGGTTAGAGATGTATGCTTGCATCAAAACACACTGAGAGATTCAATTGGTCTAGTCAAAGTCCAGACTCCAATAAAAATCCAGTTGAAATCTGTAGCAGGACTTGAAAACTGTGCAAACCTGGTAGAGCTATACCCCAAAAGACTTGTGATGAGTCTACAAAGTATTGATGTTATTGTTTGTAACATGACTAAATGTAAAAAAGAAAGAGGAGTTAACACTTTTCCAAAAGGTATTATACATATTTAAAAGGTATTTATGTTGTTGCCGTCTCATAAAATAATTCGCTCTCACAGTCCTGTTCATGTCTCTTGGTTTCCTGATGGGTTTTCACAGTTGGTTGCCCGTCCAGATGTGGTGGAGATGCACGATGTGACGGCCCAGGAGCCTAAGCTTTTGGTCCACTTAAAGGCCACCAGGAACACGGTGCCAGTGCCGCGCCACTGGTGCTTCAAAAGAAAGTATCTGCAGGGAAAGAGAGGTATTGAGAAGCCTCCGTTTGAGCTGCCGGAGTTCATCAGGAGGACAGGAATCCAGGAGATGAGAGAGGCTCTGCAGGAGAAGGTGGGTGGCTCTTCAGCTCTCTTGAAGAAAGGATTTAGGTGAGAAGGCCCTATGTCGCTAATGGTGTTGCTGTATGATTGCCTGCTTAGGAGGATGCCAAATCTATGAAAACCAAAATGAGGGAGAAGGTTCGACCCAAGATGGGGAAGATTGACATCGACTACCAGAAGCTCCACGATGCTTTTTTCAAATGGCAAATTAAACCTAAACTCACTATCCATGGAGACCTTTACTACGAGGTACAACACTCAGCTTTCTTCCTTCAGGGCTAAACTACGGAGGTTAGAAGTACACTGATTTCAGGATGAGGTGATGAGATTTTTGGCTGATAGTATTTTCTTTCTTTCATACTTCAATTTTTCCTTTTTATGTGTCATTATGTTGGTCCAGTAATTACTGCATCGTGGTTTTTCTTGTGTCTTTAGGGGAAAGAGTTTGAAACCCGCCTGAAAGAGAAAAAACCAGGAGATTTGTCAGATGAGCTGCGGATTGCTCTGGGGATGCCAGTTGGACCTGTAAGCTGTGTAACATTACATCAAAAACTAGCAGGCAGCCTAGTTTTAAAGTAAATGTTTGAAATTTTATATGAAAATCATCCCCATAACTGCAAGCATAAAAGGTAGATTTGGATCAAACAAGACACTTTGCTAAAAAAAAAAAAAAAAAAAAAAAATGTATACCTCTGGATATCTTTCACATTTTTTTGTGTCTTTTCACCAGTATTTTGAAGATTTATCTAGAATGATGAGTCTAAGTTTGGAAGAGCTTCCTACCATCACCCTAATGCTTAGCTCCCTCCACAGATTCTCTTTTACGTTCAGTTTGGACTGCTGATTGTTGACGTTAATAATACTTCCAGTAAGCAGAAACCCGTTAGTCAAACAAAAGTTGACTTTAAATCTACGTCTGCCAGGGGTGTGAATAATTTTGGGTGCAACTCTCACTCTATCCATCTTCCCATCAACTCTGACCAGCTTCCCTGTACCTGTTTAAGAAGAACACTCCCCAGCTTGATGAGCATTTCTCATAGTAGACATGTTGTGTTCAGTGCAGTGGTAGTTTTCACCACACATTTGTAGTGTTTTGCATCAATGGCACAAACTTTTTTTTTATTATTGGGAAATCCCAATTAAAATACATTGAAGTTTGTTGTTGTCATGTAACAAAATGTGACACGGTGCAAAGGATATTGATACTTTTGTAAGGTGTGGTAGATTAGTGGTTTAACACTTATTAGATGTGACAAACTGTTGTATTTATGTGTCATTCTGTCTGTTTGCTGCTCTAATTAATGTCCAGGCAGTATACATGTTTGCCGAGATGTGGCATGGCGTGTTCACACCAGCACGCTAACAAGGAACATCACAAGATAACTGTTAATAAAGCACAGTAAATATTTACTCATGTAGCTAATGTTATAGACAGCACTGTATGACAGTGAAAATGATTATCGCATCATATTTTTAGCTCAGTGAGCAGGTCCAGCAAACAGTGAGCCTGTTTTACTGTTGACTGGGCGAACACTCTTTACTTAGTGATAATTTGTCATCTTCACCCTTTCATGCCTAGAACGCTCACAAGGTGCCACCTCCCTGGTTGATAGCCATGCAGAGGTACGGTCCCCCTCCCTCCTACCCTAACCTCAAGATCCCTGGACTCAACTCCCCAATCCCAGAGGTAAAAACATGCAGAAACCTCTATATTTTGGTCAAAATGTGAATCTATAAAGCTTTTATAATGCAAGAATAGCTTTTTTTTTTTTTTTTTTTTTTTTTTTTTTTTTTTTTTGTCCCATATGCTAAATTATGAAATTATTGTGGTTATTGATATGTACTGTCTTCCTTGTCATTATCTGTCTCCCTGTTTGTCTCTGTTCATCAGAACTGTACGTTTGGTTATCACGCCGGTGGGTGGGGGAAGCCGCCAGTAGATGAGATGGGCAAACCACTGTACGGCGACGTGTTTGGGACCAATTCCACAGATTTCCAGGTCAGAGCTACGTTGCGTAGCATAGGGCGAATTGAAAAACACATTCTCTTCTGCTTTGCTTTATTTTATTTTATTTTATTTTTTATATCCTAGTTAAAGGAAAACCATTGCAAAATATAGTAAAACTATCAATATTAAAAAGTAAATTAAAACAAAATCTATATAATACTTCCACTTTTATAAAGTGTTGTTGTTTT
The DNA here is from genome assembly GCA_014839685.1 of Anableps anableps. Lineage (NCBI taxonomy): Eukaryota > Metazoa > Chordata > Actinopteri > Cyprinodontiformes > Anablepidae > Anableps > Anableps anableps. Next base: position 10,526,943 of record CM026085.1, read on the forward strand.
ACAGCCGAACCCTCAGGTGTCATTATGGTTATTATAGCCAAAGAAACTGTTTTGAAAATATTCATCATTGAAATTTTTATATATATATTTTTTCAAAAGTTTCTTTTTTGCAACATCTGATTTTAAATCAGCTGTTAAATAACTAACACGTTCTTAACATATCCAAGGCTTATTTCCAAAAAAGGTTAAAAAAAATCCATTTAACCATCACCAGTTATATTGAAAATAACTTTTAATTAAAACAGATTAGTATCATTAATCAAATTGGCATTCATTTTGTTAAAATCCTGATAATTATTCAACATTTGATATTTTACCCAAGACTGACATAAATCAAAGGAAGAATTAAATGAATATTGTTTTCCTCAATGATTTAGGAGAATAGTAAATTTTAAATGAGATGTTACACAAAAACTATTAATGCATTAAAAGGAGTATTTAGGGTAATCTTTCACGTTTCAGACTGACTTTTTTTTTTTTTTTATCCATCAGCCATTTGTTATGTTCTCTGTTTTTATTAACTGTGGCATCAAGTAATCAAACTTGCTTAAGGGCTTTATGCAAAAATATTTGAAATAACATTTTTGTAGATTTTTTTTTTTTTCCAGGAATTTGATATTTTTGTCCTTTTATGACAAATGGTAATAAAATGATGCTTGAGAGTTTGACGTTAATGTCAATATCTAGAATTCATGGTTTAAATGTGATTCTGTGTCCAGGCTAAAGCAGAGGAGGAAGAAGTGGACCGCACACCGTGGGGAGAGCTGGAGCCTTCAGATGAGGAGTCGTCAGAGGAAGAAGAGGAGGAGGAGAGCGATGAAGAGAAGCCAGATGAAACCGGATTCTTCACACCAGCAGACAGGTGCTTAGCATGCAAATTTAATCAAGTTTTGACAAAGTATGAATGCTTGCTTCTCGAGGAGTCTTAAAAGGGTTTCTGATGTAAATGCATATTTTCAGGCCTTCAGAATTTATTAGAATAAGTAACAAGGAAAATGTTAAAACACACCGAAAACGTGCTTTTATTTTGCCGTTTATCAATTTAGACTCATTTGCATTTTTTGATTATTCGAAGCATCAAGCTGTGAAATTAGAAGCCGTTTTTTCTTCCTGTCTTTATTACAGACGCTGAAGAGTTTGCCTTGCGAATCATAAGCAAGTTTTACCACCTAAATGAATGACCTGTGGCTTTAGTGTTTATCTTATCAGTTTGTGTTGGAATGATTGCATTAATGCGTTTGATATTTTTCAGCCCCTGTGGTTAAGCCCAACATAAAAAACCCCCTTGGCCTGTAGACGGATACACTGAACTAACCCCTGTTTGTCTACTTTTGTGCATTTCAGTGGGTTAATCACTCCTGGAGGCATCTCATCAGTACCAGCCGGCATGGAGACTCCAGAGCTGATTGAGCTGAGAAAGAAGAAGATTGAGGAAGCCATGGATGGGTGAGTGTCACTCCACAACTGTCACAAGTATGCTGCTGCTTTAATTTTGTGTCGCCTTTTAGATTATTTTTTTTTTTTTTTTCTGATGAGATTTCTTGATTAAGTTGTTTATCTTCAGAAATGAGACGTTTGTTTTAATGAATTTATTTATAGAGGTTATGTTTTCTTGCTCAGGATAAACAGTTCTTCACTGCTTGGTTTTTAAAGTGTCCCAAACTAAAGAACACACTGGTGCTCTGAGATTTATTGAGCTTTGATAGGACATTTTAGCATAAAGTGTGATATTCAGTAATGTTGGTGAACGCTATGATAACAGTATGGTTTACAACAAATATCTAACTGAACCATGTTACTGTCTTTCTGCATTGAATGTAATTCATATTTCGTAGATCACTCTGTGCTGCCTTCACTTGCACTCGGATATGTTATTTACTCATTTAAACACTATTTCACACATTGTGTTCACATTCCACAGTGCAAATAAATGTTTTGTTTTTTTTCTGTCATTAATTAGCTGAACAGACTTATTAAAATTCCAGCCCTAATTTATTCATTAGTTACATCAGCAGCTGATGCATCTTTTTCCATTCTACTGTTTCATGTAGTTGATGCATTAAAACGTTTAAAAGCATTTGTTCTGTGTTCACCATTGAGAAATAGAATACTGCACATGCTTGTGGCGCTAGTTTCTGTGCAGTTGTTTGTCAGAAACCTCTTTTGTTTTTGAAGGCAGTATAAGATTAACTGTATCTTCCTGCATTCTTGCTGAATAGTTTTTAAAGTCTTAATGGAATTGGTTATTACAGTACCTTGCAAAAGTAATAATGTACCTTAAACTTTTTCACAAATTGGCACTTTACAACCACAAACTTTTTAATGTATTTTATTTAAATCTGAAGTGATAGAAGTGGAAGGACAAATGCATGGCAAATCATCCCCATGGTATGATGCTGCCATCATCATGTTGGGTGATGTTTCCCTCTGAAGTCACCTAATTGGGGCCATATGAGAAATTCTAATACAATGCGTCCAGGTTTTTGATTGTAACATGACAAGGGGAGGAAAAGTTTAAGAGGTATGAATGCTTTTGGAAGGCATTAAGTCACAGCAATAAGTTAAAAACCCGTCTCCATTTAATACATTTTGTTTTGTAGGAATGAGACCCCACAGCTTTTCACTGTTCTACCAGAGAGACGAACTGGGCCTGTGGGAGCGGCCATGATGGCCTCGACACACATCTACGACATGACGGGGGTGAGACCCCATGGATTTCAGAACAAAATCAAAATGTCCTTCTGTTTTATTCGGTTATGAAATCCATCTTATAGAATTTCCTTTTGTTTTTTTTAAAAAATATTTTCTTGCTCTCTGCTGCATCCAGGTTGGACGCAAGACTGGTGGAGGGCAGGAGTCACAGGGTGTGGAGGTGGCCCTGGCCCCTGAAGAGTTGGAGCTCGACCCGATGGCCATGACTCAGAAATATGAGGAGCATGTCAGAGAGCAGCAGGCCCAGGTGGAGAAGGAGGACTTCAGTGACATGGTGGCTGAGCACGCTGCCAAGCAGAAGGTTTTTAAACTATTTTGTAAAACTAATATTGCTATAGTACTGTGTGTGTGTGTGTGTGTGTGTACATATATATATATATATATATATATATATATATATATATATATATATATATATATATATATATATATATATATATATATATATATATATATATTATTTTTTTTTAACTTTGTGATGGTTTTTGATTAATATCCCTCTGCTTCCACTCTTTCCTTTGTTTCTAAACAGCAAAAAAAGAGGAAGGCCCAGCCACAGGACACACGAGGCGGTGCCAAGAAATACAAAGAGTTCAAGTTCTAGAGAAACACCTACACCAGGCACTGCACTGAGCTGGTCACAGCAGGATGTGAAATGGAGACATGCTCCGATTCAGAGGATGTACGCAACAGTCAACTGTTAGATCAGTACCCAGTTTTTGTTCCCTTTTTACAAAAAGTATGCATCAACAAAATGTCATGTAATTGGTGTCATGTGCATTTCCTGTTTACCTTGTACTTTTAAGGTCTGGGCTATTTTTCAACTATGTTATTTTTTTTTTCTCTTCAGTTTTTTTTTTTTGTAAATAAATGATGTGATGACACAAACATCAACATCTGATTAATCTTTGTCATTTCATAATTTTTTGGGAGGGTATGTTGTGCATGTGTAGTTCAGAGGTCTGCAACCTTTACAATCTTTTATTTATTTATTTATTTATTTTTTTTTATCCTTTTTTTTGCCATTTTTAACTTTAGAGCCACAAATGTTACATGACCTTTTGGAAAAAAAGCCTTTTTGATAAATATTTACTATAGTTTTTAAATAACCATCATTTAATGTCTACTTTTAGGATGGATTCATTTTCTTTTAAGGGATATTTGTTGAAAATTATTTACAAAGAAAGAACTATGGGACTTTTAGTACCATGATTTGTGTTGTGGGAATTTATAGCTACACGTAAATTTATACCTAATCACATAATGACAATTGCCGAATTGATCAAAGAAAGGATGGATTTTTTAAAAAAACAGACTGAAAGTCAAGAAGGATTGCTCTGCTATGCACTCAAAGTAAATCATAATTTAGGCTTTTACAAAGCGATGTTGCAAAAAGCTGCAGTTTCTGCTCCCTCAGCCGGGTGGCAGCAGAGGACGCCGAACACGCCGGTCACGTGCCCCAGCCTGAGAAGCACAGTGACCTACATAAGTGGAGCAGCTACGTGTTGACTCGGTCACTGGTACACAACTGCGCATAAAGAGCAACAGCCTTGTTCAGATCAAATTCTTTTTACCCTGCTAAGATGGGTTGCGACATTTCGCCATACTGCCAAAAAAGTTCTGCTGGTGGATTATAACTGTCAGCTATTAGCATTTTTTTTTTTTTTTTTTTTTTTTTTTTTTTAAAGATTGTTACTGTGAAATGTTACTTGATGCAATTGAAAGAAAGGTGCATTCTGCAGCTTTGTGACTGAAAGCTTAAATTATTATTGGTGCATTTTGAAAAAAATAAAACAAGGATGCTGACAAGAAATCCAACCATCCCACTGGACGTCCCTAGAATCAGTACTGTAGGTATTCCAACTGCATTGGGGGTTTTTTTGTTTGTTTTGTTTTGGGTTTTTTTTTTTTTTTTTTTTTTGTGGTTTTTTAAAATATTTTAGTGGTATTTTGTTGGATAAGATACACCAGAGATTTATATTGACTCTCCGTGTACTTTCACTTGATGACTGTGCAGATCTGGAGCGCTGCGTATAATTTAGCCCAGGATAATCCCGTGACCATGTTTTAATCTGCCTGAGTCTAATCTGTTTATCAATGGCAGCCACTTCTGGTAGTGAGAAAAGCATGTTAAAACGAGCAGCAGGAAGGGCGGTTAGATTCATTCATATCACTATCTGACATACTAAAATCAAGAGTTATTTTACTGAGCAAAACTCCAAAAAGTGGCTTTATCCTGGTTAAATTTGGTATTTAATGTGTAATGAAATATTTATAACCTATTAGTAAGGAAATTGTGAAGATATGCGAGTGTTAATTCTCAAACTTTGGGCAATATAAATATTTTTAAGCATTTAAAAATAAGTTTGATAAGATCATGCTGTGATTTATACCAATTTTTAAATTGCTCAATTAGGTGCTTATAAACATAACACATGAGTTATTTAAATGATTGATGTTTATATTATACTGATAAATATGTTTAAAGTAGATGTTTAACAGTTTGCAATCATCTTCCGTTTTAGAGTTTGGATTTCAAAAATACTACTCATGCATCACATGCTTGAGGAAAACTGGTCCTTATCAGGCCTTCATTAGAGCCCAGTTATGACTGCATCCTCGGGCTGCCAAAAACACACACATGAGGCTGATGTAAGCTCTCTGATCACAGCTGTGATGATCTGCTGAGCCGATGGCAGACGGCCACGCGTGACGTAGCCTACGCGACGCTGTCATTAGGTCACCTTCTGATTCACAATCAGATTCTGAGGTTGCAATCAGAGCCGCGCCTTTGTCACCCGAGGACCAAAATACTGCACCTGCTTATAAAGCCGCAGAGGCTGGGCAGGCAGTTCTGGAAAACAACAACAAAAACAGAGTGGTTTTTGATATGACTTGGTCAAACAAACAAAATTTTCCCTACCTATCAACAAATACGGAATTCTCTTCCCTTATTTTGATGTCACATCTGACAGTCAATGGGAAGCAACTACAAAGCTTTGAAAACACCTGCAAGCACAAGATATCTTTAACTAACTGGTTTTGCACCTTTGTGTGAGTCTGAGAGCTTACCTGTATCTGTATGACTAATGGAAATCTTTCCAGCAGCACTAAATGAGTGTGTCAGAAAAGTTGCCCCACGCTGATCAAAAAAATAAATAAATGGAAATTAAAAAAAAAAACAAAAAACAAAAACAAAACTATATATATATATATATATATATATATATATATATATATATATATATATATATATATATATATATATATATATACATACATACATACATACATACATATATATATATATATATACATACATACATACATACATACATACATACATACATACATATATATATATATATATATATTATATATATATATATATATATATATATATATATATATATACACATGCATACATACACACACACACACACACACACACACACACACACACACACACACACACACACAGTATGTTGAGGCGGGTCGTTCTGTCAGACAATAACACCATGGAGGCTTTCTATTGGTCAGTTTGTCTGTAGTGGGTCTCGTGCTCAGAGAGCCGCGTTCCTTCCCCTGACTGAAGAGGCGTTGTTCCTCTTGCTTTCTGCTCACTCTGCGACTTCACCGACACAAATTTCCGCTTCCTGCACCGACAAACACCAGGAGCCAGCACCCACGGAGCCGACACGAAGTTAAGCAAGAACGGAGAAGACTGGGGTTTCGCTTACCCCGCTTTCGGGTACAAACTCCGTCAAACGTCGGGCATGTTTTTTACTGTTGGTCACTGATTAGCACCACACGGAGCAACTTTCCGTTAGCACTCGCGAACATTAACACGTTTGCTGCAGTTGGAGGCTAAAAAATTAAAAACCTGCAAAGGAGAGAAGAGAAGGACCGACACTCTCAAGAAGGAAGACTAATTAGGGTGGTCCCCCGCTGTCGCTATCTCCAATTGAAAGACCCTCAGTTTTTCAGCCTCCAGGATGTCGGAGCGAGGAGGGCTCCCGCGGACTGGGGGCGTCCCTTCACCGCACATGCAGCCCTCCAAGCCGGTTTGCATCACCTCCAACCGGCCGGTCCATATGAACCTCTACGCCACCTGGGAGGTCGACCGATCCTCACCCAGCTGCGTGCCGAGGTATGTGAAAAGGGGGGACAAGCGAAAACCGAGCAATGACTTGTCGTTTTCTGGGCTCGCTGTGAATGTGTTTACACTGGAGGGTTGCAAATACACAAACACACCAGGGGTACGTAGTTTAGAGATCCACCTTTTTGGATTTTGTCTGTTTTTACTATGTATAGTTAACCTTTCAGCTACCATTTAAAGGAAACCATTCCTGCACTTTTAATTTACCTGGTGACCACCGATTCTCATAAAATAATCACTTGCCCAGTAGCATTTACAGCCTCATTGCTAAAGATAACACGAACAGGCATGTTTCCTGCCTTTTATCTGAATAAGATTGTGCAGTGGGGGCAGCTGCAGACGGTTTTATTGTTTTTTTTTTTTTTTTTTTTTTTTTTTTTTTTTTTTTTTTTTTTTTTACCCAGTCTTCAGTTTGCCACACATTTGATCCCTACAGACACAAAAGAGATGAAGACTTCTTCGCTGTGCAACTGTTGAGAGGCAGTAAATACACAGCTGTAACACAGAGTGCTGCTTTCTGGAAAACAAAGGAGAGCTGAAATGACCTGAGATGCTGTGTTTTCAACAGATTGTCAGCCTTCTTCTACCTCATGCTGATTATAGTCAGCAGTGGCTCTATCTGATTTGTGTGTGTGTGTGTGTGTCCATAAGGGCAATGCAGCAAGGTCACACTGGAGGCGAGACACCTTCTCCTACCTAAGCTCACTCCCAGACAACAGACTGAATTAGGTTGCTTTGTTTGCGGTAGCACGCTCCAGAGTCTGTCTTTCAATGGAGTTCCTTCGGCAAAGGTCACAGACAAGCAGATAAGCTTTCGCACTTTCTTGTGTGAGCTGTAAAAAGATGTGTCAGATTCATGTTCTCTGATTTGACCTATATTTACAATGCCTCATTGATAGCTGTGTACCACAAATTGGAATTTGATACAAGGTCTAAGGTTAGGTGCTGGTAATGGAAACTGCCATTTGCTGTTGATGGACAGATGGTTATGGATTTTACATCATGTTCAAACTTCAATGCACATACCAGCTAATCTCAAATTATCTGTAGACTTGGAAACAACAACAACATTTTGTGTATTGCTTTGACTGCCGGTAACATTACAGATGTCCCAATCAGTGGGGCAGTGATAGGAACTGGCTATTTTTCCCTGTATGAGCTCCTATGAAAACAGTTATTGTTGTTTTTCTTAAAATTTTTAATCATTAAGTGCATCGTAGTTACAAAATTCATGTATTTTCAGTTTATCAACACACCAAAAAGAACACTATAATATGATGCACTTATTTTGAATTTTTTTAAAAATCTGAAAATCTGATAAAAATCCTGATTGGTTACAGGACCAATGCTTTGGTTGGTTGGAAGCATAAATGTGCTGACCTTGAAATTCCTGCATTTACTTTTAGATTTAGCTACTACTTCTGTCCACTTTTTTTTTAATCATAGGCCTTCAGGGAAAAAATGGAATCAGTAAAAATTGGAATCTGTGGATCAGATCTCATTGAAAACCAGAAGTCATTATTGGTCAGGACAAGCCTGATCTTTATTTAAAGTTTGTTTCCAGCCTTCCTGTCATTAATCGTTTATATCAGGAGAAGAGGCAACATCACACAGTGTGTGTGTGAGAGAGAGAGAGACAACATCACACTGTGTGTGTGAGAAAGAGAGAAGTTTCTGTAAAATGAGGTGTTAACTTTGAAAGCAAAGGCTAAATAATGATGCAGTTGACATTTTAAGGTGTTTTAGCATCTTAAAGTAGCAATTAGCGCGGTTAGCATTACTAACTTTAAACATCAGTTGTCTATTCTGTCTGTACTGTTGTTTTTTTTTTTTCCCCACAGTACCAACTTCCACATCAAATAGTGTTGTCATCAGTGCAACCCGTTAGCTCTTGGGTACAGGGAGTTTACAGACGGGTGATAAAGATTGGATATTTGTGTTCCTGATAGGCTGGGTAAGTTCAAAATTGTCCAGATAATTTCTTGTAGTAAAGCAGATCTTCAAACTTTCACTAACAGATTTCCTCTTTATAATTTTTTGGTTGGAAGCCTGAAATGCCTCTCTCCAGATGTGCCCTGATGTTTAGATTATTGGATTATTAAAGGTAAAAGTAAAGTGGGAATACAAGGGGCATTTGAACGCAGTGGTGACTCCTTAATGTTGCTTTTTAGCTGTCTTTGAAGCACTGCCTCAAGGGTTTGTTTTGCTTTTTAGGAAAGTGTGTGTTTGTGGCTGTATTATGCAATTGAATAAATAAATCACGCATTGTTTGATGTGTATTCAAAACATCCTACGTCCTCACCTATTTTCTTTTTATAGACTGTTTATTTTTTAAGTAGATGTGCAAATCCATACCGCTAGCTTGGAATATTTTGCGCCCTAAAACTGAATTATAGAATGTTGTTTTTCGGAGCTTTTTCCTGCAGCTGCCACAGTCCGTCAAATAACTTTGATTCAGCTGCAGTTGCAGCTACGCAGCGACTCAGTCAGGAAAAAAAAGAAAATGGGGTTTGGAGAGAAATCGAGAACGAGACACAGGGACAGGAGGAGAAGGAGCCTCTGTCATCTGCATTTAAATAGGATTTCTCACAGACATAGGCTACAGAAACAGTGCTGCCAGCGGTGAAATAACATGCATCCAAATCAGATGTTGTGATACATTTCTGTAAGCATTTTAACTTTCTTGCTGCTTTATCTTTGCTGCTGCAGCGAGAACTGACAGCTCCCCTCCTATTCAGTTGAGGTGTTGCTGCTCAAACCTCTTCCTGCCTACCCAAAATGCCACTTGGTATGTTGTTTACGCTGTGCTGAAGGCTGAAATTTCCCTCACAGGCACAAACATGTATTCAGCTGCCTTCTCCAAATCCTCACTCAAAAAGAAACCGGGGAAAAAACAGCTGAAAATATCTGCACATAAGTGTTTATGTTTTCTTTTATTGTTTGGTTTTTTTTTGCCTTTTGTCAATCAGCAGGAAGTACCTGGGAGATCATATCAATTTTTACATGCTGCCATGAGTGACATTTTGCTTTGTTGTTGCATCCTTCCACAAATGTGAACAACCTCAAGTTTTTGTTTTGAGGGTGACTTAGAAATGAACTCCAACCTCTCTCATGTCCATTATTACAACACGACTCCATCTGAGGTAATTTCTCTGATCAGATGTCCTGACCTTGTTTTTCTGTCTCCAAAACAGCAGATGGGATTGTTTCACTGGCTCCACGCCTGCTAATTCCTAGAGAAGCAATGGGCAATTTCTCTTCTTGGTGTCTGTTTTTGATTCTGCAGTGTCACAAGCACATACTCTCGCACGCATTGAGTAGTGCCTGGCATCCATCCTCTCTACTCGGCTCATTGGTTCTCATCCCTCACCTCATGCGGGGAGTTCTCCACCGCCAAATAATCCAAGGGATGAGTAAAGCAGCTCTGCTCCCTAGTTTGACACTTCACCTCACAAATATAGAGACAATAGCGAAGGTTTTCGGCTGTACTTTCTGTCAGGCGGAATGTCTACAGTAGCAGTCGGTGCCACATGGTTCGGATTCCTGAATCCAGCAGAGTTTACTTAAGTTCTGTGATGATGTGCTGCTGCTGCTCAACGTCAGGGTATGTCAGGAATGAACCCTGGAGCGGAGCTCATTCCCTTCCATCTTTAAAGACGGTCACTTTGCAAAAGCTGAGGGGAGATTCCCATGACTCAGATCCATAGATGGAAACTGAATCTTTGTTTTGTTGTTTACCCATTTAGTGGCCAGTTAGACAAGAATTTTGCATTTCAGATATGAAGTAAACACAGTTGGTAATTTCCATTTTTTTTTTTTTTTTTTTTTTTTTTCTCTCTAGTTTTAAGTAGTTCAGTAAGAATCATTCTTGGCATGGGCTGGTTAGTAGTACCAAGGATTTAAACAGTTGTTGGTTACATTTTCTAATCTACGGTTCCTATAGTTTAATGAGATGCCGTAGAAAATGCCAGAAAGATGGTCACTGGATTTTTTTATTTTTTATTTTTTATTTTTTTATTTATTTTTTTTTTTTCTCTAACTGTTTGAACCATTTAATACTGTAAGGCCCTTCATACTAAGTGACACTTTCTGTCAGCTGACTGAAAGGCAGTCATTTACAAGAAGGACTAATTCAGCTGTTTGGAAATATTTCTGTTCTCAAATAGCACAGACATGCTGGGAAAAACTTCAGTAGCAATTCCCCATCACTCTTAAGATGAAAGAGCGAGAGAAAAAAAACAATTACATTGTGTTATGCTTACGCTTTTGTATAATTGCAGTGAAACCTTCTTGTTTTAACTCAAGGTTATCATACCATGAGGCTCCCGTATCTCCTCAGACAAACTGGAATCAGTAATTAAACCCTTTTAGACTGGGATCTGATGGAAGAAGAGAACCTGCTAACTTTGGGTATATCTAAAATGATGAAACAGCTTAGTTCAACCTGTTTTATGAAGCAGTTTCTCAACATTTTTTGGAAAATACTTGCTTGACCAAGAATTTGATGACACTTTTCAAGGGTGTAATACCTAATATTACGTTAGCTTGCTGGTCTTACCAAACATATCTTTGCAAAACTAAGACTGGTTGTGATACAACTGGAGCACAGTTTCTTGGATACACAATGTACACGCACCTTGGGAATTGGATGTTCAGTGCTGTGAAAGTGTTTACTCCCTTTACAGATTTCTTCTGTATTTGTTTTTTTGTTTCAGATTATCAAACAAATTGTAATTTTGGATAAAGATAACCTGACTAAAAAGAAAAAGCAGTTTTCAAGTTAAGATTTCATTCATTTGGGAGTAGAATTTTATGATTCCATCAATTCCCCCTACCAGTCTTTTGGAAGCAAAGCAGCCCCAGATCTCCACAATACCACCACCATGTTTGACTGTCTGTATGATGGTCTGTTTTTGAAACGCTGTGTTAGTTTAAGGTCAGATGTAACATGACACACGCCTTCCTAAAAGGTCTACTTTTGTCTCATAAATCCACAGAATATTTTCCCAAAAGTCTTGGGACTCTGCAAGATGTTATTTGGCAAATGTGAGGCAGACCTGGATGTTATTTTGGGTCAGCAGTGGTTTTGGCCTTGGATGCCATTTTTGCCCAGTTTCTCTTTCTTATTGTTAAATGTTGAACACTAACCTTAACTGAGGCTAGTAAGGTCTGCAGTTCTTGGAGATGTGGTTCTGGGTTGACATGTGACCTCCTGGTTCTATCGTCAGTGTGCTCTCAGAATACTTTTGGTTGACCAACATCTCCTGGGAAGGTTCACCACTGCTGGATGTTTTTTCCAGTTGAGGTTCACGGTTCTCACTTTGTTTTGCTGGTTCCCAAAGTCTCCGACTTTTAGCTTTAAGACTCTTTCCAGACCAATGGATTTGGATGGCTTTGCTATCCTACTGTTTTTGAATTTTTTTTTTTTTTTTTTTTTTTTTTTTTTTAAGACGATGTTTCTATTTGAGATCTTTCAGTCGTCATAGAGGTTCTGTTTGAATTAGTTAATGCATTTGTGTCTCATAAAAGCAGTAATTTTAATAGGTCGAGTGAGCTCAAATCCTTTGACTTTAGACATCAGCATTGATCTTGAAGAGACGTTTTTATCCATCTGACTGGGATGAGCTAATGAGCAGCTTACAAAAATCCTTCATGTTTTTCAAATGTGCTTACACCTACAATTGAGTGAAAAGAATAAGACAAGTCCATTGAAAATAAACCCAGAGCTCTGGTAAGGAAGACTGCTGGTGTGAGGAAACGCTGTGCTGTAATGCAGGATGTTCTGAATTATACATCGTGCATTTGTTTGACTGGTTTGCTGTAATTGCCCTGCCACACAATAGCGGGTGGTCATGCGCCTCTTCTCGAGTGTCAGCATCGCATTACCCCAAAAACACGGGCTCCTGTGTGCGCACACAAATGGAAAGAGATGGAAAGAGCACTAGCAGGCTGTTGCATTTATGCAGTCACACACACACACACACACTCACTCACTCACTCACACACACACACACACACACACACACACACACACACACACACACACACACACACACACACACTCACTCACAGAGGGTTGATCATTAAGAAGCACTTGCTGTGCCACTTGCCTCATTTCTGCTTGTTTTTGTACTCAACTGAGGTCTGAGTTTTGCTGTGTGCCTTAGCAAAAGTGTTACAGGATATAAAATGTTCTCCTCAGTCGGTCTTTTACCGTTTTTATTTGCAACCTTTCAACATCAGTCCTTGGGGAAAGATGATATTCATTTGAGAACATTATTGATATTCATCATCTGTTTATCCTCTGGCTGGAGGAGCTCACCTGTCTCTCGGTTTTAAATATGTTGTGGTTGAAAAGCCTAACGAGTAAAACAGATTTTCTTCAGCAATCCTAAACTGACGAGTGTGAAAACATTCACCGATGCCTTTCAACCCCTGTTTGAAACCCTGCTATCACACACAAACAGATTTTTTTACTTGTATGCGTCTCTGTGCAAAGACTCCCAAATGAGGGGTCTTTCACATACCTCTCTAGAAACAAAATGTTCAAGGTGGCAAAGTCAGTTCAGGTTAAAAAAATGAGTCAACAGAAAAATTGTACCAACAGCAGAGGTGCCTGCTCAAACAGCTGCTGTATTTTTATTTTTTTTATTTTTTATTTTTTATTTTTTTTGCTGCATCATTGGCACAAACGGGAGAGAAAGGACAGAAAAACCCCCGACTATTTCTAACAAGTTACTCAGAGCAGTTTTATAGCCCAGTGGAGCACAACCTCTACACTTGACTCAGGCGAACAACTTAGCTTCATTTCTTTACGTTCCTCTCTCATTGTTTGCTCTCAGATCTGGGGAGATTAGAAAAATATAGTCTTGAGTTTCTCTGCTGGAGTTATGGGCTTGTATGGAGATCCAGTGGTGCTGCCTTAAGCAAGAACACAGTGTTAAAACAAAATGATAATGATCTAATTGTTTTAATGATTTAATCAGTAATATAATATTTTAATGAATTGTAATTATTTGGAAACAGAAATACTATTACTGCTCCTCCTAAAATTACTTATATTGTACTAATATTGGTTGTTGTCAGTATAGCTAATGTATTTACATATATTTATAAGAATTTAAATTTTAATGCAGTTGTACACATACAGAGCTGTATCACATTGTCAGTGTGTGCAGTATTGCCCAAAATACCAAATTTCAGAGTGTGTATGAAGCACTGATAAGAAAGAGCGACATATTGCATTAAAAAAAAAAAACAGTTGGCAAATATATTTCTGGAATAAAATCCTGAATCCATGGTACTTAAATAATAAGCAAATATTTATTGCAGTACAGGCAGTAATGCGAACAGTGATATTGTGATAAAGATACATTGGAAAATATTGTGCAGTTCTAGTTTAAAATCTTTAATTATTTTATTATATGTATTATCACATTAAAAATAAGGGATATCCAAATCCACAGAGACTCTTCAGGCTGTCTTTTTTTTTTTTTTTTTTTTTTTTTGTTAAATAATGTATAGATACATAAAAAAAACAGATATACACTGAGGTGGTGGACTTAAACAAAAATCCAGTGTTTCCTTTTTCTTATATGAAAATATTCCAAAACAGTACCGTTTTATACATTGTTTTTCCTTTTTCTGCTGGAAGCCTGACAGCTGATGCTGTGTGGTCAATTAACCAAGTTATGTTTGTTGTTTTCACTGTTAAACTTGCAAACTATATAACAGTTTAAAAAATGAGTGGTGAGTCTCTGTTATCCAATTCTGTTATTGATCGATTGTGTTTTTTCTCCGTGTTTTCAGTGTTGTGTTTAGTGAGTGGAAAAGTTCTGTGGGTTTTCTCCTCATCCATCCATCCAGCCATCATACACAGCTGACTGACAGCTTGCAGCATTATGTGTGACTGAATAAAACCCCACCTCGCTTTTGGCATCCTTGTAAAATTTCTAAGTTTCATTCATAACAACAGAATGACAAAGAATTTGTGTTTTTATAAGTATGACTTTAAAACTGAGGTATATCTGTTTGTCGTGTTTCATTCCAGAACAATGTAAGAACAGCGCTCCACATTTTAGTTTTCCTCCCATTACAGAGTTGATATTCTCAACTGTCTTGACCATCCTCCAGGAGTGATTAGTGCCGTCAGTGTGGTGAGCATTGTTAATACCAGGACTGTTGTGGTGCTTACACATGGTGCCTTTGAGTTTAGGTCAGAGTCGATCGAGCTGGAAGTCTGTGTTTTCTGGTCGCCGGCTAATATCCCAGCGCATCTCTATGTTGAAAAGAGGAGAACTTATCTGAATTAAATGAGAGAATCCTCAGTATCCTCTCAGTGGCCTTATACACAAAGCTGCCTGGTAGTGATTCGACTTGTGTTAACATTTCATTATGTATTTTCTGCCTAGTAAATGAGCTGAGCACATAATACTGCTCATCTCAATAAAACCGTCTTGAGTGCAAGATTCAGTTGGAATTTGACAGGTTTCTTTTTTACTCTTAGGATCCTCCATTTTTATTATATATATTTTGAAGTTACAGTAAAATACTTGGTCTTTAAAGTAAATCCTGAGCATTAAAGGAAATTTTGACAGCCTCTGGGTTTAAGAAGCCAGTTTGATTCAGATAAACAGAGTTTATTTGGCTTGTGGCTGCTTTCTGTTTCTTTTCTACTGAGTTAAAAAAAAAAACAAAAAAAAAAAAAACAGCTGAGAATGTAATTTAGTGAAGCAGAGTTGTTCTTATGCTGCTGCACTGTAGAGGCTAAACTTGATTGGAGTCATGAAAATGCTGTGGTCTGAGGAGGCCTTTGTTGCGGTATTCTGAAATGGGTTTGCATATTTGAGAGCTGCACTGCTTTTGACTTCTTGGAAGGATCATTCTGCTGAAGGGAAGGGTCATAGATTTCCATAAGGCAGCTTAAACACACACACTGAATAATATCATTTTCATGGTGTGACTGCTGTTCACAAGCAGTGTCACTTACATACACTTCATTTTCATGTAATGTGTTAAGATTAAAGGCCACAGTGACATCGAGTTACATAAAGGACATATTGAGAAAAGATAGATGACCTCACACTACTGAGTGGTCTTACAAAAATTGTCTTTTTTTTTTTTTTTTTTTTTTAGCTTGAGCTGGTTGCAGATGAAAGCGTGGGCCTGAAAACAACAAGCTGCGAGGGTTAGACCCTCTCTTGCAGGGTCTTTGTTTTTTGTTTTTTGTTTTTTTTTTCTTGTTTGTTTTTTTTTTAAAGTTGTGCATCTTTCCAGAAATGTTGCAGCGGTTTTACCTCTGTCTTGCTGCTGCTGTACATGTGGTGCATGCAAATAATGCATGCATATACTTTAATCCTCTCCAGCTCATCATGGTTATCTCATGGTTCCCCCTAGATGATAACACAAGCTTGTAATGCATTTAACACAGATTGTCCTTGACACCGTCCATGCGTCTTAGTACTACTGGTGATGTATATTAGTAATGCCTTTCTATGACAGTGAATCTGTCATATATTGTCATATATTTATTTGTCGATCATTAGGGTCTGTGAAAGAAAGAAAAGAAGCGTATTTAGCAAGAAGCTGAATTTACACAATGGATGAAAGTCTTTGCCTAATAGCTTATTGTCCCTCCCTTCAGATGTAGCTCCCCAACTCCTTTCATAATGCCAGTCTGATCTCTCTGCCTCTTATGATGGCTGTATCTGGGTAGGAATGGCTGTGATTGATTGGTTGACAGCCTAATATGATCAACCCAGCATGAGTGCTGCTCAATGCTGCTTTGCAGGGCAGCGAGCATCGAGCTGTGATGGCATCATTTCACCGTCTCGAGATAAACTAAATTAGGCAAGCGGTGTGCTCATTAATCTGTAATCGCTTTAATGAAGGGCCAGTTGTATTGTGTGTTCACGCGTGCGTGTGTGACACCAACGAGGGGATTCTGTCCAACATTCCTGGAATGAGATCTAATCAAAGAATGTTTTAGTTTCACTATTAACAAACTTAATGCATCCTAGAACAGGCCTGCTGGTGGGTCATTTTCCTCTTTCGCTCACCAAAACCACTTATCTGATCAAAAATGAACCACACACTAGCTCCAGGTCACGAGCTCAGTCTCGCAGGCCTAATTAAGAGAATAACCCACTACTCTGATTGAGAAAATATATAAATGTATATAAAACACAAATACAGCACTAACTCGTGCTCCCTTTCATTTCTTGGATCTGTATGGCTATTTCTCGCAGACCTATCTAATGAGCTATGACAGAGTTAAATATGCAACATATGTGTTTGAGTAAATGTGTATGTATAAGTTGCCCTCCTTTGGAAGCCAGTTTGTCCTTGCCTGTGGCTGTGGGAAGTAGAGCACGACGGAGGGAGACGACAGACAGAAACAGGCTGTAAAACAGGGGAGGAATGGAGCGAGGTAAAGTTTGCATAAACGCTAAGCAAAAGTGCAACATTTTGCTCTTGTAACAAAGACACTTCGGCCATGTGTTGTCGGGGGTGTGTTTCTGCTTGTATGAATTATTGTATTGGATTTCCTCACAGAGATGCATTATAGAGCAGGGGTCCACAATTCCAGTCCTCAGGGCCTGTGTCCTGCGTGTTTTACATGTTTCCCTTGTTGAAGTAACCTAATTTCAATGAATAGTGCATTAGCAAAAACTCTCGGACAACGTGAAGACAGACTGAGGAGACGATTAAAAACCGGCAGCTTTCAAAGACTGGAATTGGCCGCTTCTGTTAAAGAGACAGAACTTGTTTTGTAGGGGCAAACAATTTTTGGGTTACAGTTTTTGTTTTGTTTTTTTAAACATTACAGGAGTGCTTCGGTTTAGCACTGGTTCTGTTGGTGGTTTCATGTTTCACTGAATACAGACTATGTGGGCCAGATCACTTAAAGCATTAATTGATGTAATGATAGGCGTATTTCTTCATTGACATGTCGACAAGTGGTAAAGTCCCTGTTTTAGAGAGTTGTGAACAATATAAGGCATTAGTTTGCCAGAAATACTCATTGCATAAGAATTCACAAATGGGTAAAAGGGAAAGTATTGGTACATCTTGTTCATTATTCTTTGAGCCAGCTTGATACAATTGAAAAGTCAGCTTTGAGAGACCCTACATTGTTGATTGGAACTCCTTTTAGAGAGGTGAAACAACCTGGTCAATCTCTCTGAAATGTAAAACTAGTTTTCTAGCTTAGAGAGATCAGTGAGCAACACTTTTTTTCATGCTTAAGGTGAATGAAGCATAACAACAAATGGACAACATCTGGAACACATCAAACTAGACTGTTTCAATAGTTGTGACATTTTTTAAAAAATGCATAACTCAATTTTTTTCAATTTTTGGTTTGTTTAAACACAACAGAATACATCTTGCTATTGTTACAGTGACAGCATTTTGTTTCAGGCTTGTCTCTATATAATCTCTATTGAAAGGTCTAGCCAGTCCCAATCCCTGCTTCCTGTCCCTCCACTGCAAAAAGGATGGGGACAACTTGACTTCTTCATTTAACGTGAAAACACAAAAGTTGGGGAAGAAGTGAAATATGATGGAAGTCATGGATAAAATGTTTTCATACCAAGAATGAGTAAGGTTAGTGTGAATGGTTGCTGCTTTTTGCAGGGTCTTCTTTGTTATGAATTGTCTCATTAGGAACCATGTTTAATCTGAGTTGTAAAACATCATGGTGAATAGAATGAAACTGTCTTTGGTTTTTTTTGGGGTTTTTTTTGTTTTTTTTGTTTTTTTTTCAAACAAGCACATTGCTTTATTTATCTGATGTCAGGAAGGCCAGGGAACAGAAAGCACGCAACAGGCCAAACTACTGCCAACCAGAAACACAGCATTTCCTATGCTATGCCAAAAGAAATGCCAAAAGACTTCATACTAACTGAACACATCTCTATCATTACAGCTCTGCACTTGATAGAACATTCACTGAAATTCTAAATGACTCTTTTTAAGTGACAAACTTTTGAGTGATCGAACTTTTTTTTGTGCCTATTTATGCAACCATATCAAATGATTGCTCAACACATAAAGCATTTTAGAAACAGGAAGGAGGACAGGGTGTGCAGTTGAGGAAAAGGAGAAAACAACACTCGGGGTTTTTCAGTTCACTCTACAATCACATGTCTGGGTCTGTTTCAAAACAATCTCCATTTATTAATTAAATATTCTGTATCCTGTATATTTATGCAGGCTGTCAGCTCTTAGAGCGGAACGCTCTGTGAATACATAAGTCAAAGCAAACTACCGTACTGTGTTTAGATCTGCTTCTGTGCTCCCTCAGTTGCTTTCTTCAAATAAGTGTTGTGCTGCTACATGTTTGCTGTAATGAGTACTCTCTCACATGTTGCATTGAATTCCTTGCAAATGAGTTCTTTTTACCATATAGTGCTGTTCTGTGCAGATGGGAGATTGTGTACATGCTGTCACTGCAATTTCTTTTCTCAGCTCACTTTTATTTTAAGAAGTACAATAATGTTTGTACGTGTTTGACTTTAGTACAGTCACTTCTGCTTAAGAGCTCTTCTAATTTCTTGCTTTTCTGACACGGTGCACGTTGGATCAATCTGGGGCTGCACTATGTTGATAAAATAGGCATTGTATTATTGTGTTTTTCTGTTTATGAGCTGTAAGCACTCCTGCACAAACTGCTGGGTAGCTGCTTAGTTTTTTTGTGGCGTCAGAGAGAAACCTACAGTGTTGGGTTTTTTTTCCTAGTTACTTATTTTACTGCCCAAACAATTTTACTGAATAATAACAAATTCTGCTTTTTTTTTTTTTTTTTTTTTTTTTTTTTTTTTTTTTTTTTTTTTTTTTTTTTTTTTTTTATTGAATTTAGATGTTTCAGATTATCGGGTTCCCCCTCTCCCCCTTTAATAAATGCAATCATCATTTAAAAACTGCATCTTGTATTATCACAGGTTATCTGATAATGGAGTTTGTTAGATATTAAACATGAGTGACAAAAATAGTAGAAATGTATAAGAGGGCACATACTGTTCATGATACTGTAAGCTAAATATTGCCTGTTCAGACAGGGTTCTACTGTAGATTTGTTCTGGAAATGAAACCTGCATAGTATTTTTTTTGTTGGTGTTGTTTGCTCTATTGGGTATTCTGAGAACAATCATCCTGAGAATTGCACACTTGTATTGTTTACATTAGGTCATGCACACTTACTAACTGTAAATAGCTTGTCTTTTTAATGCTCTGAGACATGCACATCTTGTACATTTTTAATTAACCAATTCAGTATTTTTTTTTATTCTTTAATCTGTTTTTTATACATATTCTTTGTGTGAATCTGTTTTTCTGTTATTGCCTGTCGCTGCCACTTTGCTGTTGCACAGACATTTCCTTTTTGTGGGACAGTAAAGGAAATCTCTGTTCTATTCTATTCTTACATCAGATAGTGGTTGAGCTTGTGTGTTAGTTGGTTTGCATGTCGTCACGCATTGTTTTTGTTTTACATGGTGAGGTTTTTCTGTATTGGGGTTGTTTTTATTTGAAACGTGGCATCACTAGAAACAGCTCTCTGTTGGTATTGATGATATAGTCTTATCAGGTTTCTGTGTTTTACAGTCTTCTCCTTATGTGCCATGCCCTGCTTTGCCGGATGCAACACCCAAAATTCTATTGCAGCCTCTATTAGATGTTGCCTAACTTTTGTCTTCTCTCCTTGTAGCCTGCCATGGTGTTCCTGCTTCAGGCGATGTGTCAGTTCTTGTCAGCAGAGTGACTTTTCTGCTCTCCGCATAAACCTGGCAAAGAAAGACTTGAGCAAGAAGGGAACAGGAAAAGAGGGAACATAGATCTTCAGGGCATGAGAGATGATGAAGTGAAGGGTTGGTTGAGTTCAAGACGTCTGAGAGGTGCCCTCACTCCAGATTTGTCAGGGACTTCCATAAAGGCTCGGTCTTGTCCCAGTTAATTGATGTTGTTTGAAGAAACAGCTCAGTCAGAAGAAAGACTTGACTGAGCTTTTGTGACAGAGACAATTTTTGAGCATAACAGCATGAGCAATTAACCACGGCTGACTGTCACTGATAGAGTGCAAGGATAATTATGTAATTTGGGGGTGGGCCTCAGGTTGATCCAAATAATTCTTTCAGAAAAGAAGTAAAGCATGTTCGTGTCTGTTTTTATGTTTAAAGGTAAATCATCTTACAGCTTTTTGGCTTTTATTTCAGTTTCCCCCCTTAGATATTTTGGATTGAATGTTTGTTTAAGGTGGTACATTTATTTTAATTCTAAATGAAATGGCACTTAGAAGTTTTGAAGAAGTTTTTATCAAAACCTATTAAGATTTGAGCTATTGTTCCTAGTTGTCTACAGACTAATGGTAACCTGGTCCTCAGCAAAGACTCTGAGCTTGCCAGACTAAAGAAATGCTTTTGTCAGAAGTTGGGTAGTGAGCTTATGAAGACCAGCAACCAGTGAAAACATTGCAACTGCCATTTTTAAACCTCCTATTACTTGTTTTTCATCGTCAACTTTAACATTAATAAAATGTCTGATTAGCATCACAATAACATGAGCTCACTGTCTCTTATTATCCTGCTGTTTATTTTGATATCACCTGTCCTGGAGTCTAGGTAGATCCCTGTGCGACAGAGCTGCAGCTGCAGATGGAGATTTTTTTTTCTTTTCTAGATTTCACCTACATATTCTGATTTTCTTTCTAAGGAACAAAGCACTTACAATCTCTTTTGTGTTTATTTGTTTTATTTCAACTCTTAAAAGGGCAGTATTATGTAAAATCGACTTTTTGGGCTTTACATCTTGTTATAATGTTATTCCCTCATCAAAAACATATCTGGAGTGTTGCTTTGATTTTTCATGCATGTTTGAGAAATCCTCTAATCTCCCATGGCAACCGTTCAACTGTGCAAAATGCCTGAATGGACCTAGTGCTGCCTTTGAGACCCAGCTCCTCCTTAGAGCTGCAATTTCTAAGCTTCTGAGCTTCTGTCACACAGATGCTGCCTACTTCTACTACTTCTCAGTGTAACGCTGGTAAAAATGTTTTTCAAAGGGTTAGCTGTTGTGATGACTTCTTGAAGGCTGTGTTTCAGAAGAACAGGACTTTCTTAAAGAGACAGAGGAACAATTTCAAGGCATTAAATTACAAAGTCAAATTTCTTTTAAGTCATATTTATTATTACTTAATTTCTCCTTGGGATCAATAAAGTATATTTGAATTTGAGATATACAGCATTTTTGCAACAATGGAAGGTAACATAGCTACTTGATTGTGCTATAAAATGATGTGCCTGGAAAACACATAATACAGTCCCTTTTAAATGTAACAAATATTGACCATTAAAGAAAGAAAAGCGATGGATGTAGTTGATTTGAAATCCAACAAAAACTGAAGAGATTACAAGATTATCCTAATTTATTTTACCTTTTTGTTTAATGTTTTTCTTTTTTTGAGTACATCAGAAAACTAATTTATTGATCAGTTCACACCAAATAAAGTGGCAGTGTTTAAAAAGGAATAAAAAATTTGGATGTCTTAATTGAACAGGAAAACAGATTCAGGTTTTTTCAGTTTCTTTACCTGACAAAGTTAAAATGGCTTATTTTGATCCCTGCCTGGATGGTACATCAATTTACACAAACGTGTATAGTGTCAGCATGTCTGCATCTATTTGCAGATATGCTGAGATTAAAACAAAACAAAACAAAAAAACAAAACAATTCTGAATTCATCAAAAGAAGAATTAAACATCACTCGAAGAAATCTTTTACTAACATAATGATGTTGCTCAGCATTGGCTCTCTTGTTGTGGAAAATCCAAATTGTCACTGTCTTCTATAGACCTGGTTAAGTACTAGCCCTACTTTAGTGGAAAACCCCTAAGACGAGGGTATCCACCCGATGAGTTGTCACTGCTCCAACACAGCTGGTCCTAATGGCTGAATTACCTCCTCAGTCTGTCATCAAGTTCTGCAGAGGCCCAGTAATTAACCAATCATTTGATTGGGATGTGCTTAAATCGGAGAAACATCTAAAATATGCAGGACCAAGAACTGACATTGGAGACCATTGCTTTTAGACTGGGGTCTCAAACTCATTTTTAGTTTGAGCCAAAGGATCATGAATATCCTCAAAGGGCCAATTTTGGCAGAATGTATTGATAAAACTACCCATAAACAAATTGGTGAAATATGAATAAACAGCTGTCTCTGCATTTGATGAGTGCATTGCAGCATACAGTTAAAAACTGCTTTGATTTAAGTACACAACTGTTATCCTGAAGGTTCTATTTTTGTGGCCCTCTAGAATCTGAAGGGCCACATTAAAAGGTATGGTGGGCTGCATTTGGCCCACAGGCCTTGAGTTCGACATGTGCTCTAAGAGATCACATTAAAAAAAATTCTTGAGCTGTCCTTACATATTTTACCATCAATCATCAATTTGTTCCCTTTCATAGTGGGCAAAATCCATCTCAGAGATCATGTTGAATATGATAAATTACATTTACATATTTATTCAGCATTAATTCAGAGATCTACATTAGTAAATGTGACTGGCTAACATTGCTGAAAATCATATGAGGCATTAGTTAAAAGTGATTAGTTATGGCTAAACAGAGGGTTATTTTACACTGAATGATGGAGCTTTCACCAAATGGATATTCAGTCTGAATGAGCGGAAGGCAAAGAAAATCTGTGTAAATCATCCGCGGATCATGAAGCTAGACAGATGGAGGTGGGTGAGGAGGGCACGTAGTGAGAAATCTGAAGGGAGGGGGAGGGAGAGCCAAGATGGGATGAGAGAATAGTATTAGCCTGTGGAGGAGCGAAGATGGGCTGGATTGAATGAAGGTGAGAGGGACGAGGAGGTGTAGAGGCTGATGGGAGGAGGAAAAAAAACAGGGTTTAACAGAAAGGGAGAACATCAAAGCCAGGATGATTTAGTGACTGGTTGGAGAGCAGCTGGGGCAGAGACATATGAGCTGATGGAGGAATTACCTTTACGCCAAGTGCTCTTTTTCCTTTACACCATCAATTTTCCCTCTTGTATGCTCTTCATCACCTTTTTCCTGCCTGCTTCCTGTTGTTTTCATTTTCCCATCACTCTCCCTGTTATCTCTCCCTTGCCTTAGGAACATATGTTGATGATGTCAGCAGGAAGCTAAATCTAAGCTACTTGTCTTGGGCTCTGTCCACCTTCTCCAGTTATTCCGTCCTGGTCTTTCTCCCTCTCAGAGGCATCATTATAATTCAGCCCCGCAGTCCCTGCAGATCTGATGGTTCTGCCTCTGCGAGCACTCTTATGGCTGTTCCTGTTGTCTGTTTACAGTCAATTTTGGATCTTTGAGCTGGTGCAGCTTCATCTGTCATGGCTTCCTTCCCAGACTTGCTGCGTCATGGCCCTACCATTTTAGACCACAGTAAATCAATACAATACTCTGTACCTTTATTAAATCAAGGTGTCAATTTGACTTTTACACCCAATAACGCAAAAAATACACTCAGGATTGATTATTGAAAAAAAACTCCTTTTGGTTTGAAGGAGAAACTAATTTTTGTCACATGCGGCTGCCAAAACCTAAATTATCAGAAAGCTCGGGACAACACTGCTTGTGTTATTTCTGCTTTTGTGAGGAAGGATTTCACAAGCTAATATGATATATGTAGGAGTTCTTGAATATCAGTGAAACAAAGCAGACAATTAACAGCACGCTCACTCACAAGATAATAAAAACAGAGGAGATGGCCAATTCTTTCCTTTTTTTTTCTTGGCATTCTCCTTTTTTCTCTCTTTTGCTTCAGTCTCACAGCTTTCAAACCGGCCAGAAAAACTGTGTGACACTAAAGATGAAGGTGGATGTTCCCACTTGGTTGACAGATTTGGCTCAACTCAGTGTTACCACTACCACCAGCCCCCAGGTTATGAGGGGAAATGCTGAAGGATATTATTATAGACTTAGCTTCTATAGATTCAGGGTTACACTTGGACTTTTTGTTGCAGAGAATCATAGGCAGATAGATTCATGAGTACCTGGACCTTTATTAGCATGTCTTGTTCTGTATTGCATATTTAGCACAAACCAATCTTTGCTTCTGATTGATAATTCAGTTTATTACTTCATATAAACAAAGAGAACTTGCATCAGATTTTGCATCTTGATTTAAAAATTATTTGTAATTGGTTTTAATACCTTTTTGTGATTTCTTTGATTTGATTATTGTGGTAAACCTTAATACTGAGAAATAAACAAACTCATTCTGTAAGGTTATAATAAAGATCACTCACTAAGGAGGAAAGAAGTCATCCTTCAGAGTGTGATGCACTCTGACTCATTGGTAAATACCAATTTTATCTTCTCATAGGTCGCCATTTTCATTAAGAAATGTAATTAACATTGATTTCTAATCAATGTTACGGAGAGGAACAAGCTTAAGAGTCATCAGTCTCTGTGGGTCCATAATATCAATTCTGCTGACAGCTCTCTCCCAAAGTTTTTTAGCTGACAGTGAAAAGTTAAAGTTGAACTCAGTGAGGGGAAGCTAAGAAGATGAACTGTTCACGCACCACTTTTCTTTTTTTTGATTCTCTTATGGTATTTATTAGTTGAATTCTTGTATTTTTTAACCTGCTCTAGAGCAGGTTAGGTTCCCATCATAAGTTTCCATGGTGACAGACCCAGGTAGGAAGTGAACCAGCTTTGTGAAACTGAAAGTCTGGAACCAAACCTGAAATTATTATAATAAAGGCTTCATAGTACAGGCCCATGAGCTGTTTCTTAGTCTTTTTTTTTTTTTATGAAAAAGGGAAGCCAGGAAAATAAGAATTTCAATGTATGGTCTATTATTAATCATCTTTGTGTTTGAATTTGTAACTTTATCATGGCTACACTAAGGAGAGCCAGAATGAAAAGGCTGACCTCATATCAAAACATTTTTTTTTTTTTTTTTTCTTAACCTCAGATGAACAGCAAGCACATACCCTTAAAGACAACATGAGGACTGTGTCATTTCGGGTAATCATACTTTACTGTTCTACAGGTTGATTTCAGGCCATTTGCTGCGATTTGTTTATATTACTAACAGGAACCCTTTTCTGTTTATTGCAGAGCGCTCACAGGCGTATTAGTGACGCGTTTGCTTTGTGTGTATAAATGTGTTGCGGTGCTGTGATTGGATGTCAGTCTTGTTTTTATTTCATTTTCCAATCCAGAAGTACATCAAAACTACATGTTAAGTGTACAGATGCTAACAATATCCTCCGGGGAACATATGCAAATGTATTCATCTTCATATATTCTCTCTGCTCCATGCATTTTTCTCCCCCATTCTTCCTGTTCACTGACTCACCACCATTATATTCATGAGCTGTGACTCAACACATTCACCCTCACTTTATTCAGGTTTCTTTTTTAAACTTCACATCTTTTCCTTTTTGTCTCCTCCTATTCTTCTTCAGAACGGTTTCACTTTCTGCATGCCAATTACTGATGGTTACTTCTTTTTTATCGCTCTACACAACCCCCTCATCCTTCCATCCATCCAAGTTTTCCTTCTTGGATTTGATTGTCAGCTGACATCTCTCAAAACACTCTCACTGGCACGCACAGTTAACTCCTATCCCTTTCCGAACCCGGCATCAGCAGCCGCCCACGTACCGAAATGTGCGTACTAGATACCCGCATATAAAAACATCAAAAACTGAATTGTGCACCCACCTACATTCAATCACATGCTCAAATAGTTCCCCTGCTGTGGGCAAGAGCACACAGAGGAACGCCACGGCAGAGTTTAAGTCTACACATGTTGCAAAAACACACACATTCAGTTCATCTGTTTTAATTGCTGTTGTTACATATGAGTCACTGGAAAACGCACATGTAGCTGTACAGGAAATCTACATTCAACAGTGCGTATGGTACATATTGTTCATGTGACTGAGTGGCACGAATAGAGACCACAACCACGTTATGTATGACCTGTAACCTACTTATGTTGGCGTTCAATCACCCACTCTGTTTCTCTGTCTGTTTCGCCCACGCATTCAGACTGACACATACATTTAGACTCTGTTTCACTGAAGCACCCACACGCATGTGCTGGCAGACTGATGTGCTTATTCATCGATGAACACACACATGCTTGCGTAGGAGATCATCGAATGCTAAGCAGGCACAGGCAGCTCCAAGAGTGGAGCGAGAAAGAGCGGATCAGTGTGCGTGCAAGCTCAGCTGCTCAGAGGTTAGAAAGTCTTGGGGATTTTGTTCGGTCGCTGCTCAGATATCTGACAGCCTTGGGGATCTTCACACCTTTGATGTTTGGAGCTACTTAGTGTGGTGGCATTTCAAAAAACTTTCCACAGTTTAATCAGAAGGTGCAACTTCTGCTCTGATGAGTTTTGTTATTGGTCAAGAGGACTAAGTGAAACTGTCTGCTACATCAAATCGCAATCGGCATCACAATTTCACTGTGTTCTATACCGGAGTTGCAAATCACCTTGATGGAATATTTTCTGGGCTATAATATTTGTATTATTTATAACATTACAAAAAAAAACATGCAAGATTGTATTTCTTTCCCTCCAATCTGTAAGATCTGAGAATAGCATCACATCTGGCTTAAGTGTGTTTCAGTTATGATGTGCTAGTTGTTCTGCTTAGTCTCCTGCTGCTTGTGCTGATAACTACTGTTGCCAATAAAAGATAACTGTGTATAGCTCTGCATTTTACATGGAGACACACATTTCAAATTTTATCATGCAATACAATTGCAGAAAATTTAGGTTTCTCTTTTGGAAGAATAATATAATAATGGACAATGGACAATGGGTTACTAGTGACTACAGCTGTCCCCAAATAGTTCAAATCTGCAAATACTCAAGACCACCTCTAAAAACGCTTACAAGTGCCTATTTTAATAGTTCAAACACCAAATATACCTTAATAATCATTAATACACATAGTGGAAACCGTTTTGCTGCAACCGCAGAAGCTATCCACGGTCTTCCTTATCTCCACTCTTGGAGGTACAGCCAGTCAGCAGCAAAGAAAAATGAAGGCTGCCCCTGGATTGGCTGCTTTACAAACACCAGCCAGTAGCATCTCAAGTATCACTGTGCCTAGGTACTTCAACTTCCCAAGCTGCGTTTTCTTTCAAACAGTTTAGATGAGCTCTTCAGAAAAATCCATCAATGGGCAAATTTTCCATGAATAATTTGTAGCTATATTCCATAGAGAAATCTGGGAATAGGTGAATCCGTGAATACTGAACTGCAAATGGGGGGGGTCCACTGTATCAGAGAAGCATTCATAGTATTTCTCTCCAGCTTTTTTTTTTTGTATGAGCAGTCATTATTATTTACATAAGGAGCAGTGGTAAAGGCACAGTGTGTGCAAGAAAACAGGGTTTTACTTATTTACAAGGACAAAATGAATAGAATATCTTTTAAATAGGTTTTAGTGTCTTTTGTTAATAGCATGGTTAATGCTGTTAGCAAAACCAGTTTCTGTTTTTCCTAGAAAATGTAGATCTTAAACTTTTTTTGCCTTCCTTTTGTCTTGAAGTGTTGCTCTTTCTCACTCTCTCACAGCCCACAGTGAGTTGTAGAACACACACTTTTGTTTTAGATATCTTTAATATATTTATATTGTCTAACCAATCTGACTTGATTTACAAATACCTCACTGATACTCAAAATACCCAAATTTGAGTCTTCTTTCCACAGTTTCCACAGTAACAGATGTCACGTCGAACAGTGCTGGGGTTAGCTTTTAGGTAAAGTGTTTCTGGCAGTTAGGCTGACATTTGTTGAATTCCAGTCAGCAGTGATTTTTATCGTATCTAATTTCATGCATTCCATTTTTGGGTTATTTCGCCAACCAATAATAGTTGGGTAGTGCTGTTGGTGAAACTTCTAGAAGCTAAAATAAATTTAATATTGATATCAATAATTACTCAAAGGGAAGCCATGGTGGATTACCGGATTAGAGTTGGTGTAAAACATCAACTTTCATATCTACATTTTTATTTTAGGGAAGCGCTCCAGTTTACTATTTCATCTCAAAAGGCCATTATTCCTGTAGACACAAAGGACCTCCTGCACCAATCATGGTATTACTGTAGAAGTGTCCAATTACCACGCATAGTGTGTGGGTCTTGTCATTTTTGCTGGGTAGTTTTCAGATTACTCCTACATCTTACTGTGCTTCAGAGCACTCCCCTAAACGGAGCCAGACCTTTAAATCAGTTTGTTCAGTCGGACTCCGATCATGCTGCCCTAGAAGAGGGCCTGACAGAAAACCTAATTTACACTCCAGGCTGCACAATGCATCATGCTACAAACACAGACAGATGGCTTTTCCAGTCTTTGTATTCTTATATACTCAGTTCCAATTTGCAGCTGCTTGTAACACATCCATTAATGTCAGCTGTGATATTGTGTTCATTTCAGCTGATGGACAAGATTGGCAACCTGTAATTTAGAATAATGACATCTTTGTGATTTAAATGTCACTGCTCCTGCCCTATGAAATCCTGTTTTGTCTCATCTTTTTGATTTAATTACCCAACACTGACTCTTTATTCATCTTAGTTCTTCATGCTTTTTTTTAAAAGAATGGTGGAGACAAAAAGATGGCTTCTAGAGGTACAAAAAACTTAAACTAACATGTATTCAGAATACATTGATAGGTTGCACTAGACTACAAAAACGTGCAATTGGTAAGTTAGACATCAAACCAAAATAAAAAGCTGACTTAAAGTAACAAGAAGCAGAAGGAAGAGCAAGGTTTTAGGTTGGAGGAAAAACAGAGGTGCTATCAGAAGAGACAGATGGAGATTTGTGGATAGCCAGAGGAAAACTGGAACAGGCCTTGAATAGGTGGCAGGGAGTGGGCATGAGATGACAGGCAGGGGGACAGCGAGCGTTGCTTTTTGTTGGCGGACAGTGGTGGACAGCTTGAGATTAAAAGATTTAAAAAATGGAAACAGCACAGCAAGAAGCACACAAAACACATTTACAGGAGTATTGTATTGTTGGTGTGACCATGGCATTGTTGCAAGTAACCTTAAAGTGCATGAATTTGCTTTAGTGGGAATAATTTATTTAGTAATTTATTAACACACATAGAAAGACTTATCGTCAGTCTCGAGCTGGCTGATTTATTATTAGATACCACTTGCAAATGTTGACTCCCACCTTCACATTCAGGCACGAAAACATTGAAAAAGGAAAATGCCACAGAAATGGCGAAAAGCCTTTCATGATGACAGAGGGCTGCAGTTCATGTCTGAAAATAAAAACTAAATGACAAGAGTCTGATAAACAACCAAGGCTCCAGTGGCTGCTTGACACTCATATCACACAGCTCATTTATTTATAGTCGGTAAGTTATGAAGCACTTTTGCTAGATTGTCCTCAAAGCTGCTGTCTAAAAACAAAATGGCAAAAAGCAGATGTGGTTAGAAAGATTAGGACCGGTTCCATTAGCTGATGAAAAGACATTTCATGTAATCACTCTCCACTGTTTGTATAAAAGAACTCAAATCCTGTATCAAGGTAATATTTGCATCTATTATTATTTGTCCACCTTGGGATCAGATCACAAGAGGACACACATTTACATCTAAACCCCATTTTAATTCAAACAAATGCTGTCTATGTAAACAGGAAGGTGATTTTTTTTTTTTCCTTCTGCTTTTGAGATGTTGCTTCTGCTGATTGTATCTCAATAAAAACTCATAAGCAGACAGTTTAAAATAACTGTCTAATTAGCTGCAAACATAAGTTTTGAGATTTAAGATGGATGTGATTTAAAGAGAATACTACGTCAAAATCCACCCAGTTGCTCCTTAAAGTACAACATAAACACACACACCATTTAGAAGTGGAAAGTCTGGGACACATTAATGTTTGTAAATGAACACACCCAAATTAATCCCAGGAAGCCCTATTAAAAGGCTTCATATGATATCAGGGTAAGGAAAATATCAACACCTCCATGCAGCATCTTTAACCCTTTAATCCCCAGAATGGTGGAGTTGGTTGGTATGAATGTTAAGGTTTTCCATATAATGTAGTTTATACATGTTGAAAACAAATGTTGAAATAATTCTTACCTAAAAGTTTTAATATAGTATTCTGGATATTGCTAAAAATTAAGACTAGGTTTACCCACCACTAAACATACAGCTGGAGCTCAGATGCAGTCATTTAGATCAAAGCCTGCTCATGTGTTAAAATGGCCCAGTCAAAGCACAGACCTAAATCCGTTAGATAGTCCTTTGCCAAACGGCTCAACCTCAGTCAGACTGCATAGAGAGCATCTGTAAACTGTGATTTTTGAGTTTTGCAAAAGAGCAATGGGCAAAATTTCAGTCTCTTGATGTGCAAAGATGGTAGAGGCATACCCCAACAGACCTGTAGGTGTAACTGCAGGAAAATGCGATTCTACAAAGTATTGACTAACTGATGCTGAACACGAATGCTCACAACGCTTAGCAGATTCTTTATTCATACAAAATGAAATCCATGCATCCATTAACTTTACATTATGTTTAGCATATCAACCATAATTAAATCCATTGAAGTTTGTAATTGTAATGTGAATCTTTTCAAGTGGTATGAATACTTTTTCAAGGCACTGTACATAGTCTCATATATTGAGCGACAGCTAGCATCACATCAGATTTTCACTGTTATTTGTGACTGATCAAAGCCACCTTTTATTTTTATGAACAGTAAACAGTTTTTCTTTCATGAGCTTCAATGACAGCAGCAGCTGGTGGGATACTAATATAATGGAGGCAAAAAGAGATTGTTTTGTGTCTCAATGTTCCCAAAAGATCCAGGATTTATTAACTTCTGGACATGGATTGGACCTTTTACTATTATTTATCTGTAAAATGAACGTAACCCAACCAGCAGCCATTCAGCCAGACAGACTCTCGCTCCCTGACATGGAGGGATGCAGCTTTGATCAATACACACTATATTAAAAGCAGCTGGATTAGGACTGTGTTGCCATACACTGTTGCTGTTCTTCTTTTCCTCTCTCTACTTCCCCTCATCTTTCCACTGTCAGCCTCTGAGATAATGGCAAACCGTTCGTACATATTGATCACCTGCACCGTAATAAGCTGTTGCTCAGTGTGGATGTTTGCTTCCCTTGTAATGAGTGATGAGCAGGCAGCGCTGTCGTTTTGTACTGTGTGTCAGCAGGACCAGAGGCTGTGCACTGTTTGGATGAACATTGCTCAGACATGAACTGGGACAGCACCGTGACGGGGGAGAGATAATATGGCAATGGGTTGTTGCTGCTAATGCTGCTGCAACGCCCCACATTTTGATAAGCAACCACAGGTTTCCCCATAAAAAAGCTTCTACTGAGTGTGGTTGCATCAGGATGCTGATATTGCTCAGGGATTTAGAGTTTTAGAAGCTAAGTAAGAAGTTATGATCAGTTATTAAACTGGGAGACCCAAAATGATTAGCTGCATATTGGGTTGGCTGCTATGAGATTCTCACGGCATGATAAGCTTGGGTAAAAATATTAGGCTTTCCAGATGATTATATGTAAATCGAAAAAAAATTAAAAAACAAACGTTTAACATGAGGTAAGGGGTTTTTTTTAAACAGAAGAGCATCAGTTATTGCTGATAAGCTGCTTGGACATATTGGATATGTTTCCACTGCCAGAACCTTTTTCAGGAACCAGGGTCATTTCTTCGGGTACTTTTTCTTCCCCCTGTGTGTCCACCACAGGAAGTAGGACTTTTTGGATGAACTCTGACCTAAAGCTGGAGCATTATCATGTGAGGATACTAAGTATTTGTCATTAGTTGAATATACTCAACATATTATTTATTTATTCATCTTCCAGTTTTTACTCTGCAGTTAATATTTTTGGTTAAATTGCACATCAGTGGGGATGTACAATGTTTGGAAAACATATGATTTGTGATGGTTTTGGCAAATGTTGAGATAACAAGCTGATTTGCGATAAATAAAAAGAAGTAAATTTAATTTTAAAAAATTAAAAACTGTTGCAGTCTTCTGCTTTGGGGTTAATAGCAATAGCATGTTTTGGCATGGTTGTAATTTTGTAATGACTTGACTACCTTACTAGTTCACAGAATTTATTACAGGCAAAGAGAGCCCGATTGCATGGTACTTTAAACAATAGCTAACATTTATTGCAGTCTAAGCAGTTCTTTGCAAAATACATAGTGTGTCCAATGTTGTTGTGATAATAATGTGTTTGCGATGTATTGTGCAGGCCTTTATGACACAAGATTTTTGGGGGAGGATTTTTTGCAAGCACAACATCCAGGTTGAATATTAGTGTTTTACTGTGCTTGCATTCAAATACAGTAACAAAATCCACCAACCTTAGTTAAATTAACTAATCAAACAAAGCATAGACTTCCTCTTTTTGCATCTCCACAGGTACTGAGGGAGAGAAAGTACTTTTTTTGCATCAAAGCCTTTTTTAACAGATTTTTAAAGGTTAAGTTGAAATATTTTTCAGTGTTTATGTTCTGAGACACAGATTAAAGCAAATACAACTGCTCAGGATGGTTGATCATTCACTGATTTTAAGTTTGGATGAGGCAGACACACTGCGACTGCTGCTTGTGTGTGCATGGCTACTTTTAATAGAAGACGCATTTGGCTTAATTCATACAGGTTTCCTTAGAGTCAGAAGTGATTTAAATTCGGTTTAAGAGCTTAAGCACTTTAAAATTGTCTAAATTTTGTTTCGATTGAAGGTGCTGCTCTGCTCTTTTCTTCCTCCCGGGGTTAGGAGTTGGGATCAAGACAGTTTTTATAAAACCCATTCTACCTACATACACATTTTCACCCAGTTTGGAGTTACAGTTATTTATTATTAGTTATATTAAGGTTTTTTTGGATAGGTTTTAACACATAAACTGAACCAAAAATGTCAAATCAACACCCATCACTGGCACTACTATTGTCAGTAGTGTACTAGGGACCTCGAAGTCTGTATGGTTGCCTAAAAAGATGCAACTTGTATTCAGCCAGATACCAAAATGTCTTTTCATACCACC
Source organism: Anableps anableps (assembly GCA_014839685.1). Classification (NCBI taxonomy): domain Eukaryota; kingdom Metazoa; phylum Chordata; class Actinopteri; order Cyprinodontiformes; family Anablepidae; genus Anableps; species Anableps anableps. Next base: position 10,560,889 of record CM026085.1, read on the forward strand.
AAATATCGGTTACAGTCTCTAAAAGTCCACAGCTTTACTCAATAAAGATTGAATCAGAACTACTATTCAGTTTAATGCTTAAAAATCAGCAGCAACATGATAAAACAGTATTTTTGTTAACTTGCTTTGATTTAAAAACTCTTTCCTATTACTATAGTTTGAGTAGCATCTTGACTGAAATTTTAACAATTACATCTTTTTTTTTTTTTTTTTTTTAATAAAAAAGGTTTTATGAAAGCCAACCTGACTATCTGACTGCAGTCTTATGTTGCCTTGGATCCATTTTTAATGCTACAGAGTTCTTTAAAGGAGTTGTTGAAACAATAATGGCTTTCTCGGTAATCATGAATGACTTCCGTTTAATTTAACAGAATTTTCTGTGGGGGCAAATTTCTGACACAAAATTTTACTTTTGAACTGAATTTAGCAGGTTGGCTAAAGGGAAAAAATAGAGAGCTGTGGTTCTTTTGAGAACAAATCAATTCATCAAGCATAATCTCAATATCTGTGTGCGTCAGACAATTCTGAACGGATGACATTTGCTTTTCTGAATATAACTTTTTAATAACACTGAGGAATTTAATAAACGAGCCAAGCCAGATCCGGCACTAATGCTCAATCTTTCTTATGATGTATTTTCTATTCCACATTGACTCGAAGTTGTCAGATGTAAACTTTGTTTTAGACCAGTGCTTTCTGTATGTAATGTTTCACCTGGCTGTATGAGAGATACTCTTCTGAGTATAATACAGTTAAAGTTGAAATATGCAAAGCTAAGTTAGGACATACTAATGAAATGAATTAACAATTTGCAAATTGTTAACCATGAGAAGAAATTTTAAAAAGTGCCAACTTAAATAGGCCCACAGCTCGTGCTCACTCGCAGGCCGCACTCAGTAGACTCTTCTCCTGTGTTTATTACCCATCCTCATGATGCTGGAGCATTAATCTGTTGCACCATTCTGAGTGAGTATGGAGGGCAGTCTGAGCCTCACTGGAGTCTGAATGCTGATGTGACCAGCATCCTAATCATCTGTTCAGGCTCCAGACAAGCACTGAAACCATCATACCTACAGTTACATGAACACCCCCAAGCGCATCGCTGTGCAATCACGTTTGTCAAATACTTGATGCCTGAGCTGCACAGCTTCTCGGCCCCCCCATGTCACCCGTATCTGATCTGCAAAAGCCCCACCTCCTCCAGAAGCTCATTGTTTGTCACAAAACTGTCAGAGGCTTTTGGAAGAGAAGCAGAGCAGACTGCAGAGCTTTATGACTCATTCTGTTCTGCAGCCTGACTGTATTTCATCACGGAGGGCTTCGGATGAAGGAAGGGCATCCTGGGGTCCCGAGCTGTGTCAATCGTTGCAGCAGAAACCATCCTATCCTGCTCCGCAAAATGTGTTTAGTGTTTTCCAGGCATATATTGATGCTAAAAATGCAGGTTATCCTACAATAAGCAACAGAGAGCTTATCCTTGCCTTTAATTACGGTACTTCATTGATTTACTCTTTCTTACGTCCATTATCTATACACACTTCAGCTTGTGAAGGGTCGCAAAAATGTGAGGCTGTCCCAGCTGACATTGAGGGGGAACAAAGGGGTCGAACACTCCATTAGACAAGAAGAGACACAGTTATTTACTTTTACCCCACAGCCAATGTGGAATAATTATTTAATTATCAGCCGTTGTCCAGAGACGAGGATTTGTGAGGAAACAACACAATAGAATTTCAGCTTGTAATTGTACTTACACCAGATAAAAGAGCCGAGCTATTGAGTCTCACACTTCATCAGTAACTAAAGCGAAATCTCTCTACTGAGCTGCCATTTATCTGCTACATTCTGTAACAGCTCATTCAGAAACATGTAGAAATGTTATTGGATTCAAAATTGTCCATGTCAGCATCTCAGTGCATCGGAAAATAGATTTCATCGCCCACCCCTTTGTTGAACTGGATGGATAAGTACTGAACTGTGACTTTAAAAATGAGATCCACACTAAATTGAAACAAAGGAGGTGTGCCTGCAGGCGTTCTCCAGTTCTTTTGTGCTGGAACTTTAACCTGTTTTGGATAAAATATCAGAAGTTGTCTGACAATGTAGCTTCAGTGAATTCTAATGGCTGATTCCATTCAATTCAAATTGAATTGAATTGTATTGAATAATACTTTATTGATCCCAAAGGAAAATTAAATGTATTATCCAAGTTTCTTCAAAAAGTTGTTGTAGATGCTGATGGTTGTGGGCAGGATGGATCTCCTGTAGCGGGCTGTATTACTGCAGTTCTGATGTAACCTCTGACTGAAGACACTTGTTGTATAACAGTGTCATGAAGCGGATGCTCAGGGTTCTGGGCTTTATTTTGTGAAGAATCCTTCTTTGCACCGTCATCTCTAGAGGAATCCCCAGAACAGAACCAGCCTTCTTCATCGCCTTTTTAAGTTCCTGGCTCTGATCCTGCTACTCCAACAGATGATGGCAGAAGAGATTGCATTCATCCACAACAGATTTATAGATGCAGCATCTTGCTGCAAGCTCAAGAAGTCCAGCCTGCTTTGTCCCTTCTTGTAGACGGCTTGACTGTTACATCTCCAGTCCAGTCTGTTGTCCAGGTAAATATCGAGGTATTTCTACTCCTTCGCCACCTCCACTTCTTCTCCCATAGATGGAAATAATTAGTTTGATCTTACTCGCTCTTGAAATCTACAATCATCTTTTTTTTTTCATTCAACATAAGATGATTCAAAAACCGAAAAGCACTTAGACCTAAAAAGTTTGTTTGCTAGTATTGCACTGTTAAGTTATATAAAAGAGTCATTTGGAGAGCAGTTTTTTTTTTGTTTTTTTTTTGCAATACTCCACTGTTTGGTGTTTTGGACCGTGAGTGTTGTGCCCTGCCCCACCCTCTGCCTTTAACGCTAATTCTGTTCTCAGCAGGTCCTAAACATATCTCCACAGAGTAGTTGTTTAGGATTCTGTAGTTTAACATCCTTTGATAGGTTGTCTAATATTAAAAAGCCAAATGAAGAAAATAAGTTAGAAAATCAAATGGGAACATTAAGTTTTATGACTGGAATAGGGCCTTGTTTTATGCTCCTGTGGACTCAGATGAAATTTTGAACAGCTATAAGTTATTGCCTTAATTGCAGAATCCTTTCAAGCTAAATGAACAAGCTGTGGTTCAGGCTAGCAGCTACAGAATTGTTTATGTTCTAGAGACTCATGCTTCTCTGTTAGAATACACATCGAGAGCCTGGGATAAGTTATGTTGTTTGATATAAAAACGTCTTATAAAAGCAACCAAGGGAAATGCATTCTGCCCTGCTTGTTGACATCTTTAGAGGCTGGATTCACTCAGCCAGGAGCTATTTTAGGAATATTTGTGATGAACCAAGTGCTCGTTGTTTTGGCTGCCTGCAACCATCGACTCGAGATGTTTGTTTTGTCTTTTTTTTGTTTTCTATCACCTCCTTGATTAAAGTGTTTCTCTCTGTCAGAGTGCTTTCTGGGTGTATTGGGCAGGTTAATTTCTATGAGCCCTTGCGTTTTCACATTTGTTCATGTACATTGTTTGCTTTGAGGAGACTGCCGATAAACTTATTGATGTCCACAGGATCAAAAGCTGCCCATTAGAGGTTTTTGAGCCACATAAGCTCTGACTCTCACACTAAGCATACACACACACATACACTTTCAAAGACAAACACGCAGAAGCCAAGGATCAAAGCCTAAAGTATGCTTTCTGTCGGTGCTGTTTTACCTGTTTTTGTTTGTGTCTGGCTGCATGTGGAATTGTTCTTTAGCAGATGTTATATTGTAATTTGTGAAACATACTCATTTGTTTGCATTTAGAGGCTTGTGTTGTTGTTTTCAATCAAGGTAAAGCATAGACTGAGTGAATAGAACAGTGTTTACACACAGACCCCACACAGCATACAGTCTAATATGAATATTATTAAGTCATTTATCTTTTTTTAATGAATGCAGCAATTGCAATTGATGTGTGTTAGGAGTTTTCAATTGTGTCCAAGTCGCAGGGTTTAAATAAAAAACATTTTTCCTGTTAGACGTTTCATTTTTAAATTTTGTTAAACAGAAACATAAAAAACGGTTTAAAAAAAATCCAATCTAAAACCATGATTAATGTTCTTTTACATATACAAGCACATACATATAATGGTTTATACATTGAAACTTGGAGATTGGCTATAATGATTTGGAAAATAGGCAAAGCAGTAGTTCAGAATAGCTTTCCTTCTCAGAAAACAGTTGAGCACACAAGGAAGGACATCATAGCCTCAGCTATGTATTTACATACATAGTTATCAAGTCCAGGAGCATCACTAAGATTTTATGCTAAACTGTCTGTCAACATCTCCAGAATGTCATTTTTAAATTTAACTTTTCTTTCTCTTAGCAACAAACCAGTGCATATCATCGAACCAGCGGTAACCATAAATTATGTAGATTAGACTAAAAACAGTGTTTTCTAAGTTCCATGACCATGTTTAGTTATGACATGTACCACACGGAACCGTTCAGCATGTTTTATCCACACGTTCTCCCAAAGAGGCAGCGGAATGCTGTTTGATCTGTGGGTGAAAACAACTTGTAGCCCGTAGCGTTGATGCTCACCTTAAGGGTCGGATCATTTTGTCATAAAATGAACTGTTTGTTCAAAGTTCATGGAGATCTTGCAAATGTGCTCTGCTGCAGGAGCCATTTATCAGCGCTCCAGGTGACAATTTTGAAGGTGGTCATTTTTTTTCTTGCTTTATTCTAAAGTTTCTTTCTTTCTTTTCTGGACATTGCTTATAATATGTTCTTTTTTTCATTTGAAGGGTTTATCGAATTTTATGGAAGTGTTAATTATGCAGAATAGTATAGTGTTTTGTACCTTTTTGTTATACTTTTTATAGAAGCAACAGTGGTAGATAAGGTTGTTTGATAGGAGGGAAAACTGTAACCACAGATTACTCATTGAGATTGGAAAAATAATGTATCTATTGCTCTTGAAGAACAGTGAATCGCCTTGAACACAACATTTTCCCTGATCAGAGTTTTCTGTGCAGAGGAATATTTTCAGACAAATTTCTGTCTTGTAGGCAAAGGAAAGTGTAGTCAACTTATTTCAGTGTGCAGTAACAAGTGGGGGAGTGGAAGCATTGTATTACTCTGTTGTCCATGTTAGCACTTCCTTTTGGATCTCATTTAAAGGACTTTTAAATGCAGGAATGGTAAGATGTAAAACCTTAGCCATTCTGAATCTGTATTGTTTTAAACCGTTGTTGTAACTTGATATCAATAATAGCCTGTCATAATGTAGCTTACTTACTTTAAATGGTAGGCAGTATATGTGTTGGTTCTACTGTTGTTTGATGTAAACTGTTTGAATTTAGCCCTGTAAGCTAAAAATTTGTACTCAGTTTTCTTTATTTGGCCTGTAACTTCTGTGGCATTTTAAGTTCGTATTAATACAGGATGTGAGTTCTATCATCTATAAGACACTGGCTCTAAGTCAGTGTGTGTGTTGCTCTGTAGTCCGAATGAGAAATGGTTTTGGCCCGGCTTTGTGTTCTGCACGGACTAATCAGTGTGATGGAATGATAATGAGTTTGAAGGAGACGAACTAAAGCAACTCATAAAAAAAAAAAAAAAAAAAAAAAAAAAAAAAAAAAAAAAAAAAAAAAAAAAAAAAAAAGGTTGGGCGGTTACGGGCCTGACACTGCCATTGATCAGCACTACTGAGGGAATGCTGTGTTACTTTAGGAGATGACATGAAGCAGGCGCTTTGGCGAAGGAGAAGACATCAGTTACCGTTATGTAAGGAAGGGAGGACAGCAGTTGTGTTCTTGTAGTCTTTAAGTCAGGGAGGAGGTGAAGTTATATTGACAAGAGTTGGCTCAAGTGCTGAGGAAGGAGAAGAGGAAGATAGCTACTGTACGATAACGGAAAAGACACGGCTCTACAGAAGAAAATGATGGGGAAGGAGAGTGAGGGGAGAGGGAAAAAAAAAAGTTAACAAAAAATCAAGCACTTCTGTCCATCCGTCTATTGTCTATCACCGCTTATCCTTACAAGGTAGAGGGAGGACTGGTACCCATCTCCAGTGGTCATTGGGCAAGAGGTGGGGTACACTTTGGGCAGGTCACCAGTCCATCACAGAGGACAGACAGCCATGCACACAAGCTTTCATAGCTAAGGGCAATTTCAAGAGACCAGTTAACCTGTCGTGTTTTTGGACTGTGGGAGGAAGTCCCCGGTGAGAACCTATGCACGCACAGGGAGAACATGCAAACTCCATGCAGGCCAGGATTTGAAGCCAGTACTCTCTTGCTGCAAGGCAACAACGTAGACTCACCGTGCAGCTGGAATTTTTCCTAGTCATTACATTTGAATACATTTCAAGTAATTCTTATGTTTTCTGATATACTAATCACAAAAAATCATATCCTTTGAAAAAACTGCTGAAGTGAATTCAGTTGTTTTGAAATGGAGACAAATTTTCAGTCTGTCCATGTGCCAGATGTGCCAGTCCGACAGTTTTTGTTTCCCTTAGTTGCTCAAACCTCAAATTTAAAATCCAGAATGTTGTTAAAGCAAAAGGTTTAGAGCTCCTTTTCTCTTGTTGAACATTATCCTTTAAAGGTTTTTGACATTTGTTTCCATATGGGAAAATCCTGGCAGCTTCTATCATAGTGACAGTCTTCCGTCTATGTAAGATATCCGAACTGAAAAATGCAAAAAACCCTGAAGTTTTTGAAATCACCCTCACCCAGAGCTGCATCTGTTTTGTTTTTTTTCTCAGTTTACCTTTATAATGAATTTAAAACTGAGATGCAAATGAGAGTAATTTGTTATGGGAATGAATAAAATCCTAAAATCATATAGCTAAATGTATTCACACCCCTTTTTCTAAATTGTCACACTACATCTACAAAAATCAATGTGTCTTATTGGGATTGTATGGAATAGTCCAACATAAAGTACTGCATAATGACCTTTTTTTTATAAATCTGAAAAATTTGGTATGGATTTGTATTCATCCCTTCTAAGAGATACTTTGCAGAACCACCTATCACTTATGGGGTATGGGCCTACCAACTTTGCACATCCAGAGATTGAAAATTACGCCCGTTCTTCTTTGCAAGATAGCCAAAGCTCAGTCAGATTTGATGGACAGTAGTCGAGTCCTATTTGGACTTTGAATGGCGCTGAATACAAATACAAAGTACACCTTTCAGCGTTTCATATAATGTAAGTTTATTTGTGGTAGCATGACAAAATATGAAAAAGTTAAATGGGTATGAGTACTTCTGGAAAATACAGTACATCTTTATGCATCTTTATTTATTTCATGATTTAAGGGAGAAAAGCTTCATAGTTTGTAGCAGATTTGTTAACATTTGCATCTCCTCTGCATGTAATTGATTAAATTCCTTATTAGCAGAACAAGTTGAGCCTTTAGCTAATCTGGAAGCTTGTTATCCACCAAAGGTACTCACATTTATTATTCAAACATACCATGACTAAAGCACTCATTTAAATAAGTCCTAATTTTGTGACACAACACTCTTCATCTATTTGTACAAAGTTTTATTTTTGTTACATGAAAAGTAGATGTTATTTGATGTCTTTTGAGTGAGATGGATTTTTCATCTTCAACAGGCATGCTGTTTTTGCTTCTCCAGAGACGGGACTTTCTAGAATATCATAGGTCAGTCTGCCCACAGACATTATCGAACCATTCTCTGCCTCCTTCAGCCCCCTCGTTTCATCCACACAGGCCTTTTTCTCTCAACAAATAAACAATCAAATATCAGCTACTGCTGGGAAAATACGAGGCGTTATCTGTCAAAGGTGCATTAGGCATCTATTCAGCTGGAGTGATTCAGACTTGGGGGGGGGGGGGACTTTTTCTGCCCGTCCTATAGATTTATAGAGAGTTTTTCTTTTTTTATGACAAACGTATTCAGTTGGTAAACAACACAAACATAAACTTACACACACAGACACTGTAAATGGATTCTTCAGCAAACTCTCTCTCCTGTGCTTGCTTTTCATTGCACAGCCCTTTAAAGAGTGACCTGGTTTGACAAGATAAAAGCTGAACACAGGCAACATTAAAGGGACTAACCATTGATGCACCAGGTTGATTTATTGATCAATAAATTCTTGACATCCCCTGTAAACTCAAGTGTATTTTTTTCCGTTATACTGAATCTCCTTTTATTATTGGCATAGTCCTCAGGAGATATATCAGTCTTCATAGATATGCTGTTGGACACCCAGCTTTACTGTCTCCTGATCATCCACAGCAAACTGATACGCTTCTTAATTGTATGTTAATGTCAAACCGTAGATGACAGAAAGTAGAATTTTCTTTAACTCAATGAGCACAGAATCTAAGCAGCAATTATTGGAAGTTATTTTCAGAGAAAGAAACCTAATGCAAAAAATCTAGAACTCAATATATGCACCCTTCAGAACCTGCTAGAAATCTTGCTCTTTCTCTTGTCCATTTTCAGATTTACCCCCAGGATTAACACTTTATGTATGTTTGATTTTCCACTCCTGTCCAGGACACCGAAATAAAATCTGACTCCCACTAATCATATCAGAACACTCAAGAGAACAGTTTCACATCCACACGATTTTCTCAAAATTATTCTTTTTTTATTAGCAGAAACAATGTTTTTTCTAATTGTTGCCATGCACCCAGTGGTTCTGCCTAATAAACCTCCCCAAATCTAGTGTGCTCCTAGTCTACCTCTTTTTTTGGAACTGCTACTTGCAAAATTAGCCAGAAGCTCATCGGAGGAAGTGAAACTAATGTGTTAAAAGGAAAAAAAAAAAAAAAAAAAAAAAGTAAACACATGATTTACAAGGGAAGCATTTTGTTTTTTTGGAGCAAAATGAGCAGCCATTTGAGGAACTTCAGCACAAGATTATTTTAATTCCCTTTCACTTCTGGTAGCTGTGGCATAGCCATCAGGTTGTTGACAGTTCTGCTAAAAAAATATATTTAAACAATCTCGTGGTCCCAAACAGTGAAGCTTGTGTGGAAGCTTCCCTGGATGAACACGTCCTTTGGGGACCTCTCAGAAAATGCCTTCCGAAAACTACCCTAAATCTTTTCAGATGTGGGGCAGGGGAAACTGTTGTGCTGCCCTGTCATTTAACTTTGCTGCCAACAGAGGGATCAACTGCTCACCCTTCTTATACCGCCCTGGGCAACTGCCCATGTTTCCCATATTGAAACCCACAATTGCTACCAAGGATTGTGACGATTTAAACGATCAGGTCTGAGCACACGTTTTCTAGAAAAGATATTTAGTTTTTCAGACAAGTTAGCGGAGGCAAATTTCCCTTCAGAGAGAAAGACAGACGGAGACGACGAAAGAGGGAGAACAAAGAGCAGAACCTTGGTAGAGAGCAACAATAGGTTTGCTGTACACCAACAAATGCAGAGTTTTGCCATCACTTTCAGAGTCTGATATCCAATTATCTGTATGAAAAATAGATTTGGCTCCCACAGAGCTAAGTCCTGTTGGGAATTAATCAAAATCCTGGATTAGCTTTGCTCCCCCAAAGACAAATGGGTTTGTTGTTTTTCACTATTACACTCTGCAACCTGTAATTATATTGCTGCTGTGTACGGGTAAGTTTGTAATTATTGATGCCGGAAGAAAGAAAAAGAACCTGGTTTCACATTTTCCAGTCAAAAGCTCAAGGATGGTGCTGTGCCCGTTGTCATCAGACAGTGATTCATCTGTCTTTGAGTCATCCTCAGCTGTCCTTGGCATTTCTTTTTGCTCTGATTGATAATGATGTGCAGTGGCTGCTGCTGAGGTGCCGTGATGGGATCCTGAGGAGACAAGCCAGAAGTGAGAACTGGACCATAAAGGAAGTGTTGTCGGACTGTTTTGACCTTTACCATGTGATTTCCCTCCAGCAGGTTCTGACTGTGTGGCAGTGGGGGCGAGGAAGAGATCTCATTGGGGGGGTTTAGTGAGCAAGAGAAATGAAAATCCAAGAGACGTTTTGGGAAATCAATTTAAGTTCCGAGTTGGAATTTTTTAGTGTCTTCTTGTTGTATTTTCAAAAGAAATTTATGTTTAACTTGATGTCATCTTGCATAATGAAAATGTTTTAGGACTTGAATAGTAGTCTGTGCAAGAAGAACACACTGGCATGGATCAACAGTGATAAACTGTTCACTACAAATTTATATATAGGGACATTTGGAAACGATCCAGCCATTACACCATGCAAGTACTCATCTGCTGAAGTAATCATGTGGAACATCACATGTAATTGTTGCAATAAATTAAGATGTTCTTCAGAGATTTTAAATCCTTCTCCAACCCTGACTCGGCAAACATTGCAGATACTTAACGTCATCAATAATATTCAGTTTTGACGGAGTTTCAGGAACTTTCAGCAGTGATAACTCACAGCTGTGAAGTCTGATGAAGCTCCCCGCAGTCTCATAAACATTAACTGTCTCGTCAGGGCTGTGATTGATGAAAAAAATCTTACCAAGCAGGTTCTGCTGAAGACGTTTGCTGCCTCTCAAAATGGAAATAATATAAGGCAAATAATATTCTCTGGAAGATTTATTGCACTTAAACAGATGTCTGTCAGGGAGCCATCAATCCTGGATTTAATCTACACCTTGGAACCCAACACTTGAGTGCCTGAGTCTAATTTAGGTATGGCAGCTAGTTTAAAGCACTGATACTTATAGAACAAGATTCACCCGTAGGTTTTCATATTTTAGGCAATATATTTTTTTTTTTTAAAAACTGTCGAATATCAAAAGATATCTTAGATGTTTTGAGGAAAGATACACAAAAAATTTATTTGATTGTTCTCATAGCTTCAGCCCCCCTTTTTTGTTCTCCATTTTTATCTCAAGCCGGAAAGCCTCGGCTTCAAGGAGAGTGGCTCGGAGTGCGCGCAGCTGAGTTGTCTCAGCGGTTTCATCAGCGGTCGAGAGAAGTTGTCCTTTTCAGTGTGTGGAATGTGAGCACTTAGAGAGAGATGAAAGAGAGCGAGTGGTGAGGATTTGGTGGTAGGTCTGGGTGAGATGAGAGGGAGCGGAGGATTGGGAGATGTGTTTGAATGAAAAGAGTGAATTTTCTGTCCGCTCGGTCTGCCTTTAATCTTCATAGCTGTTATTAATGTTGACTCCATGTGTTTGGGTTTCAGAACTTCACCACATATGTCATCATATAACCTGAATTCTCTCTTGGCGATCTATCCATGTGGGTCTTTTGGTTGCTGTTGTTACTCCTTTCTTTTGCCTTAGAAGTATTTTTCTCACTTTTATTTGTCATATTGTTGAGGTTTTTAAACAGGCTGTCAGCCGTCATTGTCACGTCCCATTCTTTTATCGTTTCTCCCAGTTTTGACGTTTAGTTCTATCTGTCTTTGTCTGACGGCTTGTTGTTGCTGTATCTTCCTTCCTTGTTTCTTTCTGCCTTCCCGGTAGTTTTCCCATCTTTCCACCTTCTCCAATCTTCTTTGTCTGTTTATAATATTGTGTGGATTTTCTCTGTCTTGCTCTAACCCCTCACAGTTGACCCCTGACTTCACAGCTGCCATTTGGGTTCGTCTCTCCGCAGATTCACTTTCGGCTCTTCCAGTACATCTGGTCTGACTCTTTGTGTTTCTGAACAATTAAAGTGTGTCAGCTTGGCTTTGGCATTCAGTGAATTTCCTTTATTTCTTGGCATGAAGAGCCGCAGTTTTAGTTGGAAGGTTTTGTTTGTGGGCTCTGACGTAATTGTTGGCTTCAATTGGAGAGTAAAAGAGTCTTAACTTTCCACAAAAATAGCGAACTATTTTCAGTCGTTTCGTGGGCTGGAGAGAATCTTTGTAACAGCTTGTCATCAGATAAAATGCTGAGCCGCACTCAACGCCTCTTTTAATTTCAGTTTTCATCTGAGTTAACCGTGCTCCTTCAGAGGGAGAAATTAAAATGTCCCCACCATAACAGAACAGTTTGTTAGACTCCACAAGACGTTTTATACCCTGAAATTAAACAGGTATGTAGGCTGTAATGCTTCGTTTGGTGAGTTTCACATTTTTAAAGGAAACAATTTTCACGATCTCAGTAATATGGGTTCCTGTTGACCTGCTGGAGCAAGGCTTACCTTATTTTGTTCAGAGTATAACCACAAACATTTTTTTTTCTTTCTTGGGATTTAATGTCATGTAAAGAGTAGCACATAATTATGAAATAAAGGGCAAGTCACAATTTTTTTTCATGTATATCTGACATGTCCAGCTTGCATTTGGATTCAACTTTCTTTACTCTGATACCCCGAAATGAAATGCAGTGCAATAACTTCTAAACGCTGTGTATGGTAGAAACAAACACTGCACATCTTTCTAAACACATCCTCCCCTTGGTGGAGTATGCTGGTGGCAACATCATGCTCTATGGATGCTTTCCTTCAAGAGCAGGGAAACTAGAGTTGAAGGCAAGACGGATGGAGCTAATTGAAGGGCAGTCCTAAAAGAAAACCAGTTAAATGGTGCAAAAACTTGAACAGGGTGGAGGTTCACCTTCCAGGAGAACAACTTTAAACATTCAGGCAGGGGTACAATGGAAGAATTCAGATCGAAGCGCATTCACATGTTAGAATAGTCCAGTCAGATAACCTGGCTACTCGCCCTGTAGATGTTTGAGGATAATTGTGTCAACTCAACCAGGGTATGGCAGCTGAAAGTTTAGATTTTGTTAGTATATAGTTTAAAGAACTAAAGTCGTTCTCCTGGTGCCGCGCTGTGGCTGTTAGTGACTATATGTGTTTTTAGGCACTAAGGAGAGGTGTGACTGAATACGACAGAGTGATAAATCACTCGATAGACCTCTGAAAAATGTGTCCCGTTCACTTCTGAGATGATGGTTACGCCCCTGCCTTTGCCAATTTTGGAACTAAAAACTAAATGGGGGGGGTATCTGACCTGTTTTAAAGATTAGAAAAATTCAACTATGTTTATAAGTAAATCAGTGCATATTTCAGTTCTGGATAATCTAATAAATAAGAATCTATCTTTTTATAAATCAGTTTTTACTTTAAAAGATAACATTGTAATTTATTATTTTCCTGTCAGAAGACGCCTCCTGTATATATTATCTTGTGTATATATAAAGCAATAAGCCAGACAGAAATCTAAAGGGAGGCTGATAAATTGGCATCAAAGTGGTTAATCTCTCTTGCAAAGAACCTCTTCAAAGAGCTGAGCTCTGTGGGGAACAAATGGATCGCTTTTGGCTTGTTAATCATTTCGCTTTGCTGTGAACCCAGGCTAAGCCACCATGAGTACACTGAATATTAGATCTGACTTTTGTGTCCTTATGTTGTTGTTTCCTGCAGACTCTTCAATCTGACCCTAAAGAAACTGATCATGCTGAAGGAGCTGGACAAAGATCTCACTTCAGTGGTCATCGCCGTCAAGCTGCAGGTATGCTAGAGCTTTGGAAGAGGATGAAGCTTTTGGCGTGAAACCAAGAAAATGATGCAGTTTATTTCACAGCATTTTAAAACTGCAGTCTTAAGATAGTGTTTTTTTTTTTTTTTTTTCAGTTTCTGATTTGCCTTATCAAATTTATAACTCGTTGATTGTTTTGGTTTTTCAGTTACCGCCACACAGTGTAATGTTTCTTCATGTGCTCTGGTTTCCTCCCTCAGTCCAAATACATGCATTTTAAATGCATTGTAGAGATGTTTGCATTCATACATGGTTGTAATGCATCTTCTGTGTTAGCCCTGTCTGTCCAGGATGTGTCCAACTTCTCACCTGATGAAACCTCTGAGCCAAAAAAATAGACATACCTTTCTTAAATCTTACAAATAAGGTCCCCCTTAGTTAACTTAGCTTGCATTTAGCAATTATCTCTGCAGCTGTAATTAAGTGAATCCAATTATAGGACTTAAAGGCTTGAGATTCACTTCTATTGAGTGAGCCAAAAAAGTCGCCCAGTTGATGTTTATAAGTTGCTGAACAAACCAAAAAGGATTCTGGCTTCCTAATTTTTTTTCCTTCTGGAAAGTTTCTCATTGTTTTTTTTTTTTTTTCGAGGCGGGTTATTGGCTCTGGATGCACTTCCTTCAGCGTCGTTTAACAGCTCAGACACTCTCTGACACTGCCAAAGACGCTTACTTTAAATTACTGAGAGAGATAGCAGTGCTGAAAGCTTTGTTTGTTAGTTTGGGTAGGCTTTACTTGTAACAGTGTAACCTTTTTAGCAGCAGATTCAGACAGGGGAGTTAAAGTTAACATTCATGATATCTGAAATGCTCAGATTAAACTTGCTTCTCCATAAAGTTTATCACATTTTGTCATGTTACAGCCACAAATCTCACTGTATTTTATTGGGAGATAAATCAACACAGATTAGTGGATTGATCTTGAGGTGAAAGAAAAATCAGACTTGGTTGTCAGTTTTCATACAAATCTGAAAAGTATGGCAAGTATTTGTACTTGGTGTCCCATAGTATATTTACTATGGGACACTTTTTGTTGTCACTCAACCAGTTGAGTAAATTGACAAAGTGTAAAAAAGTTCAATGTGTGTCTGTATAGTTTTACATGGCAATGTACTTTCTTCTTCTTGCCATGTCCTTGTTGATGTCTATCTTAATAAGCTAGTATATTCTGTTTTTCAGTGTAGTTTCTCCTCACTAAGTTTTATTGAGTGTAATTTAATACTCTCTGGAGTTAGCTTGGACATTGTGACAGCAAAACATTTCGTTTGTGTTTACACTTCATATCTCCTCTCTTTGTCTCGTCATCAGGGCTCCAAACGGATCTTGCGCTCCAATGAGATCCTGCTTTCCTCAGCAGGACTGACGGAGACTGACTTACAGCTCACCTTCTCCCTGCAGGTACAGACTAACGTTCACACTGATCAGGAACTTGGCTCACTCCATTATTCATTGAAAACAAAAAGCACCTGCAGTTAGTGTGACCAGTCTGCTGGGATTTTCTCGACTAAAAAAAAAAAATGTATTGTTTATATGGAGATCATGGACATTTGCACTCTCCAACATATCCTCTGTGCACTCATGCAGAGAACAGTTAATCTACTTCTGCTCCAAATCATCCAATCCTTTTTCTTATAGTGCTGAATGCTGCTAAAAGGTCAGAGTTTCTCTCGGTGGATTGTAGCGTGTGCACTGAGCCAGACATTATACATTATACATTAAACTGGCTATGGTATCCACAATGCTGCAGTGGAGGAGCCTATTAAAACGAAGCAGCAGAGTCTTGTCATGGCTCTCTGAAACATTGTTTCAGGAGCCAGTTTGTTCCAATTATAGTTCAGCCGGTGAGATCCTTAATGATGGGTTATGTCATAGTTTGGATGTGACTAAGTGGTTTGGTGCTTGGGGAGAACATGGAGACATTCAGGGGGTGATGATGCCTCCTGCAATAATTCATTAAGATCCATCTAATTATTCAGGACCAGTGTAATTGTTTTATCACTTTGTACCCATATAGCCGTTCATCTGCTCACCTGTAAGTTGTGTGTGTGTGTTTGTATTTGTACCTGCAGTACCCACATTTCTTGAAGAGGGATGCCAACAAGCTTCAGATCATGCTGCAGCGGCGGAAGAGATACAAGAACCGGACCATCCTGGGTTACAAGACCCTGGCTCTGGGGCTCATCAACATGGCCGAGGTATCACAAGGGTCAAAAAAGGAGCCACAGCTAATAGAGCTCTGATTCTCCTTTTTCACTCTTTCATCTGATTTTGTTTATAGTTCTTTGATTTTTTTTTTTTTGTTTTTTTTTTTTTTTTTTTTTTTTTTTTTTTTTTTTTTTTTTTTTTTTTTTTTTTTTTTTTTTGCTCATAAGTTATGTCCAAAAATGTTCAGAGAAAGTGTCACTTTCCAGCATTCAGGAAGAGGCACTGCAGAAGTACTAATAACTTTTCAGTCTGTTGGCTTGTTGTTACATTTTTGAGATTTTATTTTAGTCTCAGTATTTACATTTTCTGCCATATGCTGCAATTTCTTTATCAATTTTTTTTCTGAGAAGTGTTTTTAAAATCTTTGCTCCACCAAAGATCTGAAAGATGCTATTCCACTGGTGCAGAGCTATTGACAAATGTCAGGATCATGTTATGATGCTTGCCAGTAGTAAGACAGGGTTCCTACATAATTTGGAAAAGTTTCAATCTTTATGATTTCAGTTGTTTCCCTGTGTTAAAGTTGTATCCATCCCCCAGTTTTTCTGTCCAATTGTCAGTTTGCCCATCCATCTATCCAACCACCCACCCACATTTCAAGCCCAATCTCTGTAGAACTATCAGAAACAAATTGTATTTATTTTTTCTTGCTTGCTTGTAAAATTAGCTTAAAAGAATTGAAAACTGGAAATTTGAGTCTGAAAAATGAATTGTTGATGCATCATGAAAATTAAGATGCATTTTATACATCTTAATATTTAGACATTAAGATCTATAAATATTTCCTTAAACTTTGTTGTTAAACATGGAACTTAAAAATATTACATTTTTTTTATTTCACATCAGCAGCATAGCATTGGTCGGTTTAACAGTGTTTCCCTCCAGTTGCTTTCAACTTGGACACCTTAAGCCACAGCAAAGGCAGGTGGTATACTGTCATCTACATCTACTTCTTTCTTGTCTCTGCCTCCTACCTTTTAGAAAATTTCAATTACTTCAAGCCTCTTGAAACCTATTTACTGCTAACCTTCATCGTAACTCAATTCAAGCTAGTGCACTAAAATCAGATGCCAGTTTTCAATCTTTGGCCCGGCTGTCTCTTTATGGCCTCAACAAATGTCACCATACATCAAACTTCCAATTAGGTTTAATTCTCTTCTGAGTTCCCTGTGTAGTCTGTCTCCTGGAATGTGAAGCCCTTTCGAACGGGATTGGATCTACTGTGTGTGTGTGTGTGTGCCTTTGTGTTAACATTGGGAGGTTCCTTTTTTGCTATAAATGTCTGGTTGCTTTCAGAGACTGTGTGTAAAAGTAAAGTTAAAATTATTCACTGCATGAAATTTCTTGAACTAATAGCAACACAACAGATTGGAGCTAAAAAGTGCAGAAAAGAGGAAGAATGCAGACTTCATCAGGTAATGGATATGGTCCTCAGGATGTTTACATGCTCTAAAATTAGCTAAGGTTCTTTCAAGTGCATGAAAATACTAGAGCAGGATAAGCTCAGATAGTACATGCCACCCTAAATCAGACTGTCAGCTCGGATGAAAGGCCTTCCCTAGCTTAAATAGAAGGTTACTCTACTGTGTTGCTGCCTGTTTTCTACCTCAGGCTGTCTCTGCATATAAAATAAAAGTAAATTTTCTGCATGAAGCTCTTTCAACTGACAAGTTGGCTGCAAAGTGCTCCACAAAGGGCAAGAACCACAAACGCAAACTCACTTGCAAGAACAGTTTAAACTCATTATATTCACAGCCTGTAAAACATTTCCACATTTTGTTACATTACCACCATGAACTCCATTGGACTGCATTGAGATTTTACACAAAGTAAGGCATAATTTTGAAGTGTAACGAAAATGATGTACAGTATGGTTTCCAAGCTCTTTTTACAAATGCAAATCTGAAAAGTGTGGCATGCACTTGTATTCAGCCTCAGTAAATCAATACTTGAACCTGCGCCTCAGTCTCAAGTCTTTTGCAACTTCCCAACAGGTTTTCTTCCATTATTGCTCTGTGATGGATGGATCACTCCATCCATCATTCCATCAACTAAGACTAACGTTCCTCTCCCTTCTGAAGGAAAGAATCCCCACAGCATAATGCTGCCACCACCCTATGTTTCATTGTAGGGATGATGTGGTTCATGGGATGCTCGTTATTGGTGTTCTGCCCCCACCATAGTTTTGTATGTTGGTCAAAAAGCTCTATTTTGGTGTCTTATGACCAAAGCACCTTCTTCCAAATGTTCCTGGTGTCCCCTTAATGACAAACTTTATGCTAAACTCCCAGTAGCATGCTGCATGATTCCTTTCTCTTCTCAATGTCAAGTTAGACTATTTCAGATAAAACATTCACGTTATAGAAAAGTGGAAATGCACCAATCAAACTGTTTGTCGATGTGTTTCCTGACCAAAAATAGTGAAAGTTCTTAGTTTTGACGCATTTAAGAAATCAGGAACATTTAAAAATGTTCAGTGTTTTGACCACTCAATCACTGACCTCAGGCAGAAAGGCAATGACCCTAAAGCTCTGTAATCTTCCCCCAATTAATTCACTTTTTTTTAATTAGTTCAAATCATATCCAAAGTTATTTTAAACATCGTTTTAACACGCTTACAGCCATGCAAAGCTCAGGTTGTTCTACGTTGCTGTCTTATATGCAGCCTCAGCTAACTGTGCCTCGGTTTTGTTTTGCTTTTCCTTCAGCGTTAGCACTGTGCCAGTAGTGAAGAATGAGAGAGGTTTATTTTAAATGCTGCAATTATCGCTAGGATAAAAAGTGTATTTTTGGAGAGAATTTGTTGCATGCTGCAGTTCAGCATAAAGGACTAAAGCAGCCGAGGCAGAGGTGGAAATTTAATGGATTTTTAAAAGGCTCTGCTGTCGTTATTAAAGAACGAACCTGCAGCAAATCCATCATTGGCTCTGGCCTCTTGATGGTGATTTAAAAAAAACAAAAACACTTGGGTGATTGGGAGTCTTTTTCATTAACGATGCACATTGTGCTTCTGTGCTTTTCAGATTTGCATAATTTGTTTTCTGAGTGGAAAAACTGGTTAAAATTAGCAACAGCAGTAAGGTTCTTCGAGCTCCTGCCAGCATTCGATACATGTGAAGGGCACCAGCTAGCGAGCTGAGCCAAGCGAGCGGATGGATGTATAGTGGTAATGTCTCTCTTTAATCTGTGGCCACGGCTGTCTCCATAATAAGCTGCTCAGACTTCATTAACTCTGTTAGTGTGACCAGACTGCTGAGAGAGACGGGATGTCATTCAGTATACACACTCTCAAACAGAAAGGAAGAAATGCCACTGTTGGCTGCAGACATGCAGAAAATCCATGAATTGTTTGTTCGTATTTTCACACTTTCGTTTTGGTTTGTTAATCTTTGATTGTTCTGGGTTTTTTTCCCCTGTTCCTGAGTCTAATTTTCTTCTACTCCTATCTCTGTCATGTCTCTGATTATCGTCTGGTCCGTCGTTTCTGTTGCAACACGCCTATTTAAATGAAAGGATCATTACCAAGCTTCTGCAGAACTTTATGGCCTGCTGAGGAGGCGATGCAGTAATCTAAATCAGGTGCTGTGGAACAGGGGCACATCTAAAGGATGCAGGACCGTGAGCCCCTATCATCATGTTTGGGGACCGCCGCCCTACATGGCTTTTAGAAGACTTTAAATAGGACTTCTAATGGCTTTCTTTTTGCCACTCATCCATAAAGGCCAGATTTCTAGAATGCATGACTAAAGATTGCTATTTCAGCAGATTTACCCACCTGAGCTTCAATTATTCACTCATTTGCATTGCTCTGTCACATAAAATAACAATACAATGCATTTAAGTTTGTGGTTGCAAAATAGGGAGAATGTGCAAGGAGTCTGAATACTTTTGTGAGACACTATTTATGGAACTGGAAAACACTCTGGTGTGATAACCTGCATTTTGTAGGTAAAAAATATAGTGGTGTTTTGGTTTGTGGTAAATGGTGGAACTAATAAATTAACTATAACATCCTTCATACTCTCATACCCTCTGTTCTTACCCTGCAGGTGATGCAGCACCCCAGTGAGGGTGCCCAAGTTTTGGGGCTCCACAGCCAACTGAAAGATGCTTCTGTGCCCGTCGCCGAGGTCAGAGTCTACTCCCTGTCCAGCCAGCCCATCGATCACGAGGGACCCAAAGCGAAGATGTCTGGTATGGATGCTGTTTTAACATCCTCTTTCCTTTTTAAACTAAAACAGCTTTACAGCTCTCCCTGTTTTGTTCTCATCTTTCAGTTTCAGTTACAGTCCTGTCTGTTTTCTCTAGATCGTTCTCCAGACATCGACAATTATTCTGAAGAAGAGGAAGAGAGCTACTCATCCGAACAGGAGGGCAGCGATGATCCTATTCATGGGCAGGTGTGTTTAGACAAAAACGATGGGTTTAACTCTTGCAAACCCAAACCGTTGCTCACTAAGATCTTCTGCGATATATTACCAGAACTTGTTCTGTTTTTCAGTTGTGTAATTTATTGTGGTTTTCAGAAATATTATTGATCCATCCATACCTGATTTCCTTGCAGGGTTATGAGAAAATATTATTTAGTGTGGATCTATTTGTTGAAATTTTTCAAAAACAACTCCAAAGTCCACACACTCAAAGCCATATTAATGCTCAAAAAAATTACATGTACACCCTCCTCCCCCATTGGATTTCAGAGCGAAACAAAACAATTAAACAAAGAGGCAGAGAACTGTGTGGAGGGATTCTGTGCCTATCGGGGCGAGCCACTGAAGGGGGCAGACAGACAGCAGAGGGAGATAAGGCGAGAGCAGTGCAGCTTTGTGTTGGCAAATTAAAAAGACTCTAAGTAGAGGGATGAAGAGAAGCTGTGCTGGTGAGAAAAGGATGAATAGAGGATGGGGCAATCATGCAGCAGCGAGGGGATGATAAATGTTTAAGAGGGGCTAAGGAAAAGGGTTAAACTAAAGTGCTTTTTTGCCTCTGTTCCTGGGGGGGGGGACTATTGGTTTCTCTTCAGCAATAAAGTTTGCATTTCAGGAAATAAAACGAGATTCGATTGACATTCTGAGCAATAAATTCTGACTCATACACAGGTGGATGGATGTGGTCTGTTACCAAAAACACAGTGGGGGACACATTCATTTTTGTATGAAATCCCTGTGGTGTGATCTGCTGCCTTAAAGTGGTAACTCTTTATTATTTGTTCTCAGGTTTAAATGGGAATAACCTTCCATGTGTCCAGATCAGAAGTAACTGGGACAGTTAATTCATTTATCATGTTATTAAGGTTGCACTCATGATGTGCAGTATATTGTAGTCCCAGTCTATTTAACCTTCTGATTTTATCCTGCTGCTCCTTCTCTATGTTTTTCTCTCGAACTAAAGCTGAGAATTTCTAGGTGATCTTGTTTAATTTTTCTGCAGTCTTCTCACTCTAATGGGATATGCGCTTCGATGTTTATATCTTAAAATAAAGGCAGTAACTTTAAGTAATCTGATCATTTGGACCTAAAAATGCATTCTGATGTTGTTGTATGCATGTCTATGCGTATTTAGGCAGTAAGTCATATTCGCAAAAGTGGTTCCAGGTTTCCATCCGAGTCCCCAGAGGCACATCCCATAAATGTGTTGTTTTTTTTTGTTTTTGTTTTTGTTTTGTTTTTTGTTGTTGTTTTGTTTTTTGTTTTTGTTTTGTTTTTGTTTTTTTAAGAAAATGCACAATTGTTGGTACCCTGAGCAATTCCTATAAAACAAAATGTGACTGAATGGTTATTTCTTTCATTTATACTTGACTTTATTATTGTTGATCAAAATTTTTATTAATTTTAATTAGTAATCATCACAAAAAAGTAGTGGCCCATAACTTTTAGCCTCTGGCTGCTTTGCTGAATGAGAAGCTCGGTGAGCAGGATGGTAAGGGAGGTATAAAACCTTGCCAAAGTTCACTGTTTGAGAATTCCAGCAAAAAGGGGCATCTTAAGGTCACCACGTCTACAAACAACCATTACGTGCTACCACGTGCTAACCAGTTGTTTGAGAATAATTCCCAGAAACTATGTTTGCTGAGCTGTACTGCGATTTTAATTTGAGTTGCCTGCTTTGGTCAGCTAAAACTAAAACTGTGCTTGTCTGCAACAAAGACACAGGTTGGGTTTGGCGTGAAACGAAGAACAAATATGTGGAAAAGCACAATATGTTCACTAGAATTTGTGATGCCAAGACCCTGTGAACCTTGTTATAGAGTGCATGGCAACAAGAACTCTTTAAAATATCAAGGCATATTTAATACACATCTGGACATTTCAGCAGGATAATGATTCAAAACATATCCTCACAGAAGCTGCTCACAAGATACGAAGTTAACCTTCTCCCCAAAACCTGCGGGGTGAGTGAAGAGAGGATATAAAAAGAGAAGACCCAGGACTCTGGGTCATGTAGAGAGACTGTGCCAAGAGGAAGGGTCGAAGATGCCTCTCTCTGTATTCTCCAACCATATGAAATGTTAAAGAAGAGTTAGTGCTGCCCTGTTGGCAAAGGGGTTTGTACAAGGTATTGACTGCGGGCATCCCATTTCTTACATTGCCAATAAAAATATTTAAAATTACTTTCAGAGAGGAAAGACAAACCCTGTTAGCGTTGTAGACTGAAAAATTGACTGTGTGATCAGTGTCATCCTTTTTATAGAAGTAACCTTTTTTCTTTGTCTTTCTCTCAGTATCTGTATGATGAAGATGATGAGGTGAGGAAGAAGAAGCCAAGGCGTAAGCTCCCTCCTAGTGCGGGCAGCACCAGGGTAAGACGAATTTCCCTCCTTGTCTCACCAGTTCCCCCTTCCCTTCATCTCGTTTCTCCCCCTGTGCCTCGTGTTCTCCGTCTACTGGCTTGTTTTGTCTCTAAAGCAATTTGTGGCTAACCCGATTCGTGCAGTAGCCTTTTCAAACAAATCTGATTTGACTTGACTGACTCCACAAACATCCCCCCTTTGTCTGCCTTCCGCCCTAACTCGTATCGTCGGCTCACTCCTCTCGCCTCTCTCGTCTTTATGGTTTATTCATAGGTCCGCTCATTCTCTATACTCCATCCAATTTCCATACAAAAAAAGATTGACACAAATCGGAACAAGAACCTCTTAAAACAATAATCCAGTCCTGAGATGAATGGACACAGTCTTGCACACTCATAACATGCAAACATTCAATAAGGCTGCAGATTTTAGCACACACACCGCTTGCTTGCATTTTAAGAAGTAGTAAGCATTGTTTTCTGTGTGTGGTAGCAGGTGTGTCAGAGGGTTTTATAATAAAGCCCTCCTGTGAAGCTCACGCACCTCAAATAATAGCCACCTGCACTGCTGCAGCTGCAAAGAATGTTGAATATAGTCAGTGCATACAATTGCTCCTCTGTCCTCTGAGGCACTCACAAAAATCACAAAAATGCACATCGTCAAAGTTGCCTTTTTATTGCAGGAAAATGGCAAAAAAAAAAAAAAAAAAAAAATCCCTAAAATATTACAGTTCTCTGAAACCTAGCCTGACATGGTCTTCTAATGCTAATGTGGGTTTTTTTGTTCTTATTAAACATTTTTTTGAAAGGAAAGGTTATCAGTTTTTTATCCGTAAGTACATTTCTACCTGCACAAATTGTGGTATTTTTCCCCATTGTCTTGCTTTGCAACAAAAGGTTGAGGCATTAAAAGTGAAGGTGGCTTAATGTTAAGTTCAGGCAAAGTTGAAGCTAGCAATGTCATAGTTATTCATAAGTATAAATACTAACATGAATGTTTGTTGACTGCCGTTTTGTTATGAAATAGGGATAAAAATAACAGATTTTCTCTTGTTATTCCATGCAGTCATCCAAGCATGATGTAACAATATGAAAATTTGTTTCAAGATTATTTTGTGCATATTCATCCTCATTTTCAATCTTGTCACAGTTTTGTAAAAATGTATTTTAAAATGCATTAAAATGATCAACTTATCAAATTAGACAACCGTTGTCTGCAGTCGATGCACCCAGCATGCAGACTGCTGTGTTTTTACAAGCAAAGTTGATATTTTGAAGCTGACCAAAACCGTTCACAGTGCGTTTTATGCTCTTTAGAGTGCTGTATAGTTATGCTTTAGGCTTGTAAAAAAGTCTGAAGTCTAAAATACTTCTAACACTTGGTGCTCTTTGGAAGCTGAAATGAGCATCCAAGATGCTGTGTTCAATGATCTATAAAAAAAAAAAGAAAAAAAAAACTTGGAATTTTTATTATCATGGTTATTACATGTTTTTAATAAGAATTTTAGTTTAAATCAGTGGCGTTAACTATCAGAGATTTTATTATAGTAATCATTCAAACCAATAACTGCTTCATCCCTGATTATAAGCAGGAGCTAGATGTCATGGGCTAACTATGTCGGCAGATAATTACTGCTGGGAGTATGTTTAGTTATTTTGCTGTATGTGTTGCTCAGAACTAAACTTCTATATAAGCAATTAAAAGCCACCAAAACAGAAGTTTCTTAAAGTACAAATATTGTTTTTAGACTGGCCCGTCTGTGGAATACTACGCTGCTAAAACTAACACTACATCTGTTGTCTTGTGGCGCATCGTGTTTGTACTTGAAAGTCAAATTTTCTGATTGGCCAGTTGGGGAAAAAACTACAATGCCCCCTGAAATTAAGATTTTGTTTTGAATTTTTCCCTTATTTGATACATTTCTTATCATTTTGTTATTTAAGAATCATGTGTTTTAATAAGTAAATCGTGTTCCTATACCTGTCAGGAACTGGAGATTGAAATTAGCCTCTATGGCTAATTTTGACACATTTGCATGAAAGACTTTTTACTCACGGTAATTATTCTGCCTTGTCCCTTTTTAAATAAAAAAAATACTTGATCATTTCAAAGAAATGTCTCAAGAAAAGCTATGCAACGAAAGTAAAAAGAAAAAATATAATATACATATAAGAAGAGAAAATCTTTGATTTATTTTTCTAACTAAAAAGGATCTGAATAAAACCTGTTTTGGGTTTAAAACAAGCTGCTGAGTCATTCCGATTAAATATTAAATAAACTCTGTCTCCCTTTTCCCAAACAGCTTTGAATGTTATATAAATAAAAAATGCTTTGCAATAATTCAGCCAAACATCTATGATGAAAACTGGACTAGATAACTCCAATAATTTGCATGCTCCAACATGTTCTACTTTAATAAGACAGGACACAGAAATTCCACCATGAGCATCACATTTCCTCCTCTAAAATATGCCCTGATGCTGTTTCCATGAAGCGCTGTTGTTTTGAGTCATCAAGTATGAAAAGGGAGCTCAGCTATTGCCAGTTTATATCTCTCCACTCTCAGCTCTTCCTGTGTCATTCCTTCATACACTCATAAAATGAACATGTATGTCCTTAGTGCCTTATGGTGCTCTTTTTTCTTTCTTTCTTTTTTTTTTTTATACGTTACTTTGCAGCAACCCAACATCAAGCAGAAGTTTGTTGCCTTGCTGAAGAGGTTTAAAGTCACTGATGAGGTATGTTCTTTGCTTTTTTTCCTCTTTTATGTCCTCTTATGCCTCTTTCAACAAGATTCATAGGTGCAATTTGCTGCAGAGTCAGCACATTTTTCAGTTTAGCTTTGACTTGCAGGGAGGTGTGAGAGATTGGTGGAAGGGCAACAAAGACAAAATATAGCTTATCAGGACAAAGGGGTGTGGATTTAGTGTGTTTTGTCCTTGATGCATCTAAACAGAAAAAATGTGTGTTTTGCATCTTTATCGTGTGGGTTTTTGTTTTGTTTACAGCTTTACACAAAGTTGTTTTTGGTGCTGGTACTTTTCAGTGCTACATTAATAATTCAGTTGGTATTTTTTTAATCACCTAGGTGATTGTTATGCAGCTTGCTGTTGCATACAAATATTAAGGTTTTCCTTACTTGCTTTGAAATAGTAGCTGCTACAAATCACAGTAAGAGGAGGTGTTTCTATTAAGTCCAGAGAAGCTGTGTTATTGGAGAAATGATTGACTTAAATCAAGTTGAACATTAGCCATTAAAGTTTCTGTTTTTCAGATGTAAGCGGTTTGTGAATTAATTTTTAATTAGAATATTACTTTTGGGATGAAAGCATTCCTCCTAACAGGAAGTTATGGTGGAAGTCGGTTTATTCACACTCTTAATGCTTCTTTGTGTATTATTGATAGATGCAATTATGTGAATGATAAACTAAAATGCGTTGCAGTAAAAGTTGCAGAAAGAGTATCTGTGTCCTCTGTGTCTCATCCAGGTTGGTTTCGGCCTGGAGCATGTGTCGAGGGAGCAGATCCAGGAGGTTGAGGAGGATCTGGACGAGCTCTACGACAGCCTGGAGATGTACAACCCCAGCGACAGTGGGCCGGAGATGGAGGAGACAGATAGCATCCTCAGCACACCCAAACCCAAGCTGAGGTAACAAAAGAGACACAATATTTAGTGGGAGGGAGTTATGTCAGGACTGTTTCCACAGTTCCTTTTTTAACTTCCCACTTTCTTCTGATAATACAGTGTCTTGAAAAAGTATTCACACCCCTTATACTTGTTCACATTTTGTCACATTACAACTACAATGGATTTTATTCGAATTTTATGATATATAGACCAACACAAAGTGGAGCATAATTGTGAAGTTGATTTGAAATGATTCCAATTGTATTTAAAGTGTTTTGCAAAACACCTTAAATGCACATCAAACTTTTCAAGCATACACAAAATGTACTCTCTTGAAAATTGACCCGTGAGAGTCTTTATGTTGATATTAATTCTGCAATCATCTAAATTCATCCAGAAAAGGAAAAAAAATGAAAGCCAGCATGACTATAAAATAACTGCTCACTCATTTTTTTCCCCTCTGGTAATATTTGCTCCCAAAGATTTTAGGCAGTATTCCACCAATCCTCTCACCTGCATATATATTATATACCATTAGGGACTGGGATGAAATGTACACGAGAATCCTGGAGCAAATTTAGCACACACTTGGTAGGGCTCCAAAACCAGCACATATGTGAAAACAGGTTTGGTGTGTAGCTCAAATGCAGAACTAGTGCTTCACCTGCACAGATGTATAAATTCCACAGAAGCCTCACTGAATACCAGTTAGTTGAACACTGACTTTCATCTCTTCAGTAGCAATTCAGAGCTCCCCCTGCTGGTGGAAAAAAAAAAAAAAAAAAAAAAAAAAACTATTTGCACTTACAAATAAAAGCCTGAAATTGTCTGAACTGAATCAGTTAACTTTGATCAAACTTTAGAAGAACATCAAAACACTAATTTTAAAATATTTATTTATATACATTAATTTATACATCCTATAACATATTTGGTGAATTCATGAGAGAAATCTGCTTTCTGCAGAAAGACTGGGTTTGTGAAACAAATCCCAATAATTATTTCTTACTGAGATATGAAAGCAACAGGAATGTATGTTGAAACCTGTTAAATAATTTTTTGTGACAGAAGGTCATCCATATGCTGTGGGGTTTTTTTCACTTTCAGGAAATTTTATTTGTTTTTGTCTTATAAACTGTAAAGGGCCTGAATTATGAAGAAATGTTAAAGAAATTCTATCCTGTAACTGCAGAAGGTGTCCTTGCTGTAAAAAGAAAAAAAAACATATTTATGTTTTAGTTCCTGTCTGCAGGTTCTGTACTATAGCCTTGAGAAATGAAACTTTTTTTATTCTCATGTCTTCTTTGTTTAGGCCGTTTTTTGAAGGAATGTCTCAGTCCAGCTCGCAGACGGAGATCGGCAGTCTGAACAGCAAAGGCAGTCTGGGTCGAGATACTTTCAGTCTAGTAAGTACCCCAGCATTGCCCTCGTTTTTGGTTTTAAAGTTTTGCTTACAGCGAGTGAACAAGAAAATCTGATTCATGCAGTTTATATTCTTGAATCATAAGTGAAGAATCCAGCATCACATGAAGTTCCAAGCACACAAAACATCACAATTTTTGGATTGATGTGGGGGAAAATCCAGAATTCAAAGCTGCGAGAAAGCCTTTTTAGAATAAAAAATAAGAGAAGCATTTTCTTCTGATGTTTTTTCAATGAGTCAGAAATCCAGTAAGTCTTTTTGACAGTCACCGTCTGCAGGGTTCAGTCTGTTTCAGTTTAGCATCCCCCTACATGTCATGTGCTGCATTCAAGCACCTTCAGTTCTTCCTTTTGGTATTGAAAAGCATTAACTGTGGCATTCCTGTTTATACTACATATACTAAAAATAAACAATTGCTTTCACTTTAATTAATAGGCTTTAGGAGATTTCCTTCTAATTTCAAGATAGCAAAGCAAAAGAATATCCTGCAGACATCCTCTCTGTTCTCTTGTTTTTTTAATGATGTTTTCTTCCTAAAGCAGAATACCATGGTTGCATGATAAATGTGGGTTTATTTCATTATACTGTTGACTTTTCATTAAGCCAATCTGACTGCTTCTCTCGTTTTCTCAGCAGGGAGACCAGCCTCCTCTGGAGAAGATGAAACCCTCCCGCAGTCGCAACCTGGACGAGATCCCATCTGAGACGGACACACTGGTATGAATGGTTCCCTGTCTCTGTTAGTTGTGTGAAGGGGTGAGAGTTAATGTTTTGAACTTATTAATTAAAATCAGTGGTTTATGTTTGCAGGAGCTGACAGACCAGGAGCTTTTTGCTGAAGTGGGTCCCTGCATTACAGTATCTGTGGCAGAGAAACCCCGTACACCCCTGAAAAGCAGCAAAATTGAAATGCAGCCTATGGCATCTCCAAGGTAATATATAAAGCTTGAAATCACATCTAATGTTTTTTATTTGATGATTTTGCGTCCTGTCGCTGCAGTTGTGATGTGTCAAAGCCAGAATGCTACAGGTGGAGAAGATAAAACCTACTGTTTAAACATGTATTTTCATCATAGGAACCTTTTTGAAGCAGCCTCAAAATGCAAACATGTTTCCTAAAAAAAAAAAAAAAAAAAATCTATCCCCAAAACTACTCAAAACACTTATAAAGAGCTTTGAAACTCCTGAAAGCCGTAATACTCCAAAACATACAAACAGCTAAAAAGAGATACATTTTAGACCACAAAGGGTCTGGAAAAGTCCAGAGTAAGAGATAAAATTAGAAAAGAGAGCATGAAATGATGAGAAAATTTCAAAATTAAAGATAAGAGAGACAATATGGATGGGTCAACATGCCTAGAAGATTAAACCAAACATCTACAGGATGCTTTATTGTATTGTTTTTTTTTTTTTTGGTTTTTTTTTTTAATGTGTTCTTCATTATAGGTGTTGTTCCTGTTATTCTTGTTCTCTTTAGATTCTGAGAGGATCAGCAGGGGGCCATTTTTCACACTGAGACAGAACCTGTTATAAAAAGAGATTTAAGCAGATTAACACCTTCCTCCTCATTGTGTTGGACTTTTCCAATCTACCTTTGTCTTGTTTCCACAAGAAAGCATTTCCTTTGAGGATTCCCAGTACAATAATAAAAAAATATATATATTTTGCCCTTTGTTCTGCACTGCCTTCTTGGGTTATAACCACAAACTTTAATGGTTTTCAATAAATCAACCCAAAGTGTTGCATAATTGTGAAACGGAAGCATTTTTTTTTTTTTTTTTTTTTTTTTTTTTTCTCTTCTTTTTTTTTTTTTTTTTTTTTTTTTACAAAAAAAATTCTGAAAATCGTGGCGTGCATTTGTACTAACCCCCTACTGTGTCAATACCTTGTAGAACCAACGTTTGCTGCAGTTACACGTGCAACTCTTTCCTATACCAGCTTTGCACATCTGCAGTTTCTCCCATTCTTCTCTTCAAAGTAGCTCACACAGACTCAGACTGGATGGAGAGCAGTTTTAAGACTTTAGTTTCAAATCTGTTCTAAGCCATTCCTCTAGTATTTCAGAGCCTATTAAAGGTTTTTGTCCTGCTTTCAGCTTCATCCATCTTTCCATTAATTCTGGCCAGCATCCCCACAGCATAATGCTGCCTCTGCCATCATGGACTAGCTGTATTTATACTGATATTAAATTATCCACAAATACACTCTAATTACAATTGCCTCACTTCTGAATGCATTTGGTTGTCCAGGATTTTATTTAGAGGTATCAGAGGAATAGGAGCTGATAATAATGTGCGCCTTAATATCCTTTTTTTGTTTTTTTTAAATACATTTTTAAGATCAGGTCTTAATTTCCTTTCGCTTCAAATTATGCATTACCTTGTGCTGACCTAGCACATGAAATCCCATTAAAACACATTGACGTTTGTGGTTGTAACGTGACAAAATGTTAAACGTTGAGAGTGTATAAATATGTAGATCTTGGTGTTTGTGATTTAATTTGACCAGATTCTGATTGTGCTCTGCTTTATTTTTTTTGTTCAGACTGGACGGAGGCCACACGCCCAGGCAGAAACGCAGCAGCAACACCCCCATGAAGGAGAGACAGCTGTCCAAGCCTCTGAGTGAACGCACCAACAGCTCCGACTCAGAGCGATCTCCGGAGCTGGGACACAGCACACCGGTACGAGACTTGAAGATTAGCTCTCCTCTACAATCAGAATTTTAATGGATTTTTCTCTCCAGGATCTAATCATAGGCAACATTATTCCTTCAAGCTTTATATAGTCCCACTGAGGGGTTTACACATAAACCAACTGCTTTTGTTCTTTGTCCTCTTTTTACCAGTACAGTGTTCCTAAAGTAAAGAAAACTCAGGCACTCTGTTAATGCATGATCCCTTGGAGCTCAGAAATTAATTATGTATGTGCAGATGAGTCATCTGAAGAGTAACTGTGGTTCTGTGGGGGGATTTTTAAACCCAGGATATTCATCTCTGTGTGTAGGTTTTGAGGAAAGCCGTGTACGATCAGCTGAACCAGATTTTGTTATCAGACTCTGCCCTTCCTGAGAGCCTCATCTTAGTCAACGGCACAGATTGGCAAGGGCAGGTAAGCGTCAGAGCCCCCCTCCCTCCCAATGACATGGCGCTCATTTTTCACTGCAAACCCTACCTTTTCTGTGTTTTTTTGTGTTGCAGTTTGTTGCAGAGCAGCTGCAAGGACAGAGACACCCGGTGGTCTGCACATGTTCAGCTGCTGAGATCCAGGCGGTGCTTTCTGCTGTGCTCACACGCATACAGAAATTGTGAGTTTAAAAAAAAAAAAAAAATCTATTGGTTATACCTTCTGAGTCGTCACACTTCACTGTTTGCATGATAAATCAGCTGGACAGTTAAACCTACTTTATACTTTTCCTCATTAACTGTATTTTCAGTCCCTTGTTTAACCTCATCTTTTTCTATTCATCATATTTATGTCTTTGTAGTGTTTTGAGCACATTTTACCTATAAGAATAATATTCTTATAAATATACAAATAAGAAAAATGCATAAAATGATAAGAAGCATATGGTGCAGCTTATAAAATTACATGAATGTGTTTTTAAAAACACGTGAGAGACGATAACTGAGCATTATTTATTCATTTACTGTTTTATAAAGAGTCAGTAGTTGAATTCAGCTGAATTTCATTGTTTGACGTTATGAAAAATAAGGAACCATGGACAAAAAAGGGAAACAAATATACAAAAACAATCGAATAAAATTCAAAAAGCTTATTTTCTAAAATCCCAATCAGTATGTTAAAAATGGGGATGATAACTAGTAAAAATGATAAAAAATGTAACAATTAAATTAATTTCATTCAGACAAGCAGTGTAAAATATAATTAATCAAATAATCAATCAAATAATTAATAAAACTACAGCATGGTAAGTGCATTTTTCTAAACAGTTTAAAGTCAAGCTAAGAATATAATAAAAGTACATATGCAATAACTGCTTATAAGAGAAAACCTGCATGAAAATGTAAACTTCTGTTCTAAGTCCCTGTTAACTAAGTAAAATTTTAGTTGTTTATGAATGAAACAATGAAACTTTCCGAGGCTTTCCATTTCTTAATATTCAGCATCAATAAACAAGTATTTTTTACAATATAAAATGCTGTCAGTTTTATTGTTTGATTTATTTAAGTTGGGTTTTTTAAAAGCTTTGCTTTTGAAAAGTGATTAAAACTTACTCTGAAGGGAAACAAAAAAATCCATAAAAACCAATTCTCACATTTAAAAAGATGAAAATGTAACATCTTACATCTCTAAATCAGAGTTTAAGATTTGATAGATTTTTGTTTTTCTTCAAAGAGAGAGGCGAACTGTCAAAGGGCATACATTTATGTGTGTATATGGTGTTCAGCATAGTTCCTTTTTCTTCTGCATCCCAGTTTACATGCCCTTGTGTCTTTGTCTCCTGTTTCCTTGCAGCTGTAACTGTAACTCATCCATGCCCAGAGCAGTGAAGGTGGTGGCTGTGGGGAGCCAGAGTTACCTGGGAGCCATCCTGCAGTTCTTTGTCACTCAGCTGGCGAACAAAACCTCCGACTGGCTCAACCACATGCGCTTCCTGGTGGTTCCTCTGGGTGAGGAAGCCTTGCTCTGTCATCCAATAATATGACCCTTACCATGTTCAGACCAAGTTTTAAAGTTACTCTGTGCGCTCAGTTTGTCTGTTACTCTTTTTCAGGATCGCATCCAGTCGCTAAACACCTCGGATCCCTTGACAACCGCTACAGTTCCTCCTTCCTGGATGGAGCGTGGAGAGACGTGTTCAGCCGCTCTGAGCCGCCTCAGACCGGTATTAGTTGTTACATGCACAAATTAAACCTCTCCTTCCTGCAGAGCTCAGACCTGAATATTATTATTTTTCGCCTTCAGATCAGTTGGACATTTCTGGAAGAATCAGCCAGTACATCAGCGGAGCCTCAGTCACTCACCAGCTGCCCATCGCTGAAGCAATGCTAACCTGCAAACACAGAATGTGAGTGAAGCTCCTAAAAACCCTAAAAGGATCATAGGTTATCATAAATAACCTACATTTTTTGTATATCTTCTTTAGGCGGGAAGAAGAATCTTACCAGAAGTTCATCCCTTTCATCGGGGTGAGATTTTAGTCTTCTGACAAAACTGTAACATGCTCCAAACAGTGCTTCAGCTGATCATCATAATCTGTTGTTTTCCAGGTTGTAAAGGTTGGCCTCATCGAGTCTGCAAGTTCTCCAGCGGGTGAGGCTTTGTAAAAGACTTTAAAAGAGTGCCAAGATGATCCACTTCAACCTAATCTGCTGGGGGTGGGGTTTCTTCCAGGAGATCTAGAGGAGAGTGTTGGAGTCAGCTTGGCCGTCCCATCTACGTCTCCGCCATCTCATGGCTCCCCGACAGGAATGATCAAAGAGGCAGCTACACCCCCCTCCTCCCCCTCCATGGGCAGCGCCCTCACAGTTCAAGGGTAAAGACGGGCTGATTCTGATTAAATCTTCATTTCACCCACCGACTATTTGGGTGTGAAATCAAATAAAAGTTTTTAGATTAGCTAGAAATTAAATTAACAAAAGCTAGTCTGGTGCCTCAAATTAAAGAGCAGATGAATGGTGCATGATGTTCCCCTAACAGAAATAAAGGCTGAATTAAAGACCTGAACACCCCTCCCATAATGTGTGAAGTGGTTTCTGTTGTTGCTTATGAGGTCTTTCTCTTCACAGGAGCCCCAGCATGCCTCACGGTGTGGACGCCATCGGCCTGCAGGTGGATTACTGGCTGGCTTCTCTGGCAGACAGGCGGCGGGAGGGCGAGAGACGTGACACGGGCTGCAAGAACACGCTGAAGAGCGCCTTCCGCTCACTGCAGGTCAGCAGGCTACCAGGAGGGGGCATCAGCGACCCACAGACCCTGGTCAACACCATGGCCATGACCGTAGTCACTAAGGAAAAGAACAAAAAAGGTGAGCTGAGGTTCCTTTTTTTGTGTTTTACAGTCACCTTTGTATTATTATGTCATCTCAACATCTGAACCCAAAATGATTTTTTTTTTTTTTTTTAAAAACCTGGCAATGTAGAAAAAGGTAAGTAATTAAAGATGAACCTGAGTAAAGAGGTTTTTTTTGTTTGTTTGTTTGTTTGTTTTTTGTTTTTTTTTACATAAAGTAGCCAGAATCATTCTTTAAACTGACATGATAAGATTGATGCTCTTATCCTTTTCCAAGTCACAGCTGCTGGAGCTGTAACTGACAGCAGTGACAGATGGTGTCTGAAAGAAAAATGCACAAACTCTAAATGCAGAAAAGATAGATGGGCTCAGCGCAGGAAAAATTACACATCTAATATAATTAGTAAACACTTCTTATTCATTAATTATATTGCTCTAAAAAGTATTTATACCCTTTAAACATTTTGTCACAAATGAACCACAAACTTTAATGTGTTTTAAAGTGATTTAATGTAAATAGACTGGCACGAAGTAGTGCTTAAGTAGCGGAAATAAAGTGTGTACAAGGAATGCAGCTAAACCTCATCATGTAATAAAGTGTCAAGTTAAGGTGTTACTACTTATGAACATAATTTTTTATTTTTTATTTCTTCCATATTGTTTTGCTTCGGTTCTCATATTTAATATTATATAGCAGACAAATTATATATAAATATGTACAGGCAAGGGTAATTCAAGCTCAAATTTAAACCTTTCATTTTGTTGCCTTCAGTTCCCACCATCTTTCTGGGAAAGAAGCCCAAAGAGAAGGACATGGACTCTAAGAGCCAGGTGATCGAAGGCATCAGCCGCCTCATCTGCTCCGCAAAGCAGCAACAGACCATCCTGAAAGGTGACCTGACGACACTGTGTTTGCTATCACTGAGTGTCTGCGTTTACTCAATCCCCTCTGCTTTTGTCTCCAGTGTCCATAGATGGCGTCGAGTGGAACGACGTTAAGTTCTTCCAGCTGGCCGCGCAGTGGCCAACTCACGTCAAATACCTACCGGTCGGACTTTTCGGCTACAGCAAGCCCCCGTCGTAGGACTGAGCTTTAACTCCTCCACTCGCCTGACTTTCTTCTCCCCTCACACTCCGTTTTGCAATTAGTAAACACAAAACTGCATCAGATAAGATGCAGAGCAAGCAGCTGGACCATTTTCCTTTTTTTTTTTTTTTTTTTTTTTTTTTTTTGATCCCACAAAAAAATCACATTCATCTTATTTCTCCATGGATGAGGAGGAGGGTGCTGGAGTGCAACACTGTTACAAGTCACTTTAATGCTCTTTTTTTATGCGTGTGTGGAATAAGTGTGCATGCACACGTGAATGTACATTGTTGTTGTGTGTATGTGTGAGTTTATAAGGATGTCACAGCACAAGTTTATTAACTAGCCACCATTTATGTTTCCGTTTTAAGGAATGCAGCAGCATGTAAAAACAGTCCAGTTTAAGCCCTTACTCTCTAAACCAGCTGCTTTAGACCTCATCAGACCACCTGATCACCACATGATTGGTCCAAAGTAAGAGATACTCAAATGATGTGTCAGAAGTGGTCACTTCTGCTTCAGTTTGCATGGGCAATCAAACCACAAAAGCTCCTTCACTCAAAAGGCATGAAAAGTAATTTCTACATCTGCAAAACAAAATAAATCCACTGATGTACTTTTTTATTTCAAGGGCTTCCACTTAGCAATTTTTTCCTGTAAAAAAAATAAATAATTTCGATGTTCAAATGCCAAAAAAATAAAGAAAAAAAAACTCACATAGAAATAAGGGGGAAGTATCTTTTATTTTAGAGTAGTGCTCTTGTGAAAACCAGTAAAACTTTCCCTTTCTTAAAACTGTATTGTGAAGCATAGTGGTAAATCTTATGTGCCGTTTTTCTTTATCTTCAATGGCTATGCACTTCTGAACACACATGGACCATTTGAATGATTTCAGCTGGTAATAAAACATAATAACCTGACTAAATATGCAGCAGGTAGCTCCTAAGAACAAAATGCATGTTTCAGCAGCCCCAACAACATTGAATGAAATACGAAAAAAAAGTGTGCTTTTATTTGTTTTGTTTTTTTTGTTTTTTTTACTGTATCTGTTTCTAGATAGAAGCACAAATGTCAGGTTTCTTTAAAATGCCACATTATTGGCAACAAACTGGAAGCTATGTTGCCAGAAAAACAGCAGACCTGAAGACAATATTGGTCTGTGAACATCCCCACTTCCACTGAGACTTCCTGATGACAATTTATTAGAGCAGTCAGCTGGTATTTGGACTCATTTTGTTATTTGGGTGCAGGTCAGCTTTCTCCAGGATGTTGTGAGGTGATTAGTGAGTGTACAGTAAGAGGTTACAAATGTGTATGTGATCAGTAAAACATCATATGGTCAAAAACTTAAAGGAAAAAAAATTAAAGTATGATTAATAGTTTTATATAATGTGATGGGAGATGTGTAGTGTGTGTTTGTGTGTGCGTTGGCGATGTGGTGATTATCAATGTCACTGATTATCAGATTAGGGCTGTAAAAGCTGCAGCAGTCATCCTGTTCACTTTGTAGTTGCACACAAGGCAAATGCTGGGGTTGATTTTTTTTTTTTTTTTTTTTTTTTTTTATTCCAGGAAAACAAACAAATTATAGAAATAAAACATTTTGCAAATATAATTATCTATTTAAATGATTGACTTGTAATATATTTTAAAAAAAAATGCATTGCCTTGTGTGGTCTGCATTGTAATACACTCCATCACCACTGAAGTATTATAAAAATAGTTTTTTAAAATAGTGTTAATGCTGATCTCTTTATTTAAAATAGTTTGTTAGATTGAAGAATAGAGGGGATATTTTTTTCTCTGTGTTGATGTTAAAGTGTTACCGTTGTGATGTCAGCATCATGTGTCTTTTTTTT
Source organism: Anableps anableps (assembly GCA_014839685.1). Taxonomy (NCBI): domain Eukaryota; kingdom Metazoa; phylum Chordata; class Actinopteri; order Cyprinodontiformes; family Anablepidae; genus Anableps; species Anableps anableps. The sequence continues at coordinate 10,597,364 of CM026085.1, forward strand.
TTTTTTTTTTTTTTTTTTTTTTTTTTTTTTTTTTTTTTTTTTTTTTTTAAGTGTTTGGCCCCACCTGATATATGAGGGTTTCACGCCCAAGGCTTCTCAGTTAACAGATCATCAGTCACTGCTGGGCAAACCCTCAGTCTGCCTCTGATCGATTTTTAATAAGTTATTCTTCATATCTGAATATATCTGGTTTAGTTGCTCTTCACTGAGTTTTAGAAATGAAATATCCCACAGATTATGCTTTTGGCAAGCCAGTCTTTCTGAATCTGAATTATTATTGTTATTTTCATTTGGACTGAGAGCTTCATGATATAGTCTTGGTTTAGTTGACCCTGAAAATCAGTGATTGTTGTTGTACTATAATTTGACCTAGAGGTTGCTCAAAATACACCGTAAGTTCAAGGTTTCATTCCAAACTTGTAACTACAGAAACACTAGGTTTTATTTGTTGTACTAAAAGAAAACTAAACTGAAAAAAAAAATCAAGGTTTAAAATTTGTAGCAAATTAATGGAAACAAGTTTTGGATCCTCAAGTTCTGAACTCAAGCAATCTGCCCCAATCAGGATTTTTATTATTGTTGTTGTTGTTCCCCAATATCAATTTAAATCATTTAAAAAATTTATATAGCAATACAGAGTACCAAACTAATGCTAATTCATTAAACTCAATGACATGTATATGCTTTAAAACTCAGTAGTTTTAAAGTGCAGTAAAGTGACACACTATATGGTCTACTTTAGTGTTGTGGCCTCCAGTATCTGTTTTTCTTGACAGCGACAGATATTTTCTCCCAAAGGAGATTGTGCAGGACAGCTTTTTATTTTAGAAATTTCTCCGACTCAACGCATGGGATTCAACAAACTTACATCTTGCCTCTTTTGCAGACAAGTCTGCTGAAGGGCTAGGCTAACCTTAGCATCTGTAATCTGTTTGGATTTGGATGGTAACATCTTTTATTGTGGCTCCATTAGTGAATAGTCTGCAGACAAACAGATGCAGAAAAGTTGTCCTTCTGCTTTAGAAACCCACAGTTGTCTCGATGCAACAAGCAGAGGTGTTCCTTACCACAGACTGAAAAGAAGCTGCAACAGCCAATATAGTCTCTTCTTCACTGTGAACGTCATTGTAAGAGATTCTAAACACTTCAATGTCCATGGCCCCCATTACACAGTATTTTTTTATTCATGTGCATGAAAAAAGTCACCGTTTTTAAAAATTGTCTGAACAAATTGTAGCCGACAGACTGTACACCAACAACCTGTACAGGGGGTTGAGTTTAGTGCAGGGCATTTAAAAATGCCTTGATCAGAACCACAATCCAATACTTGGGACCAAATCAGGACATCTTTATTCTCTAATATATAGATTTTAAAACTCTACTCTTCAAACAGCTAATATACTCACAAGCTCACAATAGAACGTCCATAGTTTTGGCTATAATTAGTCTTTGAAGGGAATTTAATTCTTTGTACAGAAGCTAAAACTAGTTAAACCAAATGCTTGGAGAAGCATTCAGTTCCATAACCCATCATCCTTAGTAACTTTATTTACTTTGTCACTGTTGGTTATTAAAATATGCAGATGTTATCATTTATGCTCACAAAATGATTGTAAGACATATGTTAAAAAGTATTGTTCAGCTTGTATTTGACTGCCCCCAACTGGTCAGTCAATATTAACAGCACTGTTCTAAATGAAATTGATTGGTAATGTGAGGCAATTATTCACCAAAATGGGGGAGCCCAAAACTTGAATACCATTATGCCTTGTAACAACTTTACCCAAATTGTTTTCTGCTTTATAGAGGTATTAGATTAACCTTTTAAAGATTTAACAACAAATTGGAATTAGTAAATTTGAGAAATTGGACAAAATTTGGAATAAAATCTTCAGTGTTTTTACATAACCATTGGAGATTTATGACCTAAAACCCAGTTGTGAGCAACAATTTCCACTCAGTCAAAAATGTTTAGTGTTGAGGTTATTGCAACAATTTGGTTTTCTTATCACTGAGTGATTACTCCTCTGCATGCACTCTCAAAAGGAGGCCAGAGGTCCTTTAGCAACAACATAAGTTGGAAATATCTCACTGAACACTGCTTAAAAGCAAAAGTTTTAATTATTATAGCGATATTTAAAATTTTTTGTTATATTTTTGTGGACTGATGATTGGAAGCATACCAGCAAGAAAGTGATCTTTGTCCAAAACAAGGTGTTTATCATTTTTTTCAGTGTACGCAATTTGCCTCATCATCTAATGATTCCTACAGTCTCTTTGGAGATGCTGGTTGTTCTGTGTGTAAGTGGTCAACTTGTTGCTGTGTGTGATTCCTTTACCTGTACCTCCGTATTTGTGTCAACCAGTGATTGTCACCGTGGTTCCTCTGTCTGTGGTTGGAGATTACGAGCTGTTCTGTGTGTCTGTAATCTCTCTGTGATCAACATTGTCTCCAGATATGTCTTTTTCACCAGGCTTCCACAAGCTCACCTCTCTGGAAAAACACACTGTCCTCTGTTCCTTCGCAGCTTGTAAATCGCCCATCTGTTCTCAGAGGAACGGACGTTTTGCTTGTTCAAAGCAGTCAGTTTCTGCCTGATGAGGTTTTGCTGGGAGCAGAGCCTCCTGAGCTTGTGGACTTGTGAAGAGTATTTTGCACATACCATTTTTCTTCAGCAGCAATTTTTATTTTTTGCCTTCTGCCTATAACAGCAGTTAAAATAAACCAACTATATGCTTGTACATACAAGATAGTACTTGATATATATTTTTGTTTAATTGTTTTTGTTCATTCTACATGTTTTGTAGTACTGCTTTTTTCATGATTGCGTCTGTCCATTGAACAGATGTGGGGTCAACAGTGAAAGTGCTCATTGTTTGTTTTTTTTTTTTAATAAAGATATTCCTTGTTTATAGCTGCTCTTTTTTTCCTTGTAGTAATTCTCACTAAGTGGTGCACAGTTTCAATCCTTCCACACATCTTACATGAAAAAAGAAAATCTAACATGAAATATTCTTTTCAATAAATAAAACCTTTTGAACATTTTCAGATAACAGGCCCAAATTTCAAGGTGTTTTCTGTGATTAGACCAACAGCACCTGCCTAACTGCATGGTGTCACGTTTGAAGTTTGGTCAAATGTCCTTATGGTGCGGGGTGGCTTTTCAGGAGTGCCTCTTGGTTCCAGTTAAATCAAACTTAATGCTGCAGCATACCAAGACATTTTCAATAATTTCATGCTCTTTATGGGAGCAGTTTGGCTATGGACCCTTTATGTTGTGCACCAATGCACAACACAAGGTCCATAAAGACATGGATCAGGGAGTTTGGTGTGTAAGAATTTGACTGACCTTCACAGACTCATGCCCTCAACTCAATAGAGAAATAGCAGCGACTGAGAGCAAGGCCTTCTTGTCCCACATCGGTGTCTGATCTCACAAATATACTTGTGGAAGAATGAAGATAACTTCCTATAGCATCACTCATAAACCTTGTGGAAAGTCTGCTTAGGAGAGTTGAAGCTATTATAGCTGCAAATGGTGGGTGGGCATCCTACTGTATTAAGCCCCATGGCTTAAAAATGGGATGTCACATGTGGCTCAGTGAATGACTTTTTGCTTTAGAGGGATATGCTGCTGCCAGAAAGGGTTCACCTCCTCTAATCTGGCCCCGTTTCATAACAAAAAATAAAAATTGTGAAGGACTAAACCTACAGTGTGTATAATGTAATTTCAAAAACTGAACATTAGCTGTTCCACTTTCACATAACAGCTGACAATGCTGGCCACCGGAAGTGTTAGCTGCAGCTGTTTCACGCACGTGCATGCCTGTTCTCCCGCACCAGGAAAAAAAGGACAGACATGAATCCCCTTGGTGCTTTTCTGCATCTTGAGATGAGCGTTTAGAGAAAAGTGCCATGTTCTCACAACTGCTGTCACACCGGAAAGAGGAAAAGCACCTTTAACGGAGTTAATTTTGCTTTTAAATTAAATTTGAGTCAGTGAGGGTCACTGTGTGGACAAGGTCCAGCTCTGTGTGGGTAAGTTAAGGTTAAGAAGGAAGCTCGGCAGAGCAGGTGTTAGCTTAGTTACAGCTTTCCACAGTGATTGTAATCGCTTTAAATAAATGAGGTGTACTGTTAGGAGTTATTTCAGAGCACCTCGACACTGTCACGGTTTTAGAGAGGACTGGTAAAATAGTTTTTTAACGACTTGTTTTCAAAGGAAAAGCTAAACGTAATTTGGAGGTTAATGTTCAGTCGCACTGCAGTCACGGCTAACGTTCACTGAGTTTTATTTTGGAAAATACCACCGGAAGTTGCTTTGCATCCGCTAGCTTGACTCGAGTGTCTCTGGAGCATCACATTATTCAGCCGCTTTGTTCAGAAGTCGGAAAGCATCGCTGTTTCTTCGATGAAGGTAACAAACATATCTTATTGTTTATAATATATATATATATATATATATATATATATATATATATATATATATATATATATATATATATATATATATAGAAGGAGCATACTCTACGACTCAAACCGAGAGTTGGGGTATACAGTGAATTCAAGTAGCGATATTTGCGAATATGCGATCTGTACTGAATAGTGTTGCTAATGAAATATCTTGTTTTACATCGTCTCCCTTTAATAAGTAAACCTTGGTGTTATATGCATAATCTAATGTCCGGGGTGATATATAGTGAGTGATCTACTGCACATCCTTGTTTAGTAGCGCAGAGGTCGGGCCTTCATTGTTTACACACAGCTTCAGTGTCGGGATCGGACTTAACAGACTGGGATTTTTTTGTAAGGAGAGATAATATCAGAGAGCAGTCACATTGCTGTCCTTGTCGGTCACCTCCACTGAAAGGCTGCCAGAGACAAACGTCGCCGCCCTCCTCGGCCGCAGGCCTCCATCATCCTCCGGCCATTTGGGCTTAAAAACACTCCGACATAAACATGCACTGATAATGCGATGGTCGTCATATTACGGACTTCCTTTTCGCTCTCTGATGGCTCGCTCTCTTGTGGCTTTTTGGTTTGAGTGCGAAAGCTTTTGAGTGGGAGTGCTAATAGTGGTGCATTGCAGTCAGCTTTGGAGACGGAAGGGAGGGAGCGGAGGACAGAGGAGACAGAGAGGGAGGGGAGGAAGGAGAACAGGTGCACCTCCAACATCAAAGCTGGGAAAAAGAAAAGTCACGATGCTGCACAGTTTGATCCTCCTCAAATTGATGTTAGTGATGACTTTAGTCAGCATTTACAATAATCACGCCCATCTTGTATCTGTTGGATATCAGCATAACGATGAACAAAGATGAAGGCATAACCGAGATTAGATGTTTGTTTTCACTGATAAACCACGCGATCATTTTACAATATCTGATATCCTAATCCGTATTGTCAAAACAAAGTACAAAGAAAAATACATATATACAGTATAGTTCATAATAACCCAGCTATTATAAGACCTGCAGACAGTTCTTCAAGTGTTTCCACAAGCTAGAAGAATACGGTGTTTGTTGTTATTACAATGAAAGCCCTTATTGTTGTTTTGAATGAAGTAGCTAGCACATTTGTCAGTAAAATTGTTGAGTAGGGCATAAAAGATAAGGACCTATATTTTGCTTGCACTTGCCCATCTTGGAAGCTTAAGGCAGAAACATTAGTGTCTGTTTTGAGAGCAGATGATAATGATGTGCTGGACTGGCGACCTGTCCAGGGTTTACCCTTTATCCAGTGATCGTTGGCACCAGCAATCCCAAAAAAACTATTTTTATAAAAGCTTAAAGAAATAGAATTGTTGTTTCATGGACTTTGTTTTGAGTTCAGTAAAAGTTAGTTTGATCTATATATGGGATAATCATGTATTTCCTTAATTTCCTGTTGTTTAAGAACCACTTTCCCTATTAATGAACCAGCAGAACGCATAGTAATTTATATTTAATTAAGCCAGAAGTCAGTATTGGCCTGTAAAAACCTCATTGGTCCAGCTCTACTATAGAGAGATGCACTGGGCAGAATTTCATGACCTATTCTAGATTTTTTTCAGATTTGACCTGCAGATGGACTTTAGCTAATTACAAACTCACTCGAAGCACCACATTGTACGAAAACCATTGAATATTTATTTTCTAGCCTTCTCTTTTTGAACATTAAGTACTGAAATTAGGAACAGAGGCAACGTCACACTGTGTGGGAGGAAGAAGGAGTCGTAAAGCAGGTTTTACTTTTAAAACAATGGCAAAAATGATTTTGAGATGAAATTTTAAACAGCCTTTGACATTTTAAACTAGCACTTAGAGTTTTTCACGGTTACTATTATGAAAACAGCTAAATCCCTTGAGAAAGTAAATCCGTACCTTAAATCTTAGATTTGCAAATAATTTCTGCCAACATTTTCAAGTTGAGTATGTTCTATGACTGACAGACATTGAAAGCTCAATACAGAGCGGTTTTGCTGTACCCCATGCAGCCTTCCTGTTATCTGCTAGAAGTGTTGTTTTCCTTCTTACTCTCCCTCAGCCTAAATGAACCAGAGACTTTTCTTAGGACATTTTTTCCTCCAATAGCTTTTTAGTTTTAAACACCTGATTCTGAAAATAACTAACTTTTTGTCTTTTTCCACTTTGCAATGACATCCAAACCTAAGAGTACGATTGTCAGCATGAGCTGCTAGAGCTTAGTGTCTTTCCCATCAAGAAAAGATCTTTTAAGTCTCTGCTCAACATGAAAGTTGTCCGATTACGGTCATTATGTGGTTTCTTGGTGCATGTCTTCTAGATGATTGTGGCCTCAGTTGATGATCATAAATTAAGCACTCCAACATAAATAAGTGATGCTGTCAAAGCAAAGCAGGAAAATGGGAAAAATAAATTAAAAACTGTGAGCGCTCTGTAACTTCCGTTTAATTTTTTTTTTTAATACAGTTGAATTTGTTTGAATGTTTGTGTTCAAAACTAGTGTTTTAAACTTGAACTTGATTGTCTTTGAGCTAAATGTCAGACATCGTATTAAATGATATTTAATATTAAAGCACAGTCTTTTTAAGAAAAACCTTTGTCTTGTATTGAACTTTAAATTTAATATTGCAATTCAGAGCAGCATTAATTATTAGCCAGATGATCAGAAGGGATTTGTTCGTCGCTTGTTAAATTATTTATATTCAAAATTAGCTTTTTAGTTGATAAATTTAGCAGCAAAAGCATTTTGGTTCTTAATTTTTCTACCTGATGGATGTTTTTGTGAGATCATTTCTCTTTTATTTTATTTTAAAATTAGCAAAGCATTTAATCCATTGAGAAACAGGTCTGGTTAAGGTTAAATGCTCTGTGTGGATTGTAACGTCTTCCTGCACTGTATCTGTCTTCTTCTCTGAAGGTGGATCTGTCAAGAGATCAGTTCTCACTTTAATTGGATTTCCTGGTCCCTGACAGATGCTGTGTTAGCTTCTAGCCCACAGGTACTGAGTAATCGGCTTTAGGGACTAGTGAACTAACGCATCCCCTCTCACACACTATTTTCTGTTGAGTGTAACTAACCCTTACCCAGGAGGCATGTTAGGCATTTTACAATCTTTAACCAAACAGACAGACTGTTATATTCCTTTTGTGTATTTTGTTTGTTATTAAAGCCAAATTAAAAAGAAAAATTTCCTGGCAAACACGGCACTTGAAATAAGCAAGCATGTCAATCTGAAAATCTGCCGATTCTGGCCAACTTCTTTGCAATCGGTGCATTACTCTCTGTTTTTATTTTTATTATTATTATTATTATTATTTTGCTTTAACCCACTGCACATGTGAGTCATTTAGCAGTTAAAGTATAAATGATCAGAGTTGTCCAATAAATGTTTCATTCAATCACGTTGTCGACAGTGTGCATGAAACCACACAATGTCCACCATGGTGTATCCGCGTGAAGAAGCCCTGGAGCGCCTGACCCAGGATGAGATCGTCCTCAACACTAAGGCCGTCATGCAGGGCCTGGAGACACTGCGTGGTGAACACACACAGCTCCTCAACTCGCTGCTGGACTGTACCCAGCCGTCCATCGCCCAGGAGAAGTCCGGGCTCCTCCGGAAGAATCTGGAGGACATCGAGCTGGGCCTGGGAGAAGCGCAGGTTGGCTTTGGTTTCGTCAACAGCTTTATAATTTCGCTCCTAATCATCTGTTTCCCAGTGAATGTTTATGTTCTGTTTTTGTCCCCCAGGTTATCATTGCTCTGTCGAACCACCTGAGCGCCGTGGAGTCGGAGAAGCAGAAGCTGCGCGCTCAGGTGCGTCGGCTCTGCCAGGAGAACCAGTGGCTGCGGGACGAATTGGCGGGAACGCAGCACAAGCTGCAGCGCAGCGAGCAGTGCGTCGCCCAGCTGGAGGAGGAGAAGAAGCACCTGGAGTTCATGAATCAGATCAAGAAGATTGATGATGATGTTTCCTTGTCGGAGGAGAAGAGCCAGAGCTCTGGAGGGAGTGGAGGGAAGGGAGCTGGAGCGGGAGACTCTTCAAAAGACAGCCTGGACGATCTGTTCCCCAACGACGACGACCAAGGAGCAGGTAGCTCTGATCTGGATCATGTTGATAAGATACACACAAAGGTCAAAGTGCTGCAGAGCATTAATTGTTTATGCATGAAAGTCACACCATCTCACCTGACCATCCTGCGTGTTTTCTAGATTATATAAAACTGCAAATAAAGTGTGTTTTATATAATCCAGAGCTGGAGGGGTTTTTACAAAATGTTCAAGGGTATTCAAAAGTCATAAAATTTTATTCGTCCATTATGTCCAGATTTTCCATCATCCTAAACTCCATTTAGTTGCATCCTAAATTTGGCTTCCTATTTTTATTTCATTTCCTCTTCTGAGCAGAGACACATAGTGTGGACCAGGATTGAGAACCACTTGTTTAGGGAATTAAGATCAAAACAATCTTGTTACCTTATCCGCCAGCAGCTCCTTCAGAGGTTGTGCTTTAAACAGCAGTTTTGGACACTACTGTGTAAAAGGAGTTAAAGTTGGGTAATTTAGCTGCAAACGCAATTAGCTCACATCCCAGAGCCAAAAACCTGAAAATAGGTTGTCAAATTGAAATTAAGCATAGAGTTAATCTTATTTTAACACACATATCATTTGACGTTTAACAGATAAAAAAATCACTACTGATAAAATTGACCTGATCCTCTCTGATTATGGTATTGAAGTGATCCTCACGATTGACAGATCTAACTCAGATACACGTTACATTTTACCACAGTTTATTAGATGTGCTTTAACAACTACAAGATACACAGGCTAATTACTAAAACAGATCTAAATTAACACTGAACATTGTTTTATGTAATACCTGGTAATTCATTGCAAAAAAATTAGGGGGTACAAAAAAAAAAAAAAGTGAATTTAATCAGGGATTTTTGCGTCTCTGTGTGACCTGTCTGTATCCGTTTCAGCCCAGCCCAGTGGGGAGGCAGCAGCCCAGCAGGGGGGCTATGAGGTCCCGAATCGACTCAGGACGCTGCACAACCTGGTGATCCAGTACGCCTCCCAGGGCAGGTACGAAGTCGCTGTGCCTCTGTGCAAGCAGGCCTTGGAGGATCTGGAGAAGTCGTCCGGACACGACCACCCTGACGTGGCCACCATGCTCAACATCCTGGCCTTGGTGTACAGGTGAGGGGACAGAGGGGGCACTCCGTTCCACATTGTTGAAATTTTTTAAAAAAAAAAAAAAAAAAAAAAAAAAAAAAAACATTTTACCACTCTGGAGCTTTTTTTGTCGTGTTTCCAGGGACCAAAACAAATACAAGGAAGCTACTCACCTTCTCAATGACGCCTTAGCCATCAGAGAGAAAACACTGGGGAAGGACCACCCAGCTGTGGCTGCAACCCTCAACAACCTGGCTGTGCTGTTTGGCAAGAGGGGCAAGTACAAAGAGGCTGAGCCCCTCTGCAAGAGGGCCCTGGGGATCAGAGAGAAGGTGAGGGCCCACGGCACCGAAGGAAGCCATTGCAATCCTGCTTTTCAGTTTGTTTTTCATTTGGGTGAAAGCCTGATGCAAATGATGTTGCAAATTTGTCTCACAGATGCTCATAAAGTTTTCTCCTTGTCTGTGTTCAGGTGCTGGGGAAGTCCCATCCGGATGTAGCCAAGCAGCTGAACAACCTGGCCCTGCTGTGCCTGAACCAGGCCAAATACGATGAGGTGGAGTATTACTACAAACGGGCCCTGGAGATCTTTGAGTCCAAACTGGGAGCCGACGACCCCAGTGTGGCTCGGACCAAAAATAACCTGGTGGGATCCTGATGTACACAGCTCAACATCTGAAATCCTCTTTACCCTCCCCCTTGTCCTTTTCTCTACAACGTGTTTGTTTTATATGAGTTTGCAAGGCAACTGCTGTCAGCACACTGACTTGTGTTGTTTCCCTTTAGGCCACATGCTACCTGAAGCAGGGCAAGTTCAAAGATGCTGAAGTTCTGTACAAAGAGATCCTGACCAGAGCACATGAGAAGGAGTTTGGATCGGTCAACAGTGAGTGAAACCATCAGTAGGGCAGCTAAGCTAGCAGCTCAGCTCAGGCAGGAGCAGGGTCACATGGTCACAGGGTCCTGTTTCTGATGTCTTTCTCTCAGTTTCTCTTTGAGAGTTTCATCCTAGATTTGTGTTTTTCCTTTTCACCACACCCCCCGATCCCTTCATCACTCTGAGCTCCCGGCAGGTCAGAGGATTACTCTGTGATACTAAAGCTGCTTAATGTTGGTGTTTCGCTCCTCCCAGCCACACCAAGGCTTTCCAGGCCATTACTGCTCACATGCTCAGCACGAGGCAGGGCCTCAGCTGGAGCTGTATGAATGACTGCTGTGTGTAATTTATGATATAGGTCAGGAATGTTTTATAATTCATTTTGTTCCTCGTCTCGTTTTGTAGATGACAATAAGCCCATCTGGATGCATGCGGAGGAGAGGGAAGAAAGCAAGGTCGGTTATTAACACTGACCTTTGATGCGCCTGCTGTTTGACGGGCTCATGTTTTATCTCTGCGCTCTGCTTATTCTCGTCCTGATCATCGCCTGTGTTTCTCCCTCTGTCTGCATCAGAGCAAACAGAAGGACGCTGGGCCGTACGTGGAGTATGGGAGCTGGTACAAGGCCTGCAAGGTGGACAGGTGAGGCTGGATTTGGGAGACAAACAGAACGAGAATAATGCATGAAACCAGCATGGATAAACGTCTTCCTGCACGTTATTCCTAAGAAGGCGAAAAACACGGATTTCTTTATGTTGTCAGAAAATATTTGGTCTGGTTCTCCAACAGGGAAGAGCTTTTATTTTATTTTATTTTATTTTATTTTATTTTATTTTTTACATTTGTTGGTTGTAAGATAACAGTTGGCTCTTCACCCAGCCATTCATAGTCACGCTTTGAGTTTTTTAAGTCTTTAATAGTTGCTTTGACAGTAAATCTCAGCATATTGAGGCAAGTCAATATTTCCTTTTCCTGTCTCATGGAGCTCAACAAACCTCTGCACCTCTTGAACGATGTGTTCTCTTCTCTTTCCCATTTTGAAGAGTGGCTAAATGAAATGAGAGAGACAACGGAACGTGCTATTCAAGGACGGTTGGTTGATGTTGACTGTAATGTTCTCTTGGTTTTCCCATCTTGAAGAATGTCTAAGAGCAATGCACCTCTGTGTCACATCATAAATATTCCCCAAGGAATCAGAGCAATGAGCGACTAATTAAAAGTGCCACAAATAATCTATTTACATCCTGACATCTTTCACTTTGTAAGACAGTAACTCCAATTAAATCATCAGAAACAGAGAAAATAACTTATTGTTCTTCAATGCAGGCATCTGGCTATGCAAGTAAATCAAAAGAAGCAACATTTATTGCTCATTGAGGGTTTTGTGTGTGTGTGTGTGTGTGTGTGTGTGTGTAGTCCAACTGTGAACACAACCCTGAAAAGCTTGGGAGCGTTGTACCGTCGCCAGGGCAAACTCGAGGCAGCAGAAACGCTGGAGGAATGCGCCAGCAAGTCACGCAAACAGGTACAACACAAACACTCTGCAGAAGCCTTTGTGCTCTTGGAGTTACTGCTGTTAGATTAGCGGTGTGGGCTCTCCTCAGGGGCTTTCTTGGTTACGCCGCCTGATTAGTTCAGAAGGCAACTGTGCCAAGATTTACAGATCAGGCACCAGCTTGGTGTTTCTTTCCTGTGGTCAAGAAATGTTCAACTTTGTCTACAGCGTGTGTACTGTGCTCTTCTTTTTTGTTCAGTTTTTGTTTGTCGTTATCTTTTGTGTGTTTGTTCTCTCAGGGGATCGATGCCATTAACCAGAGTAAGGTGGTGGAGCTGCTGAAGGACGGACCGGGGGGAGGGAGCGACAGACGGCACAGCAGGGACGGACCGGGGGGACGAGGAGACAACGAGGGCGACGACTCTGCGGAGTGGACTGGGGTAACATCCATATTATAGATTAGAATTTCAGTCAAATTAATAAGAACATCGCTAAGCGTCGACGGGGAATCTGTTAAACCTCTCATTTTGATGCCTGGTTACTCATTTCTTTTTTCTCTCTTTAGGACGGTAATGGGTCTCTGCGTCGCAGCGGCTCGTTTGGAAAGATCCGGGATGCTTTGAGGAGGAGCAGTGAGATGCTGGTGAAGAAACTGCAGGGCAGCGGACCTCAAGAACCCCGTAACCCAGGGTAAAAATGTCGTCTGTGTGGGTTCAGTTAGGAGCCAACTGTGGGATCACAGCGGTTTAATGATGATCCGTGCTTAAGGTAAAAGCAGTCCAACATACAGAGTAAATAATGGGCTAATGGTTTAGTTGAGTATAGCAACAAATTATTTCATTTGATTAAAATCTCATAAAAATCATCGAATAAATCATACAAAAAGTTTTTAAAGTGAAATTCTACATTTATGAGTTATTGCTCATATTTTTTTCCTTTTTGACGTTTATCATGGAGGTGATCCTTCACCATTTAACTTAACATAAATATCAAACTTTTGTTTAACATCTCATTTCATGTTGATTTGTGTATGTTCCCAGATAATGAAAGTATAGATTTAAAAACTGCAACAAATGAATTATACTGAAGGTTTTTTTTAATGCAGAGAATAAGCAGTCAATCCCAGGGATTATTATTTCTGTCCAGGAAAAGCAGATTACAAGTCGTTTTATTTTATTGAATTTTTTTTAAACATATTCAGATATTCATCATTTTAATTGTCCGTCTTTTTAGATAATGTTTCTTTAAAAATTGTTAAAAAGGGGCTCCAGGGACAACAGATGAAAAGTGGCGTTTTGGCTAATTCTGGCGCATTTACAGAGTGTTAATTAATGTACATTGTCCCTATCAAATAAAGAAATGAAACTGAAGGAATACAGGAGGTTGAATCTGCTTCAGATCCAGTTACCCTCCGTTAATTTAGTTGTTTCTATAACTATAACAAATAAAATGGTTAACAGAGTTGAAGGTAGCCATAGCTCCCTCAGAGACGCCGTTAAACACAGAACCATTGGGCCAATTATGTTGACAACACAGAGTTAATGGCAGAATAATTGCAGAGAATGCATAATTGGAGAGTAGTAGGAGAAAAAGTGGTAACTCCTCCAGCAGCCTAACTGCTCAAAGTAGAGCAGATTGCTGCCTTACAGACAAACTGGGGAGGAACCTGAGATCTGAAGCATTCTCATTTTACAAGCTCTGCAGTAACCAGCAGTAAACCTGCAGTCTGGGAGCAAAGTGGTCTGTTAGGAGCATGCGGCATCATTTAATATTTAATGTAAGATGGGGCTTGATTATTCAGGGAAGTAAGAAACATGTCTTTTAGACTCTGTTTTAAAATTAGAGGGATATGATTTCTCCTTTCTGTCAGAACCCTCCTGCAGCATTTTGGGTCAGCTAAAGGAGTTTGGCTGAATTGTTTGCGGCTTCCTGTTAATTAGAAAACTCAGAGCCTTTAAGTAGCTAACAGAGCCGAGACGCGATCCTGCCAGATTCCAGGATGAGACTGCTCAAGCAGGCACCAACTAACCAGGTTGATTCTCACTTTTTAACGTCCTCTGTGATGTTTTACGTGTTCTGTTGTAGAAAGTAATACACAGTCTGGTTGACTTCAGTCTTCAAGCTCGGCTCTGTTCAGTGTTGAGCTGCAGCGTTATGAGGCAGCAGCTGTGGGACTTACTCAGTTTTCTTGTTGAGATCTTGTTGTTTTTGTTTTTGCACAGAATGAAAAGAGCAAGTTCTCTGAACTTCCTGAACAAGAGCGCTGAGGAAACCACACAGGTAAGGCTGGTTTTATGTCAGGCTCCTGCCACAGTCTGGAAACAGATACAGTTAGACTGAAGTGCTTTTCAGGTCTGGATAAGTACGGGGAAAAACTGACAACATGGGGAATATTTGTCCTTCCTTCCTTATTTTTGCTCCTTCTGTCCTTCCTTCCTTCCTTCTGTCCCCTTTCCCTCCTTATGTCCCTCCTTTTTTACTTTATCTCCTGTTTCCTTCCTCCTTTCCTCTTGTCCTTCTTTCCCCGCGCCCTTCCTTCTTTTTTTGTTGTGTTCTCCTGTCCAGTTTTTGAGATTTCCAGGAGATTTATAGACTGCCGTTTTAAAGATGTCATAAATTCTTAGTGTCCTTTGGTATTTCATATTTAAATTGGATAAAAAAGACGTTTTCCACCACAGAGTTTCCAGGTCAGTGCTCGAACCACTTCTAAATTGGTCCGGTTTGCTTTTTCGCCACCTAAGAGCCAAGCTGCAATGCTACGATAAACGTCTTAGCACAAATGTTGATCGACAGCAAATTAGTTTGATTTCATAAAAGTATGTGTGGGGGGGGGCAACTTCACTCAGGTCTTAATAATTTGTATCCTTCTGTTTTATTCTGTTTTTGAGCTGCATCATCACGCATGGAGACATTTTAACCACAACTGTCATTTATCCCAGTATCCCTGCAGACAGATGCGTTAATGATGTATGAATGCTGTTTTAAACAACCAGCATCATTTACATGTCTCCTCCCAGTTCGCTTGCAGGACTTTAACATGAACTGATCCGTTTTCAGGATGCCAACTCCGGCCTCTCAGACTGCAGGGGACTCAGTGCCAGCAACGTGGACCTAACCAGACGCAGCTCCCTGATTGGTTAGACACAGTCGAGAGGCGGGACAGAAGGGGAAGGGGCTGTTTACCTCGGTTTGAGCAAGCACTCCAGCAGTAGCTGTTTCGATTTTATTTCAAGGAACACTTAAAAAAAAAACCCCGACATTACCACACTTGATGTCACTACTGCTGCTACTGCTGTACAAACCGCTGCCATTGACCAGAACACTGACTAGTATCATACACACTTACGAGCATGCTGCTGAACTAGAAAGTGGAATGTCCGCACCTGAACGCCTCATGTTTCGAACCAGTAGCACTACAGTTCACTCACAACTGGCTCGCCCAGTCTCCACTCTCCTTTGCAGACACTCGACGTTTTGAAGGTAATGTTTGTGGCCGGTTTCAGTTCAAAGAGACGCATCGCACTTGGTATATTCCACACGTAGCATGACGTAATCACTGCTGACCGCGGTGCCATCCGAACACAATCAGCCCTCTGGGACTTCTAGGGAGACATAAGCACTAACCATTTCAACCTCAGTTGTTTGCCTTCATGATTTTTATGTGTATAAACGCTTTTAAATTATTTGACATTTCCTTGTGTATATAGCTCGATTTGTTTTTGTTTACACTTTATGGGGTTAAAGAGGGACAAATACTTATCTGTCAGGAGGAGACTGGGATTAGATGAAGAACAATATGTGGGGAAAATGAAAGGAAAGTACAGCGATGTGATTTCGGTTCATCTTGTCATCAAACATAAAAAACGCTGATAAATCTATCATCTCTATTGCTGAAATTAGCTGTCAGAGTTTCAGTCTAAACTGGAAATATACACTTGAAGCCTGAAGTGTGGGATGTCTGGCAGATGAATGTCTCAATGGCCCGATTCAGGGCAGAAATTGTTTTTTCCAAATGCGCTTTCTTGTTACTTTGTGGTTTAGTTCAGGAGGAAATCAAATGGAGCAGAAAACGTTGTCGGATATTTTATTTAAAAAGTTGCTAATGCACATTTCCAAAACAGCTATTATTCTGATTTAAGCTGAAGGAAATCAACCCTTTAAGACCTGATGGAGCTAATCAGAAAGCGCCTCAGGTCTGAGTGAGTCGATGCTTATTAAGACGGAGGTTACAGTCATTGATGCAGGAGAGCCAAGGCAAACTTTAAACATTCAGCTGCTGTACGTCTACTGATCAGTAAAACCGTCTTCAGAAACGGACTCATTGTTGTCAGCCTGGTAAAGATGTGTAAAAAGCCGTAAAATGACTGGTTCTTTAACCGCTGGAGCATCCTGGTGTTTCAAAGGGTTAAAGAGTCCGTGATGCCGTGGAGTCGAACCAGCTTCCCAGGGAGCTGCAGAAAGAAAACAAGCCCACAGCATCACAGACATTTCCACCTTACTTTTAACCGGAAGTTATTCATCACTAATTAGTAGTTTCTAATAACTTGGGGCAACATAAAGTTAGAAATTATAAATGAAAGAATTTCTTGTTGAATATATTTTAAAGGGATTGCTTAGGGTACTGAGAATTGTGCCACTATACATTTTTGTTAAAAAATTTTTTTATTTCTTTCTGCGTGAGAGTATGCTGCTGTAGTAAAAGAAATTAATTTGAAGGCTTTATGGAAACTTTACCAGGGATGGAAACAAATTTGTCCACTTAATCATTCTCTGCATATGTAAAGTTTTGCACTCAACAATCCGAAATTGCATGATTTTAATTCTGACGTGGACGGATCTGACACACGACATGAATTTACTTCAGATTACGATTTTTTTTTTTTTATATTTTTCTGTTCCCACTGTGAGCTTTAATTTTAAAGCTGCTGGTTATCTGAATGCTGCTTTTCATGCCTTTCGCTTGACTGTTGTGCTAAACTGGAACAGAAGGAAAAATCCACCTAAGCAGAATGTACATGAAGTCAAATATCATTTGTATTTATGACATATCCTATCAGCTTCTGAATGTTGGGACTTTTGTTTAATGACACAGGAATTCAGAAAGTGATTTAAAAAAAAGTTTTTGGACAGAAAAGTAAAGTGCTTTACGTGTTAGCAGCAAATAATGTACAGTATATGACCTTTATATGTGTGTGTGTTCACCATTTATCACATGGACATGACCACAACACCTTCTAGCCGCATACAAATCATTGTTAGCTTCAGGGGTTTCCAGCATACAGTCCTTCACTGTATTAATCACATTCTCTTCTGCAGAGGCTCAGCAAACTTCCAGTCAAATATCAATCATAGTAGAATATTTTGCTATCGTGAGAGAAAAATGAAGCTGGAGTGGTTTTTAAATACTGATCTGCTGTTTGTTGTAGGGGTTTGATGCAAAGCTTCAAAGATGCTTTTCTGGTAGCTGTGGATGAAAATGTATCTTTCAAGATGCTCCTGTAAACTTGTTTTATGGAAAGGTTCAATAAAGACACGTCCCCCCCTTTTCAAAGCGGTCCTGTGGCTCTTTCTTTCTATCCAGACATTCATTCCTGCGCATGAAACCATTTCAAAGCATCCGTTTTGAGTTGTAATTCTTGCAGCTTGGGCTGAGGGTGTTAACCCAACGCTGCACTAATGCAGCCTTCACAGGGGGTGAGTGTCTCTGTGTTACTTCCTGTCTCATCGACAGCCGAGCCCCACAGAGAGGAAACCAGACCCACTTGCTCTTCTTGTAGAGGAATCGGCGACAACACGATGATGGATTGACTGATCAGCTGCCTCGTCGAGACGTCAAACACTGGAGCATGAATGAAGCAGGATCAGAAAGTAAGACTACTTGCATCACCTACCCAGAGAGGCTTTTGATTTTTATTTATTTATTTATTTTTTATTTGATTTGATTAATGAATCCGATAGTCTGAGACTTAGGTTATAAAGGCTGTAACAACTGTTGGTCTAATTTCATTTATTAAAACAAAAAGCAGAAGTATGTAAAGAGAAGAGAGGTGCTTAAAATGTCACTTGCTTTTTGAGATCATATCTGTGACACTAAATTTAGATATTCTGAAGCTTCAGTCAGAACCTCAAAAAAGAATTATGAGCTCAAGGTCCTCTTTGCTACATCAACCAAGCAATTCTCAACAGATTAGAACACTTGAAAAGTAAAATAGCATTCACTGCGTCAATTTAAAAACTGCAACTTCGAAATATTACAAAGTGATATATTTCAAGTGTATTTCTATCAGTGTTATTAATGTTGAAAACAAAGAAAAGAGTCAGAAAATAAGAATATCACATAAGACCAATAAAGATGTGAATTAGCAAAATGTCGGAATTATGGCCTACACCATCATAGAGAAGACTGCTGACTGTGTGGTTGTTCAGTAGATGGTCACTGATGTCTTCCTCCTGCTAAAGAAGCGGACTGAACACAGATTGCTGTATCCAAGCTTATTAATGGAAAGTTGAGTGGATGGAAAATGGCATAAGTACAGAAGTCCAACAAAAAAGGATATTTCAAACAAATGCTTGTTTTCTGAAAACCACTTAATACTTTTTTGAAGGTAAATTGTGGATTGGAGTAGGGGCGGGCGATAAAACGATATCTATCGCGATTGACACGTGATCAATATCAATAGTAAACACACCCGATACTGTTCAATAATTTCACTATACACCGATCTAGAACCGCACAGCATTCTGGGGGATGTAGGCAGACTAAAGGCTTTAGACGCTCAATCTCTCAGGGCCCAGCTAAGAAAGGTTGGTGGCATCCACTAAATCGCTCAATGGTTACCTAGCAACAAGTATTGCTTAAAGTGCGCAGCAGCAGTTCCATGTTGCCCCCAAAGTACTCTGGCCTAAATCACTCGGAGGTCCGAGGAACTGGAGGCAGAACAATGTCAAAGTAGACGTCCACTGGACACGTCTGTACAAAGGTACATTTTTACGACCGTGCACGAAAAAGTGTTCACATCGGACTGTTTTGTATTAGACACCCAGATAAAGTTGAGTCAGCGCAACATGTAGCAATAAGGACATGCAGCATGACTCCTGCTCTCAGCTGCACTGACAGGTGAGCGGTGGCCGCCCTGGTGGAGAGGAAACGGGGCTAAGCGCCCATCATCAAAGTTGCTACTATCCATTCGGTTTATGGGAAATGAAGGGATCTGTCACAAGAAATGGAGGCGATCGCTACGCTTGAGTATGAAATCTCATCCGTCCACGGACAGTGTGCACGGAGTCTGCGCGGTTCACAGAATGCACACAGCAGGGGTCGTCTTTGATCGTTTTTTAAACGGTGACGAAAAAATCTGTTGGCCATCCCTGATGGACTACAATTCACAAAGGACCACTTGGTGCAGACGCAACTTTATGCACAGAAAACATTGCGGAGGTAAATAAATCAAACAATAATAAAAGAAGAAATCCCATCCGATTATTGTCTCTGGCCTGGACACTGAACTAATGCATCTTCCTCACTTAATCCACTAAACACAGCTTTATCTCACTTTTAAACTTTATTTATATATTTGTATTTATTTATTAGACTTCTTGAACTGGGATCTGAGTCCAAATTTCGTATCATAAACATGCAAATGTGAACAGGTAGGACAATAAAAAAAAATCCTTGAATGTAGCAATCCGGAGCTGACAGCATATTGGAGAGTCATGCACAGGAGGCTTTGGAGTGGGTCTGGTGCAGAAGCGCATTCTGGGGGATTCCCTCCTGCTGCCCCTTGTTTAGAGAGTTATGCAGACTTCTGATTGCTTCAGATTCCCTGATGTAGATGAAGCCGTCTACAACAAGGGACAGAGCAGACTGTATTTTTTGAGGAAGCTAAGATCCTTCAAGGTTTGCAGCAAAATGTTGCAGATCTTCCATAAGTCTGTTGAGAGCGTCATCTCCTCTGCCATTATCTGTTGGGGCAGCAGCATCAGAGCCAGAGACCTAAAAAGGCTCAATAACCTGGTAAGGAAGGCTGGTTCTGTTCTGGGAATGACTGTGGAACCTCTGCAGATGATTATGCAAAGAAGGATTTTGCATAAAATTAAGAAAATTATGGACAACCCTGACCATCCTCTTCATGAGACTGTCATTGGAAAACAAAGTCTCTTCTGTCAGAGGCTTCTACAGACTGGTTGTAAAACGGACTGCTACAGGAGATCTTTCCTTCTCACAGCCATCACAGTCTATAATAACTCCTTGACTAAATGAGTTACATCAACATACAATAAATCAACATACAATAAATGAATAAACAATAAATACATAAAGTATTTTTGCATTTGAAATTGAATTTGTTTTCAAAACTTTGGCTGAAGAGGTGCTTGTAATTCCAGTTTATAGTGCAGCAGCAGAACTCATATTCAGCCTGCAGATCAACATCAAAACCCTGAGACATTTGATTACGCACAATTTGGTGCGCAATTCATGTCTATGTTCATAAATAAGTGCAATAGTTTCATTTCATTGTTTATATGTAGTTACTGGTTCCACAGTCAGTGGGTTTTGTAACTGTGGAGAAAAAGTTTCATGTTTCCCACCGTGCCCCATAACTGCTTAAAAATAAAAAAGAATAGGGTGGAGAGAAAGGAGAAAATGAAGGCAACAGCTCAAGAAGACATTTTGAATAAAAAAGGAAAGGTCATGTCACCAGTTTGGCAGTATTTTGGATATAATAAAACCTAATCAATAATTATCGATATCGACTGATATGAAATGCTTATATTGTGACGTTTTTTAGCCATATCACCCAGCCCTAGCTTGAAAGGTCCTTCAACTTGTCTTCACTGTTGGATCTGGTGATTCTAAGCTTTCTCTTGAAAATGCTTCAGTAATTTTTAGTGGTTTTTTTTTTAGGTCATTAAACCAAGCACTGGTACATTTGGCAGCGTGGGGGGTGCTAAGTCCTGCTGGAAACAGAAATCACCACCTTCATAAAGCTTGTCAACAGAGAGAAACGTAAGATTCTCTCAAATTTCTAAAATGGCAGAGTTCAGATGAGGTTTGGATTTAAAAAAAAAAAAACCCAGAGGACCAACTCCAGCAGAACCAGAGGTTTTCTGAATCCTCACTGATTGTGGAAACTCCACACTGGCCTTCTAGCGATGTGTTAGCGTGTCTCTCCACTGTTCCTCCAGACTCTGAGAGGTTGATTTTAAAATGAGATGCAAAATTTTCTTTTATCTGAAGGGAGGATTTTTGACCACTGAACAACAGTCCAGTCCTTTTCGTCCTCATTCCTATTGAGATGACATCATCTCTGGTTCAGGAGTGGCTTAACATAAGGAATGCTATGGTTGTAACCCATGTACGAGACATATTTGTATGTGGTGGCTTTTAAAGCTCTGACTACAGCTACAGTCTGCAACCTTGTGAATATCCTTCACACTCTTCAGTCGCCTTTGCTTACAATCCTTTCAAGACTGCAGTCATTCTTGTTGCTTTTGCACCTTTTTCTACCACAAATTTTCCTTCCACTAAACTTTCTATTGTTTCCATTCATGTGTATGGATACAGCATTGTGAACAGCAAACTTCTTCAGCACTTACACTTTTGTGGTTTACAGTCTTTTTGGAGGATGTTGGTGACTGTCAACCCAGCAGTCTTCATCATTTTTGTGAGGGTTGCAACAGTGGACATAACAGTTTATGTATTTTTTTTTTTTCGTGGTCTGATGTTATTTCATTTTCAGAGAAACTAAATGTTGGGTTTTCATGACTAGTAAGCAGTGATCATAAAAACCCCATAGAAATAAACATCTTACATACATCACTCTGTGTTTAATTAATCTATGCGATTTTGTTTTTACTGGATCACTGATATAATTTGACTTTTCAATGATGTTCCAGTTTGTTAAGAGACATTTCAGATTTGATTTCATTTTTATAATAATGTTATAAAGTTTGGACATTCTTCTTTGTTTTCCCATAGAACGTGTGTCCATGTCTGCAGAGACCCCCTTCAGTTCCACCTCGCCGGCTTTGGTCCAGTTCCAACTGGGGCTGTTCAGGGAGATGGTTCGAGTCCCGCCCGGCAACCTGAGCTACCGTCACGCTCGCAGACTGGCAGCCGAGGTCATAAAGAGAAAGGTAACCAGAAGCAAACGCAGCAGGGCCTCATTTCCACCGTTCGTTTATTTGTCGGCTAAGGCGACAAGTATTGCTGAAAAATCTGAATGTGAGTCTTTAAATTCGAGTCTGTGATTAAAAGACTGTGTAACAAAGCTCAGACATGGAGACTAATACAGTACTGGACATTTTGGGATTTTGGCCAAGACCTAAACCTAAACAAAGAGTTAATGTGATTCCTGTATGAATGAAAAAATGCTCCAACTCATAACTCAGCCCCACTTGGAAAATATTCAGTTGTTATTCAGCTGACTATCAGCTCAGACAGGAAGTGGACTCTAAAAGGTCATCTTATGCATGCATGCATGCATGCATGTATGTATGAAGGAAAAATGTGTAGGTTACTGCAAAATGAGCTGTCGCTTTTGTCGCTGCATTTACTAACCCGCCCATATAAAGCAGCAGCTTCTACTGCTGCTGAGGAAATTAAACTGCTGCTGATTTTGTGTTGGTTTGATTTGTGGGTCCCAGATTTCTTGAATTTAAATACAAGCAACCTCTACCTTTCTCCTCTGAAGCATTTCTGTGATCTTCAGAAAGAATGTAGTGCATCGACTGTGGCTCAGGTTGTGAGCTGCTGCAGGTGTTGGTCTGTTTCTGGTCTTCTTGCTGCTTCACAATCTGTGTGGTCTGTGAGAGTGCAGAAAACTTTCCAACCACAGTCTTTCCCCTCTAACACACACACTCTGGCAGGTTGTGTGCCTCCTTTCATACATAGAAATAAACTCATGTTTCCGGGCATCAGGTCAGCAGTGTGAGCAGGAAAGGAGGAATAAACGTCATGTTTTGCAGAAAAGCTGCAAAACTAAAGGTGTTTATCTTTTGTTTTTGCATTAACCTTCCTTGTTTACAGACTGAAAATCAGCTTTTTAGAAAAAGAGTTAGTCAGATAGTTTAACTTCAGCTATTTGTGATAAAAGACAATGAGTCTTTTATGTTGCTGCAGAGGAATTTTCCCCCACTCTTGGAGTTGGAGGGTTTTTTAATGTAAACGGCCTATTCAAGATCATGCTATAGCACCTCAATTGGATTTAGGTCCATGCTTTGACAAGGCCATACCAAAACATCCACTGTTGTGTTTTTTTAACCACTTCGAGGCGAACTTGCTTTGGATCGTTGTCCTGGTGTGTTTCATGTTTTCTCTTTTTGTGTTTTGCTGCACTGATAATTTGTGGTGCAGCTTTTCATAATGTGCTGCTTTTTAAGATCTTTTGGCCTACTTTTTGACCTACTTCGTGTTGTCAAACAGGTTCTCACCCTTTTAGAGTAACTAAAAGGGGGTGAATATCTTTTCATGGCATTGAATTAATGTTCACTAACTTTTACTCTGTAGTAGATCTGAATTTAGTTGAAGTTTTAGTTCAGATTTTCTGCAACTTTTCTCTGCTTGAATACCAGTTTAGTTTAATTTGACACATTTTTACTGTCAACTCTTTTTGGGATGATTTACCAACAACAAATATTAGCTTTAGAAGCTATTTTGAATTCAATATTCAGAAAAAAAGATAGATAGATAGATAGATAGATAGATAGATAGATAGATAGATAGATAGATAGATAGATAGATAGATAGATAGATAGATAGATAGATAGATTTAGCCTGTTTGCATTTTACAGAACTTCCACATTCTTCTGGTTGGTTATGTTTTTCAGTCTAAACTGTTTTTTGTTTTTCAGTCTAAACTGCTATGTAAATGATTGATCAGGTGCATCTGCAAGTGATCATTTGCAGCTTTGATCAGGTGTTTAATGGTTCCTGTAAATCCTCCATTCATAACCTCTCAGACGTTGCCCTCCATGTCTTTGTTTTTTTATGTAACTGATCAGAGAGAAAACGTCACATTTTGCACAATATCGGTATTTCTATCTTTAGCTGATAAGTCTGATACTGCAGTGTGCATGTGCGTGTGTGTGTGTGTGTGTGTGCAGGCTCCAGACCACAGCGTGGTGGGCTCTGGTGAGAAGATCATGTTGTTTCGACATCGACCTACCTCTGAGCAGCTGCTTGAGCGGCTGACGGACCAGGACGAGCTGCAGGACGGAGACCTCATCGAGATCGTTGTCGCAGGTCAAACATCAAGCCACTCAGATTCGATCAGTTCGATGGAGGGATGGTTGTTGTGTTTCTGATGGTGTCATTTTTCTACACGTGAGCAGGAGCTCACTTTATAGGACGCAAGCTTCCTCTGTAGCTCACAACTACACATACTATAAAAGTATGAAATGGCATAAACGTGAAAATGATTCAGCAACCTTGTTTGGATGAACTAAAACTCTGTTAAAGTAAAAATAATAAAATAAAAAATACTCTCAGGGTTATATTTACCCTCTCTGTGTTTACTACAGTTCTCCATATCTACCAGATTGTGAGAACCTGTCTTGTCTGCAGCCCTCTTCAGGTGACCCCTCAAATTGTCGGTCAGACTGAGTTCTGGACTCTGGCGAGGCTGCTTTAAAACGTTTTCCTCAAGGTTGACCAGGGCTTATGCTTGGACTCATTCTGATGCTAAACGAATGAAATCTCGACTAAACCCCAGTTCTGTTTGAAGAAAATAACCCCACATCATGATGCGGACACTTCTGTGTTTCACTGTGGGTGTTGCGTTCTTCTGGTGATTCTCAGCCAACTTCTTTTAGCAAACAAGAATTAGGTTTAAGGTTCAAGTTTGGTTTCATCAGATCAGTTTTCTTTCATTTTTAGCCAGGACTGGATATTTTCTTTGGATTAAAAGGCTTCTGTGTTTGTGTTTTACCCGACTGTCTAAACCAGACATATGAAGAATGCAGCGGGGGGGGGGGGGGTGTAGAGCACAGCTGGTGCTTGGCAGAAATTCTTGCAGCGTATTTAGAGTTACCATCTGTTCTTGGATTTCTTTATATCGGGGCGTCATATGTTTCTTTCTGAGATCATTTAGCCTACTTCATGTTGTTGAACAGGTTCTATTAAAGTCTGTTCTTGATTTTTCAGGTCAGGCACTAATCAGATGTGGGTGAACCATTATGTTAAAACTACATTTTGTATTTTATCAGCTTGCCTTCTCCAAATATTATCAGTGTGACAAAAACAGCAGAAATCTTTAAGGGAGTGAATGTCTTTTCATATATGGACCTCAACTAACTTTCTGTAAATAGAAATTTTAGTCTATGTTGTGTTTCCCATTTTCAAGCTCTTTTAAAAAGTAATTTTTGTAGATGACTTGCTGGCAGCAACCTAAAATAAGCCTTCAGTTGTAGAAGTTAATATATTGTGTGGTGTTATTTTGATTGTAAGGTTCAGTTAAAACTCTGCAAACTATGATTCCAAATAAGGAAACATCAGGGAGCTCCTCCTTGGACCTTCACCTTCACTCCAAGGCAGGTTTGAACTCAAGACAACTGAAGGATGAAGCTGGATCAAAAGGAGCCATTTTTAACAATGTGCATCCTTATACAATCAAGTTGTTGCATTTGTTTCCCCCCTTGAACAGATTTGTTTCTGTCACACTAAGGGTGGAAAACATTTTGAAATAATTTATCATAGTCTCATTTTTAAACAGATGTGTTCACTTTCGACAGCCGCTGTCGATAGGACTGAGGCCGGTATACTGAAACATGTTTGAGTTGATAAATATCCAGTCCTGCTACTTCAGGTCGCCTCTTCCCTTGTAATATTCAGAGTTGGACAGCTCATCTGCGCGCCCCGGGCTCCTCCGTGTTTCTGACTTTCATGTATTTACACACAAAGCTGCTAAATCCCACAATGAAGCACAGTTAAGCCTCTGGTTCTGTGGTGTCTATAAGCCAGCACAAAATAACTAATCTATAAAGATAACAGGGACACACACACGCTCTAAAGCTCTTCTGGATTAAAGAGTTTTGTCTGTTAGTAACTGATGACATCAACAGTAAAAAAAAAAAAAAAAAAGTGTTTTGCTTTAATTCTTTGCTAATGCTGACTTCCTTTCATCTGCTTTATTTATGCTGAAGGTACTTCGGCCAGTTGCTTAAAAGACACCCTTGTTAACGCAAGATGTTTATCTTTTAAGTAACTTTAGGATGGAGGTATGATTTTTTTTTTTTGTTGTTTTTTAATTTTTATACTAGGATCAGCTTCTGTGGCTGAGATGAGGATGCGTCCACACTCCCTGGTGGTCCAGTCGTACCGGACCCCCACCTTCTGTCACCACTGTGGGGAGATGCTGTGGGGCCTCATGCGACAGGGCCTGAAATGCGAAGGTAAACCCATCATCGCTCATTCTGCAGAACTCAGTTTAATTAGTTACGGGACTTTGCAAAAGTTTTCACACCCCTTGTGCTTTTCTGCATGTTGTCGTGTTAAAACCACAAACGTCAGCATACAGCATTTGCTGTGTGCTCGACATGGCTTTATGGCTTTCTTTCATTATTTGGCTTTCTCTCCAAAAAAGGCCGGATTTCTGGAGTGCTAATAGTTTTCACAAACAGCTGTTTTAATACTGAGATTAAATCCCTCCTGAAAGGAGCTGGTTGCACTGGAATTCATTTAGGAGAGTCAGAGCAAAGGGAGCTAAAACAATGGAACTGTTCCCTCCTCTTCACCATGATATGCTACCTTGTGCTGGTATGTCACATTAAATCCCAATCCCAGTTTTCCTACTGACTGTTCGGCTCTCCGTCTCCGCAGGCTGTGGTTTAGACTTTCACAAACGTTGTGCCTTCCTGCTGCCCAATGACTGCAGTCGAGTGCGGCGGCAAATCAGCACCAGCTTCTCCCTGTTTCCGCCTCGTAGGCCACGTACACACTCGCTGTCCAGCCAGACCGGAGGCAGTCTGGAGGAGGTGAGATCACTACCTGCCTTTTTGCTCTGTGCTCTGTCAGCTTATTTAAACCATTTCAAACTTCCCTCCAGATCAGCTTGTCCAAGCCCCTGTCCAGGCCTCCGTCATGGAACGAGCCCCCCGTCTGGCTTGGGGACAAGCCTCAGGTCCCCCACACCTTCCACATCCACAGCTACACCAAACCCACGGTGTGCCAGTACTGCCACCGGCTGCTCAAAGGGCTCTTCAGACAGGGGCTGCAGTGCTCAGGTAGGGTGGGGAGGAGGAGGAATTTTCTCCAAGCAGCTAAGAAAAGCTTCAGCAAGAAAACTAATGAAAATATTCCAGCTCGTTTAAATGAATCATGAGGAAGTATAAACTTGTGAACGGCCCTGTTCGGCTGGACTTCTTTAGGCTTTTCTCCAGTTTTCAGTTTCTTGCTGTCGTCAGTATCATTGTGCTCCGCGTCCGTCCTCCGGGGCTGTTTTTAGCCGCTCTGCTCCAGTACAGACTCTGATTAGTCATGTTTGGATCAGAGGCTCCTCAGATCCCAGTGAACCCACTGAGGAAGATGCACAAACACTCGTCCTGTCAAATTCGAGCGAGCAGATGGCTAATGATTAATTCTCTTGAATGCATGAACACGTCCCAGTCGAACATAGTCATGGATTTTAATCAGGAAAAGTGAGAGCAGTTAAAGTTTTCTGCAGACCGATGATAAGTCCCGCTTGATTCCTCTGAGGTTTGAGCCTGTAGCTCCTCTGTCATCCTGTCAGCTGCTCTGCCTTTATCTCCTCAGACTGCAGGTTTAACTGCCATCGGCGCTGCGAGCCATTAGTCCCCAGAGAATGTCCAGGGGAGAGGAGGGCCGTCAACGGGGACGGTGAGCTCACTTCTGTTTTTTATCCTGGTTTCTGGTCTCAAGCACTGCCAGATGAAGCCTCTGGCTGTGACGTTTCCATGTCACTCGGATCAGACGGGAACCGACTCACCCATCTCCTCAGGAGTCTGGATCTGGGCTGGATTTCCCTCCGCAGAAAAGCCACATTTATGTCTCTGCTGGAAATGATGATGTAGAAGAAAACTGTAAAGCTTGATGATGTTTTAAATTAGTCCCTAACTTACTTTACGGTCTTAAATGAACCATTTCTGTGTTGAACTGTCCAAGGATCTTTAAAGTTAGATTTCCCCGACGGAATCAACCACGAGTAGTTTTGGAAATGTAACCGATCTAAAATGAGCTCAGTTAACAAAGATGGTGTCACCTCCCCAGACTCCTCAGCAGCCGTCAACAGCTTCCCGCAGGATCCCGAGGACGCTGAGTCGGAGCTCACCAGGACACTAGACACCTCAGAGGATGATGAGATGTCCTCCGACGATGAATCGCTGCCTGAGATGGTCGAGGTGGAGCAGCTGAGAGAGCCGATGAGGTTAGAGAGCGTTGCCCGCACGATGTCATCGCTGCTGCTGAAAGAGAAGCAGTTTTGCCCTGATGATGTCAGATATTGCATCACGTCACCCACATAACCACACGCGCGTGTGATCAGCTTCTCTGTTCCTCATGGCACAGATCTTTATGCGCTATCTGGAAAAGAGTGGAATTCGATTGAATTTTGTTTTTGTTTTTTTTCAAAATAAGAGATGGAAAAATATTTGTATCTTCAGACTTCGTCCTCCATTCTTCTGTCCTTCTACTCTTTCTTCCTTGTGTCCTTCCTTCCTTCTTTGTGACCAGGCCCCTTCCCTTCCTTGTGTCCTTCAACCCTTCCTTCTTCATGTCCTTCCTTCCTTACTTCCATCTTTCCTTCCTGTTTCCTAATTCTCCATGTTTCATATTTAAAGCCAATCCGCAGTAAAAAGACTTGCCATAAATTCATAGTGAAGGGATTATTTTATTTTAAAATAAACATAAAGGAGCGAGGACCCTAGAAAGTTGAGGCTGGAAAAGTCCGGAATTTCAAATGAAAAAAAGCGTAGAAACTGTGGTGCTGGGTTTTTTTTTTTTTTTTTTTTCTTTTTTTTTTTTTTTTTAATTTTCGGTTCCTCTTCACCCTCTCTGCCCACCACTCCCCCCCCCTCCAACAGCCCCTGTTTCAGCAGCAACATCCCCCTGATGAGGCTCGTCCAGTCGGCGCATCACACTAAGAGGAGAGCAGGAGGGGTCCTGAGGGAGGGCTGGCTGCTGCACCACACCAACACAGACACACTGGTGAGAAACGGCTGCTCCTTCAGAGAGTTCAGGCAGAGCGAGACGGCCAGGTGATGCTACCCCCGCTGTAGATGTGGAATTTAGGTCTCATCTCTTAACTTAGAACCAAAGCTAATCTCTTATGTTGCTCTGGAGCAAGATTGCAAAGCTTCCTCCGAGGGATGATTAATGATTTTATTAACTCTTAAGTAGATTTTTGTCCAGAATAATCTCTTTAGTCTGTGGCAATGATCGAATCCCTGCTGTTCACACTTCGAGCATCCCTCTTTTGCACAGTCTCCTCCTGTAACTTTGATGACGTTGGAGCACACAGAAGGAGGGAGACAGATTTGTGACAACTCCTCTTATTAAAACCGCTCCAGATCATCAGAGACCTTGGCGCTCCTTTCAGCTCACCCCACAGGTTTTAGGATTCCTCTGAGAATGTTGGAGGGTTTTGTTCCTGAGTTGAATTGGCCAAGTAATGACCGTTTTTATGCTCCTAGCTTTACGATGAAACAGATTAAAATAGATGAAAAGTATCCTGGTTTTTAAGTTCATGCTTCTGTGTTGTTGGAAGATTGTTGGAGAAACTTTTTTTTTTTTTTCTTTCCCCCTCAGAGGAAGCGACATTACTGGGTCCTGGACTGGAAAACCATCACTTTGTACCAGAATGAGAGCAGCACCAAGTACTACAAGGTAGAACGTGCTACATGACGACTTCTCCAGATCTCCTTCAGCACCTCGATGGTCATTTTAGGTCCTCCTCTCTTGCAGGAGATCTCTCTGTCAGAGGTGCTGCAGGTGCGAGGCCCCGCCCAGCTCTCCGTGCCCTCGTTGCCAGGCACCGACGTCCACTCCTTCGAGCTGGCGACGGCCTCTCTGGTGTTCTGCGTGCAGGCCGGTGATGACGGCGCGGCGTGGGAGAGCTCCATCCGTCAGGCTCTGATGCCTGTTCAGAGCAGCAGAGGACCAGGCGAGGAGCACCAGGGTGAGTCGGCAAGAGTGTTTTATCTCCACATCCTGGAAGATGATAAAAGTCTGGGTTTTTTTTTTTTTTGTTTTTTTTTTTTAACAGTCTTGTATGCTTGTGGTTACAGATAACGACCAGCACAGAGACAGTATGGTAAGCATCTGATTTTCATGTTCGATCAGGAGTTCAAAGAGATTTTTCTGCTTTACTTCAGAGTTCAGCGCAGTGTTTGTGTGTTTCAGGACATCAGCTCAGTGTATCAGATCTTTACAGATGAAGTTCTGGGTTCAGGCCAGTTTGGCGTGGTGTACAAAGGTGAGTTCCTCATGTTTTTTTCTTACCTGTCTGAAATAGTAGACCCAGCCAGTTCCGTTCAGCAGCGCATCAACTGGTTTATCTCCCAACTAAATGACGTCTCATCCACCAGGTACCCACAGGAAGCTGGGCCAATCAGTCGCCATCAAAGTCATCGACAAGACGCGCTTCCCGACCCAACAGGAGAGACAGCTGAGGAACGAAGTGGCCATCCTGCAGGTGTTCACACGTCTCCACCCAGAGTTTCGCAGCGAGAAGGCCTCACTGTCAGAGATGTCATGGTTGTGTTGTTGTTGTTCAGAATCTGTCCCACCCTGGAGTAGTTGTGCTGGAAGGGATGTTTGAAACGTCCAGACATGTCTTCGTGGTCATGGAGAAGCTCCACGGCGACATGCTGGAGATGATTCTGTCCAGTGAGAAGGGCCGGCTCCCTGAACGCATCACTCGGTTCCTGGTTATACAGGTACTCCTGAACCGCTCCACCTTCCCTCTACATCTTTAATGCGTTTTATGTATATTTGAGGAAATACAAAAGCATTTCATTATGTAAACTTGTGTTGTCTTCAGCTTGGTCGTCCTAGCAGCGATGACAGCAGGAATACGATTCAGTCACTGCACCAATGATCGGTGTCGCTCCCGTTTTTACAGATTCTCGAGGCTTTGCGGTATCTCCACCTGAAACACGTCGCTCACTGCGACCTGAAGCCAGAAAACGTCCTGCTGGTCTCCGCTGACCCCTTCCCTCAGGTGAAGCTGTGCGACTTCGGCTTTGCTCGCATCATTGGCGAGAAGTCGTTCCGCCGCTCGGTGGTGGGCACTCCGGCCTACCTGGCCCCCGAGGTGATCAGCAGCAGCGGCTATAACCGCTCTCTGGACATGTGGTCCGTGGGCGTCATCATGTACGTGAGCCTGAGCGGGACGTTCCCCTTCAACGAGGACGAGGACATCCGGCAGCAGATCACCAACGCTGCCTTCATGTACCCCCGCCAGCCCTGGGCGAGCATCTCGCTGGAAGGTCAGATTCTGTGTTTGCGTTTTTTTGGAAAAAATGAACGAGTTTGCTGACATTTTTGATGAACTTGTGTAAGTTTTGGTCAGAATGGGTTGTGGTTGGAGTGAGGCCACACTGACTCCGTGTGTCACTTCCTGTGCAGCTGTGAGCCTCATCAACAACCTGCTGCAGGTGGCCGTGAGACGCAGGTACACTGTGGGCAAAGCTCTGGGACACTCCTGGCTGCAGGTATGTCATCCTGTTATGTGATAGATCAACACAGTAATGTATAACTGTGAAGCAGAAGGATAACAATGTAGTTTTGGGTTTTTTTTTTTTTTTTACAAATAAAAATCTAAAAAGTGTGAGGTGCATTCATATTTAGCGCCCCTGAATCAAACTGCAACCTGAATTCAACTTTCCAGCACAGTTTAAGTTCACTCATATCGGCTGCGTCTGAACATCGGTTTTCAGCTCTCTTTAGCAGATTCTTAGTTGAATTTGGTTCTAAGCTTTGACTGGGCCATTTCTGACATGAATATGCTTTGATCTAAACTAGTTGGTTGTCCTACTGGAATGTGATTCTCCACCCCAATTTCAAGTCTGCTGCAGCTTCTCACTGGTTTTTTTTTTTTTTTGTATCCATCTTTCCATCAACACTACCCAGCCTTCTTTAACTCTCCAAAAGGAAATAGCCCCCCACAGCATGATGCTGCCACCATGTTTCACAATGGAGATGGTGTGTTCAGGCTCATGTGCAGTGTTAGTTTTTCCAGTAAATAGCAAGTTTAATTTTATAATCTTGGATGGAAAAAAAACAATGACGTTTGTGGCAATAATGTGTAGACGTTGAAAGCACTGTTGCTCTTATATCCAGATGCATGATGTGATTTTATTTTGCTGTGTTAATATGCAGAATTTCCAGCTGTGGTGTGACCTCAGGGAGTTCGAGCTGAGGATGGGCTCCAAGTATCTGACGCATCAGGAAGACGAGGAGCAATGGAGGAGCTATGCTCTGGAAAGGGGGCTGATATTTCCCTCCCATTTGTGCTGGGAAGCCAGCAATGAAATGGACATATGATTTCAGACAAACTGTCAAAGTTTGATCCGTTTTTGTATCATTTAGACTTTTATAGACAAATGTTAGACTGTGGTAAGTGCTGGTTATTTAAATCTAGTTTTAACTAACCCATAGATTATTATTATAATTTGCAGATGAACCAAAGAGTCTGAAATCAGGGAAGAAAAAACACAAACTGCTGTTTAATAATGTAATTATCCTTTTTTATTCCAGCTTTTTTGAAATGTAGCTGTTTGAATGTGTTTAAGCATCGATAACGATGGTTAGAATTAACTGAGAATAAGGGGAGGAGGTGAATGGAGCACAGATTAGATAAAATACCTTCAACATGCACAGAGGAGTCGACTTGCACTGATTATTAGTATTGTTATGGCTGATGTTTCATTGTGGAAATGGGATCAAACTCTTAGCTCCTCCTCAACGACAGGCCTGCTGTGGTCCCACATGCAGCATCGATTCTTACTGTTCACAACTTTCCTGACACCCTGATGTCTCTCACCGCTGACATCTCTCAGTCTTCCTTTAACAGAAAGGACAGAGGTGTGTCAGTCGTTCTGCTCCGTTAGTACCTGTTTTGTCTTTCTGTTTTCTCTCCTAAATCACCATCAAGCCATGGCCGTCTTTGTGCATTCCTCTGAGTTTCTGCGCCTGCTTACGTGTTAGGTGCTCTCATTCATCCTTTATAAGTTCCTGAGTTTCTTAAGATCTCCAGGTTAAAGTCAATCTTTGCCAACGTTCAGGTTTCACAGCCGTTTCTTCGCATTGAGACGTTTTAGTGTGACATTGCCTCCCTGACAGACTCTGGCAGAGGCTGTTTGGGTTTCAGTGTGATTAAGGAAGAGTCGAAGACTCAATGGCAGCGTTTCTAAACTTTTAACGAAGCATGCGTCTGCACAAATACACAACCAACCAAGCCAACGGACCAACCAGCTTTTTTTTTTTATCACATTTTCTTCTTTAATTACCCTTCTACAAAAAAATAAGATAGAGAGGAAGAGAGCAGGAGGCTTTGCTCAAAAAGTAACCCTCTCAATAACTCCTGCTTAAGACAGGTATATTCTTTGTATGGTGCTTTCATACGTTCACTGCTATACCTGGTTCACTCTGCTTAAAACTCAGTCCTAACAGTTTCTAAGATTTGAGCAAAGTCTCCTGCTCTCCTCCTCTCTAAGCAGTGTTCCAGGGAGGGATGGGAGGAAGGGGGGATCACTGGGAGAAAGTTCAGATTTGAGAGGGGGATAAAATGATAAGAACAAATCATTTAGAGGGACAGTGGAAGGGTTTATAATCACTTTCTCCAAACAGGAGAAATAGAAGCTGGGGAGGAAGAGGCGAAGACGAGGAGCGGCTGGGTTTATAAGTCGCTCTCTCCGTAGAGGGCACTGGAGAAGGAGATGTAGTCCAGGGCGCCGGGGGCAGCGTCGGCTCCGACGTATCTGGTCATGCGGCTGATGCAGTACTCTGCCTGCTCGGGCGGTAGCTCCCTGCGCAGCTCGTCCACTGTGATGTAGTTCTGCAGGGCAGAGAGGGAAGCAGCGTGTGATTTATAAAGGCACGAAGAGAAACTTTCATACAGCACAACTTATTCAACCTTTTCTTCTTTATAGTCAAGCAATTTTTGCTGTGTTTAATGCATACAATTATAATTTGCCAGAGAATATTTATTTCTAGAATAAATAAATAAATAAATAAATAAATAAATAAATAAAAATGAGATTTTAATTTCTTAAATTAGCTTATAATGACTAAGCTGCATAAAAAAAACGGGCATATTTGTTCCCATGGATAAACAATGACCATTGAAAACCACTGAGAATCCCATTTTTAATCCTATATTTAGGAGATTTAAACAAAAACCTTTGCAGGACTTTGTTAGTCCACCAGATGGCACCAATTCCCCAGTCTCCAGCATCATGAGCGATAAGAGCATCATTAGCCAGATCCCTTCCTCCTCCTCAGTGTGTTGGTGATCATTTGGAGACTCTCCAAATAGTTATTTCTCAGTCATCATACATATATTCATACAATAGCCTCAGTGAGCCTGTCTGGTTCACACACGTCGCGTCATTTACCTTGTCTGAAGCCAGGATCTTGAAGGAAGCCATGACCTGTTCTGCGGTGTCTGTCTCTGCGGTCTCACGGGTCATGAAGTCGATGAAGGCCTGGAAGGTCACCACGCCGGTGTTGTTTGGGTCCACCAGGGTCATGATGCGGGCAAATTCAACCTCACCCTGTCAGTAGAAACATGGAGAACTTCAACAACATCATTTAAAGAGACTGGTTATGAGGATGATAAAACACGTCTGAACTTTAGTGTCTCGGTGAACAAGCATAGAAGACCATGAAGGTCCACCTGTGCTTGAACTGGCAAGCTGCACTGACCAGATCGTAACCCATGGAGATGAGACAGGCACGGAAGTCGTCTGGGTCCATCATGCCGTTTCTCTTCTGCAGACAAAGGTTCGAACTGTTGAGCCAAATCAACGACACTCAAAGAAACATCAGTTTAGATGTTTCTTTGAAAGATGTTTTGAGAGTGGGCCGCCTCACCCTGTCGAAGTGGTTGAAGGAGGCCCTGAACTCGTTGAGCTGCTCCTGGCTGATGCCCTTGGCGTCACGGGTCAGGATCTGGTTCTCCACCTCGTTGATGGTTCTGGCGATGGTGGTGAGCAGCTGCTCCCAGCCCACACGGACATGCTGCAGCAGAAGAGAACATTAGAATGGCAAACTTAAAGCCCGGCCGGGGGGGTGGGTGGGTGGGGTATAAATGAAGGTGAGGCTGTTAGTGCACCTCCATGGTATAGTTGGTGTGCTTGTTGTCGAAGATGAGTGACTCCTGGCTGAGCTGGTGGTCTCCCTCCAGCTTGTCGATGTTGGACTTGTAGTTGATGATGTTCTGTTCGTACTGCTTCAGGCTGTTCATCTGTTCCTCCAGGGAGCCGGCGATGTCCACAGACACATGGCTGATCTCCTGTACAGGCAGAGAACAGTGAGAATGACGACCAGTGAGTCCACTGTGTTTTAGGGTTCTGGCGACACAATGACTAAAAAAGTGAAGTTTTCAAACCTAAGAATACTGCACCTCATGTCAAGCTCGGTGGTGGTTGCATCATGATAATGAAGTGTGTCACTGTTAGTGGTATAAGTGATACTGGAGAAGGACCATCCCTAAAACCTTCAATTTCACCTTGGATGATTGAAAATTGAACATAATGATCCCAAACACACATCTAAACTGGTTTTGGAGAAAATCTATCACCAGCTATTTCATTTGTAGTCAATCATTGTGTTTTCTTCCCTTTATTAAAATTAGCTTTCAGTATCTCAAAGTTCTTACAGAGATAATTAAAATATATGTGCATAATAAAAATACAACCCCTGTGAAGATCAAACAGGCACTGATATCTTGGTTTAAAACTCTTCTCCATGAAGACTTTTTTCCAGACTGGACTGACTGCACTGTCCACTGTTTTTTTTTTTTTTTTTTTTTTTTTTTTTTTTTTTTTTTTTTTTTTTTTTTTTTTTTTTTTTTTTTTTTTTTGAGGTGATGCATGTTGCAGTAGTTTTGTACCTCCATCTTTGTTTGAATCCAGGGTCCAATGATGTTGGCCTGGGCAGCAAACTGGCGCCTCAGCCTCTCGTTGGCCTGCTGTCTGGCCACCTCCTCCTGCAGCATTTGGTCTCTGAGGGGTACAAGGTGCTTCACCTGCATAATTAAAATCCAGTTACAAAAGTTTGTTTGACAAAATAATGCAGTTTAAAAGTAAACATGTTGATCATATTTTGCTATGTAAAATCACCTTTTTAAATGTAGAATCAATTGGCTGATAATGAAAATCTAAATTGGATAACTGAAATAAACTCTTATTTATATAAGGAATTAGGCATCTTTTCTAATTTCTTATCACAGATGGTCTAAGATGGTCTAATCTGTCAGATCTCCACCAGATCTGACAGATTGTCCAGACTGTTTCCCCTGACAGTTTACATGCTGTAGTGCTCTCTATCAGTCTACGCTAAACTTACAGCACTATTTCTGACTCCTCGGTTGGTATGTACCACTTATTTTTAGCAAGATGACCAAATGCAGTGCACAGAGCTACAGTATCGGGTTTACATTTCCTGTTTGCACAATACGACTTAAAGCGGTTATCCTCCACATTAATCATTCGTTCGTTCCTTCCCTTTACTGGTTCTGGGTAAAAGTCTGCTTTGACTCACAGTCTCCCACTTAGTGTTGATGTCCTGCTGGCTCAGGTTGGTGTACGGGTTGATTCCGGACAGCTTGATGCCGTAAGTCTGGGCGATCTTCAGGATCTCGTTATGGATACCGATGGTAGCCATGCGCTCCTTGTCGGCCTCGGGCAGAGTGGCCTTAAACTGGTCGTGAGCAGTGATCAGACTCTGGAAAGCAAAAACAAGAGCTGAAATGCTGACATTTACACAAACATTCTTTAAATCAACATTTCTCATTTGGAGAATTTAGATGATCAATTTTTATCTGATGTATAGTAAGATGCACTGTCTTGCAAAATTACATCAAAACTACAAATAAAGTGAAAAGTATGAGGTGCATTTTTCATTCAGCTCCCCTGAATTAGTAGTTTGTAAAACCAGCTTTTGATTCCAGCAGCAAGTCTTCAGAGGTATGTCTCTACCAGCTTTCCACATCCAGAAACACATTTTTCTGTCCTTTCTTTTTTTGCAAAATGGCTAAAGCTCAGCCAGATTGTGTGGGGAATGTCAGGGAACATAAATCTTCAAGTCCGTCTCAGTGAACAGGACCATTCTAAATCATGATCAAACTTTGATCTAAACCATTCAATTGTAGCGCCGGCTGAATGTTTACGGCTGTTCTGCTAAAAAGGTGAATGAACACCATCCCAGTCTCAAACTTGTTTGCCAACTTAAACATGTTTTCCTTGACCATTTTCCTGTGTTTAACTGCATCCACTTTCCCACCTCTGGCCAGTTCCCATATCCAAGTTGAAGAAAAGCAATCCCACAACATGATGCTGCCACCACCATGTTTCACCATGGGGATGGTGTGTTTGGGGTGATCTGCATTGTTAGTCTTCCATTACACATAGTCATCTGCATGTGGCCACAAAGTAAAAGTCCATGGCATTAATGCAAACTAATGTCTGTCCTTTCAACAGACGCTCTCAGCTGAGCTGTTGAAGCTCTTCATAAGTTTGCATGGGACTCTTGGCTGTTTCTCAGATTAATTATTTTATTTAGGGGAATCTGAGTAAAGGGGGCTGAATACAAATGCAAGTTTTTTTATCTGTAAAAAAAATATGTAAAAAAATGTTCCTTTGACTTCAATAAACTATGCACTGCTTTGTGTTAGTCTAACACTTAAAATCTCTTTAAAATATATTAATGTTTGTGCTTCTAACGAGACACCATATGGAAAAGTTCAGTGGGTATGAACACTTTTGCACAGAAATGTCAAAAAAAAAAAAAAAAAGCCCCCAAAAAAAAAAAAAAAAAAAAAAAAAAAAAAAAAACGAGTACCTGGATCTCCTCAATGCTGTGGACAATGAACATGTCCTGCAGGTCCTCCATGGCTCCGTCCATCCAGTTATTGAAGGGGGCTGCCCTCTTTGCAAACTCCAGGTACAGCTGGTCAATAGTCTCCCACAGTTTCTCCACACGCTGCAGTCACACAAACATGGATGTAGAACAGTGTTAAAATTAAAAAATACCCATCAATAATATGAAAGTAACTTGCAGCCTGTTAGTTCTGAGTTAATCTCTATAAGGCATGTCATTAGTGTTTTTATTTACCTCCAGAGCGTCCCTCCTCTTCTGGGTCAGGGTCCCCAGGTTGTCCCACTGGTCACAGATCCCCTGGCAGCGGGCGTTCACTGTAGCAGCATCATGGTAGTCGAGCTCACTGAAGGAGATCATACAGAACATCATTAGAAATTTTGACGGATTACAGATCCAGTTGTGTGATTTATGACATCAGTTTTATCATGTTTTAAAATACAAATCCTTTTACCACTACCTGAAAATGAGTGGATCTGAGCATATTTAGCTTTTCTTGACTTCATATGTGGTTCTGAAGTTTGGAATGCTAAATTGTGACTGGTGTACATCTATCTTCATCCTCAACATTGCTGAAAATTTCATACACTGTCTTTAACTATAGAGACTGTTCAGGGATATGAGGAAAACTTCAGTTGATCAGAGGTTTCTCCTCTTTGTAAACCATCTTTTCATCTTCCAGAAAACATAAGTACACTTTCCACTCATCCTTTGCACATTTTGATTATTCTCTCCATCCTTCCTAATGGCTCATGACGATTAACATGTCTGCCCTCCTACTGTTTCCACATAATCCACCTTAAACCTCTTGGCACATTCCAGTGGGCTTCTGGTGTCTTACTTCAGCTCCTGGGCGATGGCAGCGATCTGCTCCACTCTGTCCTGGTGAGCAGCAAGGTCACTTTCAAAGGCCTCGTGCTTCCGCATCAAGGCTCTGATCTCCATCAGAGAAGCCGATTCGTAGTCCTTCTGAGACAGAAGTTCCTCCTTACCTGAAACACAGTTAATTCAGTCAACGCTGGCGCACACAGGAGTATTTGGTTTAAAAAAGCGGAAGCATTTCCTGCTGCTTTCGTCCAACCTGTGGTCTTTCCACCCTGCCTGGGACAACTTGGCAAAGCAGATAGGGAATCAGTGTGGACTTCTCTAAACACGCACTGTTCTCCCAC
Source organism: Anableps anableps (assembly GCA_014839685.1). NCBI lineage: Eukaryota > Metazoa > Chordata > Actinopteri > Cyprinodontiformes > Anablepidae > Anableps > Anableps anableps. The sequence goes on from CM026085.1 coordinate 10,636,599, forward strand.
CATCTTTTGCTGTGATTCCTACCTGCAGTCCAGGCTTCATGCATGCCACACTTCTGCTTGAACTTCTCAGCCAGGTGGTCCAATCTCTCCAGACGGCGGATCTCGGTCAGCAGCCACTCCTCGTAGCCCTTCTCCACCTGCTCCAGACCTTTCCAGGCATTGGCAATGTCCTGAAGGAGTGGGGGATGTTTTATTACTAAATGGTAACTCATTTTATTCACTGGTCTGTTTAAGTGATCACAGATTGTGAACTGTGTTTTGTTGCGTGGACTTGCAAGGATTGTAAAAGGTGTTAAGTAAGAAAATCCAAAAGTATACATTTAAACTAACAGAGCTTAAAAATGGTCAAAGATACAACAACTGTCCATAAGTCTGTCCTCCTCACCGACACCATCTTGCCCTCAGAGGGCATGAAGGCAGGCCTGTTGCTGAGTCTCAGCTTTGTCTGCAGGGTGTTGAAGTTGATCTCCAGCTGACATTTCTCCTGCACACGAGGGGGCTTGTGCACTCTGCGGTAGTCACGGAAATCCTCCAGTTTCTGCTGCATTGCACGCATGGTCTGCTCTGCCACACGGTTCTCCAGCCAGGGGATGGTACGACGGATCCACTCCAGCAGCTGGATGTAACATGAACAGTTTTATAATGCAACGACCCTGATTTATTCTGATCTCTGCCATGTGTGCGTGCATAGTTTTGGAATTGAATTAAATTTCTGCTAGGAGTAATGCTTCTCTCACAGATGACTGCCTGGGTTTACTTGTGTTTTTTGTTTCCACCATAAAAGCTTTGTTACCGTTGGCCTCTGATATTGGAGATGAAAAAAAATCTCGTTCCAATTTAATTTAAAAAAGACAGAAGTACACTGTTCTCATCTGCTGACCTATTGTTAGATTTATTTAATCTGTCTGTATAAAAGCTAATCCAGTCTATCCACTCGAGGAAAATTAAATTAAGAGAGATGCCCAATAATTGAAACTGAGGGGAAAAAGCTTTAAGGATAAAATGACGTTGCTTTTGTAACAAGGACAAAGATTGAAGATGAAAATAGTTCTGCTGAAAACTGGGCATGCACAGACAAATTGGCTGGTGACTAGACTGACGTTTTTTAGCCCGATCAAAATTTATAGTCCGATCTTTTTCCAATCAGTGAATGCACCTCACCAAAAAGCTACTGGCTCATGGTAACAGCAGCACTCTTCACTGTGGATCTTGTTACTGTTCCATGTTGATATGGAAATGTTGGCAGAAATCACCGAGTGAAAGTAAGCATCGACATTCCCCAGAAATACAGAGAATGATGGTTTGTTACTGCTTGCCACAATGACCGTGCTAATCGTGAAGATTATGAATACAGTTTTAAATGTAAATTTGTCATTCAAAAGTACTAAAAACCTGTTTACAGTGATAGATTATTTACACACATACACACACGTTAGTCTGCTGAAATTACTATAAACAGATCTGAGCATTTTAAAAAACTAGATAGGGTAAATTGAACAAGATTATAATCAATGGATCACTAGTAAATCTTAAAAAAAAAAATCTGCTAATAGGACTTATTAAAAGCAGAAAATATTATTTTTACATCCGTCAGTTATGAGCACTTAAAACACCTTGCATGAATACTTAAGTAAGAATGCCTCTTCTGAGTTGGCTGCAGGGGTTTCTCACCTCGCTGGCCAGCTTCTCATACTCCTCCATCAGTTTCTCGTTCTCCTGGTTGACTGCCAGCACCTTGCAGATACGGTTAGCAGCTGTCTCAGCCTGCAGTAAAATGTAACAACATATACACTTCATAAACCACACCAAAATCTCTGCTTTTGCTTTCCTTCTTATCACTGGTTCCACAAACTAGAGAATAATTTGTTTTATTCAGTTTAGAAGTGAGTATGCATACTTGTGGTTGTACTACTAGCAACATGATCCAAAGAAACCAAAAAAGTAGTTTTTTTGACTAAAATGTTTGGGTTTTTCTTTTTTCATAAAAATTAAAACTTAAACCTGACCTGCTCAGCTCCAGCAAAGGCATGATAGAAGCAGGACACATAGGTCATGATGGCCTTCTCATCAGGTTTGGGTGTGTTCACAATATCTGATGAAGTTAAAAAAAAAAAAAAAAAAAAAAAAAAAGACTGAAAGTAATACAGCTTTCCAAAAACACAATGGTGTTTAAAAACTTTGACATATTTCAACTCTTAATTCATTAGAACTGGATTGGATTTTTTTCCCCCAGGAAAATATAAAATTAGATGTCCTTTAAAACGGCCTAATCCAATTTACTTAAAACCAGAGCTAAGTGAATAAAATAAAGAACATTATGACTTATTCTTGTATTTTTAAAATCATATTATACCAGCTGTTTACATGTTTCCCTGATTCTCAGCAGGAATCCTCTGTGATTTAATAAATGCTGTTAACAGGATTTAAACTTTTTGGGTTATTTGAGGCAGATTGCTCAGGATTACAGGAGTAGTCTTTCCTTCTGGGAACAGTATATTTTACTGATATCTTTGTTATCAGAGTGTTACCATAAGTACATTCATACACAATGTGGTCAGGTTTCTCCATCATGACTGTTTCACAGCCTCACCTTCAGCATCGAGCATCTTGGGGATGTCCAGGAACTTCTCAGCAACGTCAAAGGCAGTATTCAGGTTACCAATAGGGTCGTCCTGAAGGCAGACAGAGTTTGTCAAACACAGGCTACACCTGGTTTATTAAAACTAGCATGAATTTAATAAGGAGAGTTGGTTATTATGTCGCTAGAACATAAGAACAGGAAAATGAGATTTGCATATCTACATAGATAGATCCAAATTTTAAACTAAAAAATGTCAATAACATAACATCTGGCCTTATCATGTATCCATTTACCTTCAAAATCATATCCAGGCTAAAAGAACTTCTGAACTAAAACACTTCTTGATGAAACATGGTAAAAGCTCCAATCCAACTTTGAGTGGCAAACAAATGCATAATCAAACCGAGTAATGGTTAAAACCCCCCTCAAATTCCGTAATACTCCAAATATGTGAGTCTGAAGTAATGCTGCATGAGATTAGAAAATATTGCAATTGATCACTGGAAATTCAAACTGAAATTAATCCACAGTTTGCCAACTCCTCTGTTTCATCTGTGCTTTCAGCTCTTTGTGCTCTTATTAGCATTTGTAGCACTGAAATCATTTTAAGGTGTCGGCCTCTACTGCAGGGAGACTCCATTAAACAGGCTGATTGTTTCATTAATGCGAGTATGAAGTCATGACACTTGGAATATATTCACCAACAATTACTGCTTTTATCTATCTATCTATCTATATATATATATATATATATATATATATATATATATATATATATATATATATATATATATATATATATATACATACATACATATACATACACACACACACACACACACACACACACGGCAGATTTTATATTTATACATTAAGCTGAAAATGTAGATCAACATCGGAATAGCAGGAAGGAAACAAAAGAAGACAGAAAAAAGGGATGAAAGGAAGTGAGAAATAGAAGAACAAAGGGATGAAATGATTGTAGTAAAGAAAGGTAGAAAAGAAGGAGGGAGGAAGGAAGAACAGAAGGAATGTAATGTAAGAAGAAAATGAAGGAACACCTTTCTCAGTTTGGAGTAGTCAATGAGGTCAGGTCTGTGTCTGTGGATGAGGGCACACAGGGCCAGGCCATCCTTCCAACTGAGCCATGAAGGAAGAGAAGAAAAAAAAGGAGACAGTAGATCAGGTAATATAAAAGTTAAGAAACACAGACAAGAATGTGAAAAGCAGAAAACAAGTCATCAGAGCAGAGTTGTACATTCAAAAAAAGTGTGAAACTGTTCTGAACCCCAGAAAAGACGACAAAACACAAGAAGTAAAGAGATGAAAGACGAGTGGTCGCAGTTGCCTATTTATGCCACAGTGGGGCGGTGCAGACTAACCTGATGTGGAAGTTCTGCACATTGACATTCCTGTAGGGGGCAGTCTTCCTCTGGCACCACAGCAGCAAACCTTCTTTAGCAGAGGTCTCTGAAATAGTGGAGTGCGTAATAAATACACAGCAGGAACCAAATAAAGTTGAACAAAATGTCAGAGTAGGAATGGAAGGAGAAACACAGACAAAACATGATGGCATGAAGGAAGGGGGGACAAGAGCAATGGGATAAACGAATTTAGAGTGAAGCAAAGATGAGACAGGCTAAAGAAGAAATTATTTTGCACAGAAACCTTTTTTCACTGGTGGACAGCAATATATTATCAGAAGTTACTCAAGCCTGATGCCATCAAAGAGCCTGATGGTTAAATATGTAAATATGACGAAGGCAGAGGTATGTGGATGGACAGGGTACACAAGGTCTTTGAACAAGAAGTTATTGTGTGATGACCTCCTGGCAGCCTCATTTTAATAGTAATAAATCACCCTCATCATTTTAGACAATACCCTCATTTCGGTTGTTTAAGTTTCGTTCCAACATGCTACCCTGTTTGTGTGAAGTTTATTATCTCATAATGGTAGACTGGTGTTTGTGAATTGAATGTTTTGTGTCCATTTTTGTAAACACAAACCTTCCACAGAGATGTCCTGGATGGCAAAGCGCAGGATGATGGTCCAGATCATACCAAGGGTCATCTTCACATTACCGTCAACAATTTCTGTTTAGAAAAACAGAGCAAAGAAAATGCAGAAACTTAAAGAGATCTTTCTCTCTCATGACTCTTTCAGGTTCTGTTTGTTACTGAAAATTTGAGAAAATCTTTTAAAATAACATTAAAAAACTAAAGAAATTGATATTCTCAAAGTTATAGGAATCAGTTAGTCATAAACTTTCACTTTTTCCTTTAAAAAAAAAAAAAAATCATTAATGCCATACAAAAACCATCAACTTCCACTTCCTCTCTGAAGACTTCAAAATAATTGAGAAAATTAAAAAAAAAAGGCCACAATGTAACTGTAACTCTAAAAATTGTGCCGTTATAGCACATCAATTTTTGATTAAAATTCCCAGTAAGCCCTTCCTCCCATTAATAGGAAAACCAATTCCAAAGACGGGGTTCAGGCTGATTTTTCATGTCAGAACTGAATATTTTTCAAAATCAAATGTTTACAATTCTTAATCTATTTTTGTTCATTTTGAAAAAAAATTATTCAGAATGATTACAGTAGATGTTTCTACAGCTGTCAGCCTTTAAACATGATAGCTGGATAGACGGAAGGATGAATGGACAAACAACATCATCAGGGTAAAGTACATCCAGCATTTGATGTCATGTGGAAGTAAATTATTAATCTAACGAGAGAACTCTATTGAAGTAAAGATGTTTACTTTTGTTCAGTAAAAACAATTAATAATCCCCCTGCTGTGAACAATCCAAACCGTTCTATTAACCTAACAATTTCCAATATACTGCTTCTAACCAAAATGAAGAACTTTTATTGAGCTCAGAATATTTAATATTGTAGCTTAGAAGATCCCACCCATCTTGCTTCGCTGGCTGTGACAGGTTGAGTGGCTAAAACCTTTCCTCTGCCTACATCCCCCAGAATGCTGTGGGGTTCTGGATTGGAGCTCATTAAAATTACTGAACATTCTATCAGATCCATTTTCTATTGATATTGATCACGGCAGTCGTGATATACATCGTTATTGATTTATTTCCCAGCCATCGTGAACAGGTAAAACTTTTTTTAAAATATATTTATATGGGTCATTTTGAGTACATTAATGAAAAAAGGTGAATAATAGAAACCACGAAGGCACCAAAGACATGAGAGGAACAGTTAGACAAGACAGGACCCTCACCCTCTGCACCAATAGACACTAGTTTCACCCCCTTGCTGCAGATGAAGTCCAGAGCTTTATTCACGTTGGCAATCTTGTGGAAACGCATCTTTCCTTTGTCAGGTTTGGGCAGCCTCTCGCCTGAAAGACAAATACGTTAAATAAAATAAATCTCTAATTTACAACAACAGCACACAAGAAATATTGCACTGGATGTTCAATATTTTCAGATGTCATGTCAGTATTAAGGGAAGACCCATAGAAAGTTGATGTGTAATGAGATGTACCTGAAATGACCTCCAGCAGCAGCATGAGTTTGAGGCCATTTCTGAAATCCTCCTCAATGTTCTCGATCTGTGTTCCAGCTTTCCTCAAGTGGGAGTTACACCAAGCTGTGAACGTCTGAAGGGAAGACACATGGTGAGGCAGAGGGTATCAATGTTACCCATGTAACTGTAAAGCATGAACTCTCTCATACACACCAGCAGTCCACAAGCAGCAGGTAAAAGGAGAAAAGAAGACGCATTCACACAGCTGGATGAGTCCCTTTTTAAGACCAGGCAGTAAAACTGCTTAGCAAGGCTGTTTGAGGCCTTGCAGAGACAGCAGCGACTGACAATCAACGGGAACACACACTTTGACATTTATGACAGCTAATGTTTACTCGCATGTCTGCTTTCATCTAGCCTCAAGTTTAGCTTTTGTTAATTACTGTGTCCTTCTTGTGAAGTGCATTGTGTGGCAGTGGTATTAAGATAAAAAAAAAAAATCTGTCACAAATGACGAGCGTCTTTAAAAAAACAAAAACAACAACAACAAAAAAAAAAAAACACTACAGCAATGCGAGACTATCACAACAATCTTACTCTTGTTATAGCTTAATTTTATAAACTTTTTTTCAAGAATGTCAAAGAAAAAGCATCTACAAACATCTCAAAGCTTTAAGAGTGTTTCAAGGTGTTCACCTCCACTTGCAACACAACTCTTCACAGCAATAAACAAGAGTCATTTTTTAGTGTTTTGTTACTAGTTTTTTTTTTAAACATTTCAGGGAGCTTGACTTCCTTTTAGGGAAGATCCTATGAGCCTGATGCAAATTTGAACTGGACATTTCTTAAGACTTTGACAGCCAAAGTTTGAAGTAAACAGGATTTAATAAAAAGGCATTAAAGTTCAGCCATTTTCAGATCTACTCAACAGGTGTTGTCAACACTGAGTATTTTCAGGCAATTTACTCATTGAAATATACATCTTTTCATTACACATAAGCAATCGGGGGGGGGGGGGGGGGGGAATTATCGAAAGGATGTGTCCTTTTTCTTCTGGATGTAATTGTTCATCTCTCACCTCCAGTTGCAGAAAAGCACCCCAACATAAGGAGGCTGACTGCAGAGAAAGAACTGATGAAGTGGTGATCTATTTCTGGTTAGCTCCACATTATGTTGGGAAGCTTTAACCAAAAAAAAAAAAAAAAAAAAAAAAAAAAAAAAAAAAAAAAAAAAAAAAAAAAAAAAAAAAAAAAAAAAAAAGCCTCACAGCAACAGTCTAATAGATAAGAATATTCCTAACTCAATGGATTGACTTCAACCTTAATTTACAACAGACAAAGTGCACTTATGGTATGAGTTGTGACAAAGGATTTATATAATTATTTAAAAAGACAAAGTCTTGACTAAAGTATAAGTTTTTTTTGTTTATGTGACAGTTTGTCCAGTGTATGTCAACAGTGAAAAAGTTGAAAATGAAGGGAAACCTAGTCAGAAACGTGATTCTAAAGGGAAGCTATTCACCGCCCTTAGTGTTCTATTTAGCCATATGCAAAAGTTGGTTCTTTGTAACTGTATGTATCCTACTTATTAGTTCATTGTGTATAAACTGAGCAGGATGTGATGTTTCTGTTTTGTCTGAAAACTGCCTAATTGCATAAAGTAGTGCACATAAGCAACAGTTTACTGGTTCCATTAGACCATTCAATCAGTCACTAAATGGCTTTTCTAAGAGGCTTTCATGGTGTTTAGTTTAAATTTGAAAATAGGATATGCAAGTTCAAATTCAGGAGAATAAGTGTGTGTTAGGGCTTTTACTGTAGAGCTGAAATTTTGGCAGTGTTTGGAGAATGTGGGGGAGTAGAAGCACAATAAGTACAAGAGTTGAATGCCTAACAAGAAATGAATGTGTGGGTGGAGTGAGGCACACAGCGTGTTTTAATTAGAGCTGAGACAGGGTTTGTGGGGATGTACAGAAATCAAAAAGCAAGTGTCAATACATGGTGTTTGGGTGTATGTGACTATATTTCTTTACTTGTATAACATCAGCATCGTCACTAAGATGGGACGCAACAAAAAAAAAGTTAAGAAAAGAAACTGATGTATTCACAGTGACAGATAAAGGTGACTGGATGGAAGATGACAATGTATCAGGAGGTTAAAGAACATTTCTCAGTGCAGGAAGAAAAACTCATTTCTCAAATTTAGCTGAACTGCAAAGCTGACAGGATTACTGGTAGCATTCTTCTGATTTGTGAGTAACATTTTTAATCATACAAGTTCAAGAATAAATAACAGATTAAACATTAAAGTAATCCGGTGATCAATAAAGCTGCCGTCACCCTGTTTCTCATCTTGCTATGGATGTTAATGAATCTGAAAATGCTTTTCTGAAAAGTTTAAACAGGAGGAAATGAGGTGCAGACATCAAACCCTGTCATGAATATGAAGCACCTGTTTTGTTAATGATGCACCAACAGTATGTTATTGGGATGCAGAGTGTGAAGTTTATAATGTGCTACTCCATCAGGACAGTCGAAATCACTTTTACTGCCTTCTTTTTCTCATTATTAATGATCTCCTGACAGTCTTGGACTGAAAGAACGAGGCCCTAGACAAAGTCTATGAGTGACCCCAAGAGCTCATAATTACCAGGTGAATGACTCATAACAACGGGCCCCTGCCATTAATCTTGAGCAAAGCAGGAAGAGCATCTGGATATTAAACCAGATATTAATTAATATTATTGAGTCAGTGGGGTAAATCTGAATAGAATTTACATAAATTTCACAGAAGTGGAACATACTGTAAATGGGATATATGTAGCATCTTTGAGATACAGGGTTATTTGTTGAAAGCCATGTATTTTTATCCTTAAGTATCTTCACATGGCACTAAAATTAAAGTCAGATATGCCATAGGGACAAAGTAGAGGTTTTTTGACTGAAACAAAACCAAAAACTGTTTCAAGAAAAGGAGGATTCACAAGGAAATTGGCACAATCCCATGATTTCTGTTGAATAACACTGAGACACAATTTGATTGCTAAAGTATAAAAACCAGTAAGACCTTGCTGCATTGCTTATAATATTGTGAAACCCGTCTGATTCAAGTCCAGTTTCTTGTCTGTTGATCATATTTTTGTACAGTTTGCATCAAGCCAAAAATCATTCTGAAATAATTTGAAAGGTGTAGTTTTTACTTATTCCAGTGGTATAATAATTATTAAAATATAAAAACTTTCAATACAATTAGCAGTGTAGGTGGTTAACCTTCTGTTTTTAAAATCTGACTTAGGTTTGAACAATGTATTCAGAGCTGTACATTGTTTATTTTTGACTGACTGTTTTTCATATATATATTTTAAAGGTTAAAGAGACTTTTAGTGCAAGGACTGACAGGAATTCCCAGGCTCCAGTGTAATTTGATGTAAGGGTTTCAGGAGGAGGAGAGGCTGGCTGTCCAACTAGCAGGTGCTGGGCTCATTTGTCATGCATGACCAAATTTAGACAGACTGCTAATCCAGCTCACAGACCCCCTCCCAACCCTCACCAAAAGATGAGGTGTTTGAAGAAGGAGGCAGAGAAGTTAAAGGAGCAACAAGGAGGGGTAAAAAGAGGAGGCGGCAGCAGAGGCTAAATCGGGTTGGCATGGGACACCACTGGACAGCTGAGAAGGCAGGATTCCTTAGGTGAACTGTAAAAGTACAAGACAGAGGAAGAGGAGGAGGAAGGTCAAGGAGGCGACGCAGGGAAAGGAAGGAATGCATTTGAGAATATGAGATAGGATTTCTGGAGGGAAAAAACACAGGAACAACAAAAGGGTCGACCCTTCACTGATATCAATGGAGAGCGAAGTGGTAAATTGGTAGAAATAGAAAACAATGAATTGTTACACTTAAGAAAGACAGGTACACACAATCTCTGCATCTTTTTACCCAAAATAAAACAGAGCAGTCAACAAGACAACCAACAACGCTTAACTTCTATTTCATTGAAACTGAAGGGATTAATGTACTTTTACATCTGTGATGCTTTGCCACTACATTTTCTGGCCTTGTTGTAATCGTTGTGGTTGTCTTTAGAGTCACCCAGCATGAAGTCACTGTTCCATCGTGTTTTCACTTCCCCCCCTGTTTACCCACACCTGTCGGTCTGACTTAGCTTAGCACGGCCGGGGCCTGTTTTTTATAAGTCCGTCTTGTAAAATGAGGTCACGGTGGCTCGGCTGAATGCCTGACATAACTACAGCCCCCCCAAGGAAGATCAGGGCTACTGACCCTCAGTACATCTGACACGAACACCCAACCTCCTCTTTCACATCTGAACAGACTGTGTGCTCTTGATAATGTTGCTCGCTCGGCTGTCTATCAAAAGGATGACGCTATCCCCAAGGTGTTGGAAGACGTCATTGCTGGAGTCTCAGGAAGATATAGGAGTTCTATGTGTTTCACACTTCAGACAATAACTGTGCTATATTTAAGAATCTGATGTGTCTTTTATAATCTAGAAATGAAGCTGTGGGTGTGTTAGCTCACACACTTGTCTTAACAGTTTCTCTGAAGAATTGTTAAAATGCTCAAAGTGGTATAGCTCTACCACAGCTACAACTACAATTAGTCAACTTAGCAATTTATATTTAAAGTAATAAAATCTAAAAGCCAAAGTTTATCTTACAAAAGTTAAACCTTACAAAAGTTAATGATAAAAAGGTTTTATGCAAATAACCTAACCCCTCTTTTCAAACAACACATTGTTAAATATACACTTGGCCAACCAGGAAGCATGCATTGGATAACAGAAACTGTGAAAGTCTATGTTTTTGCAATTTTATTTACAATGTAACATATAAGGAATTGTGAATATAGCCGCAGAAACATTTAATGAGCCAATTTCAGGGAGGAATCATTTTGCAGGTTTGCAGAAAAGAGAAGATTGCTCCAGATAAACTCCATCTGGTTGTTTGGTCCCCTGAATCATATGGCTTTAGTTTTGTCACAGTGTAACGCTGATTCCTCAGCTACAACAGAGCGTACAAATACATGCTTACAGTACAATTTGAAAAAATTATTAAATAGCATGACTGCTTCATACTCTTTTAAAGTGGAATATTACAAGTCACAAAAACATTTTAAGGTGAGACTGATGGAAAAAAGTTAACTGGAAGTAAAATTATTTTTTACCACTAATGGTTCTTTTTTGTAAAGCATTTTACCAAATAGCGATGTTATGTCTAAAATCATTCCCAATATTTAAGTCAGTAACAGGGAAGGCATAGACTACACACAAAAAGTAGACTGTCCCTTCATAGCCGATCATTCCCTTCAGACACACAGTGCTGACTCAGCGTGTGTCCGTGTGCGTGATCTGATGAGACCAGAGTCTTACCCCAAATAAATCAAGGTGATCTTTGTAATTACAGGTCCAGTTCTACGCTGCAAACAGTCCTTTGACAATGAAATAATCCCACCTCTAAACTTGTGCTAATGAGATAGATTATTACATAAACAAACTGAAAAACAGACAATGTGGTCCACTCCAAGTCTTTAAATTTAATTATAAATATCTACTCTAGCTATATTCACTAATTAACACCTTCAATCTGAGCCACTTGATCTAATTAGAGAAATGTGTTGGTGGAATGTTTGTCTGGTTTAAAACTGTGCAATGCAGCTGTATTAAACACAGGACTGTCTGACACTTTTACAGTCAGCTATTATTAAATATGTATAGCTTTATGCTCAATTGATTTAAGAGCTGGCACAGTTATATCCTCAGGGCAAACCAAAAAAAAAAAAAAAGTCACTGCTAAGTAAAAATATGAATGCTGTTATATCAGTAAACTGTTTTAGAAAGGGAATACCTGGTACTCATAGGGTAAAAAGACAGATTTTGGTAAATTAAGCAAACTCAAATCAAAATACATCAAAATTTCAGTAAATGGAGCAGAATAATTTTGAATATCAATTGAAACTTTTCCATTAAAAGTTTATGGTCTGCATAACGAAGGACCAATAATTCTATCATTAGTTTCTATCATGTTTTGATTCAATTCTGGCAGACTAATGCACATATAAACCTATTTGTAGCCAATATTTCAAACAATTTATCATAACTCAAGTATTTATGACTGTACCAGTGTAAGAATAGTTTGCCTTCATGGCTGACCTTGTGGACTTCAGCTACCTTAGTCAAGCACCTGTTCAGAAGTCCTGTCCAACCATCTTTAACACTCACACAAAAAGATCTATGCATTCTGCATTCAAGGTCTGCTAACATGCCCTCAGGGTGCACAATAATAGTTCCATATAAAAAAAGTTTATAATACAGGAATAAATTTCATAACATATGTAAAAACTAGAGCTGCATGATGTTAGGAAAACATGAAATATGTGTTCAAATTGTTGATAATATAACTTGCGATAAATACAGCAATAAGTATGAAGTGTTCTTTGTTTTCTACTTTGAAAACATAGAGCCCAGATAGTAAACAGTCTAAGCAGATTTCTCCATGGCTTTTGCAAAACATCTTCATGCAAATTCAAAACATTTTCTGCTGATCTAAACAACAAGCATCACCAGTTATACTTGGCATATAGAGCATAAAGTCATGTCAGTGTTTACCCTAGTTTGTAGGCTTTTTTTTACATGTTATACAGTGCTACTGGTTTCATATATAGTTACTAATATAGTAGTTAAGATAAATCATTTTAATATTCCTTTACTCTGTACCTTGATCAGTCTGAAGCTCAAATTTACAAAGTGCTGCAGTCTGTAGATTATCCATACATTACGTTGGGGCAGGGCAATAAAACAATAACGATATATATTGCAACAGACATGTGATCAATATCAATAAAAAGAACGTCCGATAGAATTTTGATAATTTCACTAAACTCCGATCCAGAACCGCACGGCATTTTGGGGGATGCAGGCAGAGAAAAAGGCTTGAGCCGCTCAACCTCTCATGGCCAGCTAAAGAAAGGTGGGTGGCATCAACTAACTCACTCACTCATTGGTTACCTAGCAACAACCTGTTGAGTAACGTGCGACAGCAGTTTCATATTGCCCCGAACATACTCAGGCGTACTTCACTCCTTGGAGATCCATGAGGCAGACTCAAAGCAAATGTCCATACCAAGGTAAATTTTTACAACCGTGGACCTATACTCGGCGACGCACTGACTCGCACAGGAAACAGAGTCGCATACAGTCGCATACACTGAGCATTATCAGCTCAGTGTATGCGACACTGAGCTGATAATGTTGAAAGCCAGAGCAACCACTCATAAGATTGTGTAGCGTGACTCCCTGTCTCTGTGTAGCACTGGCAGTTGTATAGTGGCTGTCCTGGTGGAGAAGAAACGAGGCTAGATGCTCAAATAGCTCATCAAACTTGCTAGTATCCAGTCGAACTGTGGGAAATTAAGATATTTGTCAAAATAAATGTAGGCAATCGGTACACTCCACTATGAAATCTCAACCGTCCGCAGATAGTGCGCTGTCCACAGAATACACATAGTGCGCCTAAGTATATGGGACCAGTTTCATGTTTTGCCACTGTGCCCTTTAACTGCTTAACTGAAAATGAGTACAACAGCTCAAGGGGAAACTGTGGATAAAAGAGGAAAGGTCACGTCAGTAGTTTAGCAATATTTTGGATACTTAAAAACAAAAAATAATTATGGATATCGATTGATATGAAATGCTTTTATTGTTATATGTTTTTCAGCCATAATCGCCCAACCCTACATTATATTAGCATATAATGGGTGCTCACATTATCACATTTAAGCCATTACTAAGAAATATAACAGTTAACAGTTCAGTACATGTGTCCAATGGTAATAATTGTACACACAGAGAGGGAAGACTCCATTTAATAATACAACTGCAGCTCGGGTATGGAAGAGAGGTCACAAAGCACTTCATGGTTTTTTGTGATGCATCTGTTCAGGTCAGTCGCAGTCTTTTTCATATGCTACTATTTAGGCCCGAGCAGTGAAAGCCTATTGTAACTGTAGTGTTTCTTATTATTATGATTCTTGACAAACAAGAAGTGTTAATTTGGAGGCCTAAAGATATATGAAAACTCACCAAACTTCACTCAAAACTGTCCTCCAGTTGAAATTTTAGTATTTTAATGGAATCAAAAGTGGGTGTGGCCAAACGACTCTACAGCACCCCCTAACTTGAGACAGACCAACTGGTAAATCTTAGAGAGCTGAAACTTGGTCCATACGTAGATCCCCCTAAAACAAGAAAAAAGGTCTCTTGGAGGTATGCCCTAAACCCAACCGGAAGTCGGCCATTTTGGGTCGCAGGGTCAATTTTGGCCATTTTTGAATTTTCATACATGTAGAACTTTAACGTACTCCTCCTAGGGATTTTGAGCTGTCGGCATAAAAACTTGGTTACTAAACCCTTAAGGCATTGAGGATTAAAAGTTATCAAAATCTTGAGTCTTTGAGCATGTTAAAGGGGTGGAGCCAAGCCTCAAAGTTGGCCTATTCGCCATGAATTTCGAACCGCTATAAGTTTCACATAAAGTCAATTTGCACCAAATTTGGTATGAGTCATCCATGTTGTATGCCTGATGATCCTATGTGGTCACATGCTGACACCATCTAAGCCTTTCAGAACAGGAAGTCACTTTTTTTCTTAGAACGCTCCATCTCTGACCCCTTTGATCTAATCACCATGATGTTGTGTCAGAAGACAGATAAGTCGGTCTCACTTGCTTTAAAGCACCAAGAGATTTCGGTGGAGAGTGTGGCCATAGCGGCGTGGCAAAGTCAGACATCACACCGTTGCCATACATTTGGCTCTAAATTCTACACATTTCAGCCGATCTGCACTAAACTCGCTATGATCGATCCTAATCCAGCCCCCAACAGGAATGCAGTCCAATATTTTGTGGGTGTGGCCTAATCATTCCACAGTGTCCCCTAGAAATCTTTAAAATAATCAACCCCAAGCCATGCTTTGACCGACAATCATGAAATTCGGCACACGTGTATCATCTCAGGACCAACGAAAAAGTCTCTTGGAGCCCTGGTCCAAACCCCACAGGAAGTTGGCCATTTTGGATCAAAGCTTCCATTCTGTCTCTAGTACACATGTTGTATCTGAGCGAACTCCTCCTACAGCTTTTAACATGGAGACTTCAGTCACTCTGCAGGGTCTTGAACCATTGAAGGGCAAAAGTTATCAAAAACTTTTCGCTATATCAAAGCATGTGGGCGTGGTCAAGCCTCAAAGTCTCACCCTTTGACATAGAACATCAAGGTAGAATAACTTCCACATACAAAGTTGTGGCTTAATGAAACTTTGTGTGTGTCATAACAGACCAGCACTAATCACATTCTCAACATCATTTGGTGACATCACTAAGCCCCACCCCCTTTGAACAAGAGCGTCAGGGTAGCGATACCGGCGCCAGCGGTTGCAAGGCCAGAGCGGCACTGAGCTGCGAGGGCCGCCCATTGCTGCTTGCAGCTTTAATTTAGGTATTACATCTCCTCTAGTAAAAACAGTGTATTTCTAGCATTTCACCAATAAAAACTTTAGAAATAACAACCCTTTATTTTCAGTGACTGGTGCTCTAAATCCTTTTTGTTTCATAGATACACTAGTGCTTTCATGGAAGGAAGTTTGCTTCATTTCTTCTACTATATGATTATTTTGAGTGTTTGAATATTTCTAACAAATGTTCACTCAAACAACTGTAGAAATAGATTTCATTAGATCCGTTCCAGTGGTTTCCCAAACACACTTTCAAGTAAAAACAGTTTTACCATATTCGATACTCTAAATTTAATCACCTACGAAACAAAAATGCAGACTTATCATGTAATATAGATTACATTAAAGTCTAAGGTATATAATGTAATTCATTAACACTAATACTGTCAGAAATGTAAATTGCCCTTTCATCTATCACTGTACATTAAAAACGGAAAAAGAATGATCTGCGAAAATAATAATAATGCAACTCTCATTCACATTTGAACTTCAATAATGGAAAAAAAAATCTTAATTTGAATAAGAATTCATACTGTTTTGCATGATATTTTAAATTATTTTCTTTAATTACAATGACCGTGTAATGACTTCTGAAAAAGGTATTCATATCAGTAACAGATAAAAAAAAAACTCCTTTTATGATTAAACTTCTTTACATTTGCACACAAATGACTAACTTTAAAACATCCCATAATGAATTTGTCCAAAGTGACATCACTCTGTTGTGTGAGCGCACCCTTGTAAACAACAACTGTCCTGAGATCACTCAGGGCTTTAACAGGCGATAACGTGACAGGATCATGATGGGAGAGGCGCTACGGAGCACAACAGGTGGTTCCAGAACGTAGGAATCCTATCTGACTTCTCTTCCTCTTGGTGGCTTTACATTCACACCTCCAACTGGCTCTCCAGAGAGACCTGGAACTCTGAACTTGGGTACAATCAAAATAATTAGGGAAAATATATGGGAACAACATCCTTCCTCTTGAACTCACTTCCAATTTTCTTAAATTACTAATACATTTAAGAGATGAGTTTCATTTTAGGGAAACATTATCGTTTTACTGTAAAAAGATTATACTGTCTGTGTGTGCAGAAAACTGTCAAGGCTCATATAGCTATTTTAAGAGAGAAGTTTACAATTTGCTGAAGAAAAAAAAAAGAGAAAAGAAATAAACGTAAATGAAGAGAAACCGTAATTAAACAACAATTCCTATCAATAAAAAGAAACGCAGTTTGCTAATACTATTCTGCACATCACAACTTTACTGAAACTGAGCTCTTATTCCCCTTAGATGAAACATAATTTGGTTACATTTGTGAAGTATGGGTTGAATATTTTCTGTTTTTTTGATGCAACAGCTCATCTGATACAATCCCAGAAATGCACTGAGAAACTTGCTGGTTACTGATATCAGATGATTTTTCGCTTAAGCAGTCCTGACCTGACCTGCTACTCAAACGCAAAAATCCTATCTCGTTCCTGATCAGCAGATGCACCACACCAACTGCTTCCAAGTTGCACTGACAAAAACATTCTTTAGTGCGCCAACATAAGTGAGAAAAACTCAAGTTGTCTATTTTTAGAATCAGGGAAGTGTTTAAAATGAAGTCAGAGGGAGCACAAGGACGTAAGAAGCCATTTAAAAGGAAATATGACTTTCTCTGTCATTTTATAACATATCTGTGGTTCATTCAGGCAGTGAGAGACAGCAAGACTTCAACAGATAACAGGAGGGCTGAAAGGAACACAGTGAAGATGTCTAATTTTATCCTTTCATACCTTTTTATACTTCTGTATGACATTGAACATGCTGGATTTGACAATACTAATAGCCTTTTGGTAAAGTAAGATTTTATATAATCTAGATTA
The DNA here is from genome assembly GCA_014839685.1 of Anableps anableps. Classification (NCBI taxonomy): domain Eukaryota; kingdom Metazoa; phylum Chordata; class Actinopteri; order Cyprinodontiformes; family Anablepidae; genus Anableps; species Anableps anableps. Next base: position 10,654,064 of record CM026085.1, read on the forward strand.
TACACACACACACACACACACACACACACACACACACACACACACACACTACTGTTTTAGTCATGGTAACTATACTAATCCCCATTATAAGATGCTAAAAATAGGTTAAAAACTCTATAAACTTCATCTTTGTGTTAAATAAAAAGTAAAATTATAAAAGAAAAATAGAATTGTCTGAACTCTGTATCGGCAGGTAAAAGCTTAAAAAATACAAAACAAACAACAACAAAAAGAAAAATGAGAAAGGAAGTAGCCAACAAAAGTCTGGTGCCTCTCTACAGCTTACCTTAAAGATTTCAGGGATAAAACTTGGAAATCAAAGTTCCTCACTCAGAGTATTGCTATTTGGTTAGTATGACTTAAAAAAAAACACTTACATGTTACCAAATTCATTTTTAACTATTAGTCAATTCATCTCTAGCATGAAAGTATCACCCCTTCTTTGCAATTCTTCTTTATGGAGGATTAATAGGCTTAAACCTAGAGACCCTGATGACAGCAACACTAGCATTGGCCTCCAGAGCAAGATCCAGGTCTAAACCCGCTGATTTAAGTCTTTGTTCAGAGGATAAAAGGCCTAGCTCTTTTATTCTAGTCATTCATGTATAGGGGTGTTATATGCGCGTGTGTGAACCCTATTCAAGATGCCAGTGAGATGCAGAGTAGATGCAATGATCTGAGCTGGTATGAGAACAGGTGTGAAATGTGATAACAGACAATACTCCTCTACCAACAAGCAAAGTAAGAACAAGGCTAATATTACCCATATTTAAAAAGGGACAGGTCTGGCAGAACTCCAACAGCCTAGCTGGAGTTTAAACCCACAGCTCCAAGCTGGATACCCCTGTTTGAGGACACCGGCAGCAGTTTAGTATGAAAATTAGGACATGTCTTTAGGCCATTACAACACACACTGCTCCATTTCCCTCAATTTATATTTTTAGGATTTAAAACACAAGGAAAAAGAGAAGTCAGAAGATCTAATTCACCTATAGCCTGCAATGTATTTTGAAATTTTAATAGGCATCTAATATTTCATTCTTATCTTGTCACTGCTTAAAATTTGACATACGTTTCTGAAATTTGGCTTGATCTAAAAGACAAACTGTGGTAATAGTTTCTGCAGTTTCTTTTTTGCACTGATGTTTAAATAGCAATGACACTAAGCTTTACCTGCAGTTCAAAAGAGGACTGACTTAGAAATAATTGGTGCGCTATGTGGCAGTCTCGCTTTGACACAACCATCTGTCTTCACCCTCATATTAATTGGCACAGCTTCATGGAGAGGTGCATTGTATTGCTATTATACTGGCTCACATTGTGTTCCAATGCCACACGTTTCCAGGCTGCTGCACAGCCAGATGATGTCAGCCAACATTTAACAATGCAGTCACGCTCAAGGCAGTATGTCTGTAGGTGTATGCAGATGTTCACTTCTCTCAGGAACCAGAAGTGCCGACAGTAATCAAGGTGCAAGAACAAATGCAGGCTGAGAACAGCATGAATTAATCCAAGTAAAAAGGAAAAACAATTGAAAGACCAAGAAAAGAATAAATTCATTAAGAAGTACGACGCTAGAGGCTTTACAATAAATTCAGCTGAAATTTGTCAGTGACCTAAATTGAGAATGCTACATCATCTGATGCACAAGCCTCTTTTAGAAAACAGTTCCACCATAAAACTGCAAAAATGAGACCCTGGTCCTTAACAAATCACCAACCAATCTCCCACGCACTGTGAGTTTTAAAAATTTAAGCCGGCATTTGGAAACCAAACCAGTGTGGAGTGGAACTCTGCCGGGTCAATAACATAATATGCTTAAAATGTGTGGCAAATATCTTCCAATCTGAAGGGCTAAACACATCAGTGGCATGTGACACCTTGTCAGTCTTGTTTTTTTAATAAGGCAATATTGCTGCTTCTATGCGAGCTACCCCTTGGCTAAAGTCCAGCGATCTGTTCTGTTTCGGCAAACTTGCCTGCAACCCATGTAAAAACGAAAAAAAAAATACCATGCATGGCATGACGTAATATACCACACCAAGGTAGGCTGTTTTCTGCCTTAAATTTTTTGGCAAACTGATAGTAAAGACCACCTGTCATAATTACATCACAGCTTTATATGCCAAAGCCTGCTACTTACCTAAGTCAGTTATCAAGGGGTTGTGTTGCCCTCGCTTGGTGAGTCAGAGGCCTAACAGCGAGTTGACTTCAACCACCACATGCTGTTTCTGTCTTTCAAGTAAATACACAGAGATGGTAAAAAGTTGACCAAGTCCAGGCTTAAAAGATTTTATGAAAAAGGCTTCAGAAACTGCTGAAAAGTTCAGTCATTGCATATATACCCATGTCATTAAACAAAAAGCAGATATGCACTAGTAGGATGAGGTATTTGTCAGCAATAGATGGTAGAGACAGGCTAAAAAATTTTTAAACAATCATACTGAAAGGAATAATCATCCTCTAGGGATTTTGACTTTCTAAGCAAACTGTCTAAACAAACAATATAAAAGACTGGACAACAGGGTTATGTGCCCTTTAAGCTGGAGCTTGTTCTCTTGTCATTTTTTGGTTTAATGACTCGGAAGACAAGCCATTTGAGTCATTTCTCTTAGCGATGTTACTTCAAAATGCCAGCTGGCGCATAAAGAAAAAAAACTTTTCAGCTTGAATTGGACAGAAAACCTCACATACATCAACCTTATCTTCCATTATTCGCTCTCATACTGCGTTTACCTTCTTTGTTACATGAGTCAATAGCTGAATTACCTGACTGCATGATTGATGGTGGAGACTGAAGGTGAGCACGTAGGTTATTGCTGATGGCAGCAGCACGTTGATTCTTTTGTCCCCATCATTTAATGAGCACCAGCCTCCAGACAGATAAACTGATGTAAATTGTTGAGGGGAATTTGTGAGACAGCGGCTGGCCTGACTTTGGTGATTGGTTGGAGGCAGGAGGAGGGCTGTGTCTAATTTCGGTAGGCTACTTTGTTTCTCTGAGAAGAGGCACAGTCCAAGCAGATCCAGGGTCAGTTAAATCATCTTAGAAGAAACCTTGACCATGAAGACCTAGGTGTGAAACCAATCTAAGCCTGTATATAGTAACATGCAACTGAGACATTTCCTAGCATTCATTTGAGCCAAAAGAGAGACCAAAAGTGACAGGAACGACCTTGTGATGCATCTTCAGGACCTAGTTGAACTGAAAAGGAGTCATTTCATGCTCAAGAATTTTTGGTGTCATCTCTGAATGACTCCAGTTTTTATATTAAATTTCATCACAAAGGTTTTAAGTTATAATTTGTAGTAAATGTAATGCCAAACCACATAAAACATCTCAGACGGTAGCAATGCATGGTGGCTAATGCATATCATCCGCGATAACTGCTCTGCTACCTTCATCCAATAAATATTTATTGCACTCAGTCGACATTTCTTTCTGATAAGGCATGTGAACTTAGTTTGAGGTTTGTAAGTATGATTTTTTTTAGTTGGTTATGCCACAAGAAAAACCCAAATTGCCTAAAAACTGCATGCAACTCTGACATCATTAGGATGTCAGGTGATGTTTTGTGGATGCTTGACTATGTATCATGTGTGTTGGTTGTTAACAAGAATGTTTCTCTTTCCTTAATAAAAACAAGTCTCCAGTTCCATCTCCAGAGTTGAGAAAGACTAATAGCAGCTCAAACTAATATAGGTACAGCTGCATAACAAAATGTTTTTAGTTCTTTTTTGTTTGCACAAAAATAAACCTACATTAAAAATAAAATTTAATCACTCAGCCTTCTATTCTATTTACAGGCCCAAAGAAACGCTCTGATCAAATCAAGTTGGGCCCTCTGATTACCCATCATTCATCAGTGCTACTTTCACCATATGGATTCTGACACCGCCTGTATCATGTGTCAACTTTTGCCATTACAACACCCTGTAAGAACTTTGTTTTTATACCGAGATCCAATCCTCATAAAAAAACAAACAAACAAACAAAAAAAATCCTACAGAATACATACAGATACAAATAACCTAATTATATACCTGTAAAAAAATGCTGTAAATTACACTGAAGATGTCACACACCCCAATATTCTCCTCAGCCATTTATACAATCTCCCAGGGCTCCTGTGCTTGCACTAAAGCAGATTATAGAAGCCTCCCTACATGGACACAACTTCTGGAATAGCAACTGCTATTTGATCTGACTGCACACACTCTTGACTCTCCACTTACGTGGACCCTCATACAGATGCTCTCTACATGCAGCTACAGAAAGAGCTGCAGTGTGATTACTAATACTATTATATTTGATACATAATAGACAAGGTTAACATGAAAATGCTATGTTAACGGACAGCTAAGTACCCCTGTAATCCTGCAGTTGTCTCTGCCACTAAAGCAGCTAATAACACTTTACAATCTTATTCTAAAACATCAGTAAAAAGATGAAACTTAAAGTTGGATCCCAATCAGTTCTTCTCAGCTTTAAATAGTTGTCATCTTTTTAACTTATAAACTCTACAGTAACTCGGTGTTTCTCTGCTTTTCTGCTGATAGAAATATGAGGAGAGCTTCAGAGATCACCTCAGCAGGGTATGTCTTCACAGTCCCTGATATAACCTGAATGAGTGATTCATGAGAGAAACTCAAGATTCGTGACTCCCAGATGCATTATGGGAATAAAGCACAGATGGGAATTACAGACCAGTGAAGCAAATCTAAGAAATCAGTCGTGGAATGTCTGCAGGATACTGCAAGATAAGCAAGATGGAAGGATGCTAACTACTATCTCGCTTATTATTTCATTGAAATTGAAATATATTTTGTTCTCTATTAAACTTTATATTTTCAGCAACGTGTGAGCACCCCGAATGATACGCATGGTTATCCACTTACAGTTACCCATGATTCATCATGTATAACAAGACTTTAGGAGTAGAGATAAACTGGATTCTGTTGTGTCAGAGCTAAATGCATTTATAAAGAGATGTTTATTATAAGGATTACAGGATTCAGGTAAAAAGGCCCTCAACTTTTGTTTTTAAAAACGCTTCAAGTTACATGTACCTATAGCCATCATTTAGTGGGGAAAAAGGGAGGAAAAACATCAACACAATCTGCTGTTCAGTATTGTTTGGTGTTTCATTAGGTGATAGATCAATAACTCTGTAGGGCTGCCACACAGCTGGCTGAGCTGTTTTGAGTGCAAAATAAGATTAAATGAGAACAGATTTGATCATACATCACCCTGGCTACCACAGAGGGATATTACATTAGGCTAAGTGGATACTCTGCAACTATCACATTTCTGATTATAATTAAAGATCACTTGAAGATCATGATAATCACTCATTTTGATTGCTACAATTATTTCTTTCAGTTGCACTGTGCAAAAGCCTAATGTTAAATATTATTGAACGCATTTTATGGATAGAGGGAAATAATATCGAAGATCAACTGGAAATCGCGACTCGACTCCTAAAAATGGTTCAGATGTTTTTATTATTGTGTATTATGTTGAATTATGACAAACATTTATAAGGATTGTAAAATATTTAAAGAGCCAAATAATCAGTTTTGAAATGTTTGATTACTCAAATGAAAATCTCCCTCAGTGTTCAATGGCAAAATACAAAATTTCAGCATAAAATATAATTGATAAAATACTGATTTATTTTATAATACTAAAATTATTATTGAGCATTTTTCCACGAGGAAAAAACCTGTAAATTTCATGTTTTAATTCTTTACATTTTGAAGGTTTTTTGTTAGAATAAACAATACTGTCAAACCCAATTATGTAAATAGTTATAATCATGATTTAAGGTGCCCCATTATTTCATTTATACATAAAGCTATTTCTATTTGTGCTTTAGTCTATCTATATGTACACTTAGCATTCATAATCTTAATAGTCTGGCTGGGCCATTAAGACAGTTGATAACTCTGTAATGGATATTTTTAGGTTTTTACAAGCATAAGCAATACCAAGCAGCAAGACGTTCACTTAGTCAGATAACAGCTGAACTCCTAAACAATGTGAAACAGAGGATGACTTCACTCACTGTGGTGACCTCATCTGGTGTGTTGACATTTTGCTTTAGTTTGATTCATGACACAAACTCAGAAATATTGAAAGGATGCAACATAAAGCCTCCAAACAGTCAGTATTCCGGTCTGCAGGTGGTCTTCTAAGAGCACTGCAGTGACAGTTAGCCTAGACAGCTATTGATTATGCTTCAAGACATCCCTTTTGTTGCAGATGTGCTCAAGCAGGACCTCTCCAAGTTATCAGCTCAGCATCAGTGAGAGTTAGACATCAATAAGATTTGAGGTTTCTTGAAATCTTTTACTTCTACCTCTAAGTGGCTTGTTTGCCTCAGCTTATAAATCAGCTTAACAAATGAGCCCTTCTTATTTCTAGGACTGTGGTTGCTTTGAGTGAACAAGATTGCTCAGATGAGATGCAGTCAGATCTCATCACTGCGTCCTTTCATCACTGACAGCAGCTTTTGCCGCAAGTAATTTCTCACAATTTTTGACAACTCCTATTACGCTGAACTCATTGTCCATAACAAGTCATGAATCATGTACTTCACAATCTAAAACAGATGCTTCATGGAAAAAAAGAAATTGATGCGCAAGTCTGACGTGGGCACGAATTGGATGCAAAGATATGTCCAAGGGTGCGTCATTTCTAATGTCTGGTATCAAATTCGACATCACTGTGTGTTGACAAACATTTACTACCTCGTCAAATACTGGTCGGCTTTTTTTCCCACTAAATTTAAAGGATAGAAGAGACAACAGGTGCTGGAAGGCTTTCCTTTCATATTCATTACACTGCAAAATGATGCACTTACTATATTTACAGGCTGATATCAGTGCCTTAAGCTGGTTTTTACATGCCGAGAAGTGCCGTGGAGTACCATGACTTGGTCGTCTGAGAGGTCACAAGGGGAACATCTAAAGCTTTACTATAGAGATTTTACCAAGGAACATTCAAAGCCAATTATAATACAATGACAGAGCTTATGACAACATATTTCAATAACTGTAGTGTACTAAAGTGTTCAACATGACAGAAGGAAAAAGTAAAAGATGAAGGTAAAAAGGAGGAGGGGTGGAGAGAGGGAAGTTGGAGCCAAGCAAGTTAAAAAAGTATTTTTAGGATGATGTTTATTTGGAGGTCGGTGAAACCAACCCCAGGTCTATATACCACCATCTGTTGAGGTCTCTCAGCCTGTCACTGTGCTCTGGAGGTGGGGAACATTTGACATGGACAGAAAAGATTTGTAGACTCACTACAGTTAAAGTCATTTAAATATGCATTTTAAAAATTCAAAACTTTGAATTTATATCAGGAAATTAGATTGTGCCTCCAGCACAGCTTAATGGCAATAAGCAGAGGAATATTCTTGATTGAATGTGCCTTACATTAAAATTGAAAAGGTCTGTCTTTCAATTTAAAAATCTGACAACACATCAAGTATTTTAAACAAACAACTGTTTTAAAGGACAAGAAAGAAAAGAAAATCAAGTCACAAATAAAATTTTAAATGGCAGCATATGTGACAGAAACAAATACTAATACGAAATTCTGTCGGTCGCTTACAAATTTTTTATTTCATTTTGCAATTCCGCTCAAGATTTTTGGACAAGGAACACTAAAATGTCAAAGAATTCTGGACAATTACAACATTTGTAATCACACAGAAATATTAGAGTCCATTTTGGGGAAAATCTGTCCAAATAGTGCCAAAAGGTTTCAACAGTGTTTATTGAGCAAACTGAGGGACAAAATCTGGTTATATAATTGTTACAGCACCATTCTAAAATATATCCCCTAAGGTTACATAAATGAGCAATAAGATGGTAAAATAATTTCTAAATGATCTTTTTCATATGCCAACTCATTCTAATTAGGCCAGATGTAGGTATGAAGTCTGAAATAGAGGTCCTACAAAAAAACCCCAAAACAAAACAACAACAACAAAAAAAACAAATCAAACAAACAAAAAAAAAAAACATGACTTTCCTAAGTAATTTTTTTAACCTAAAAGTGAATTAGTCCATGTTTTCAGTTCAAATACTGGCCGGCTACTTTATTTATCCCAAAGGGAAATTAAATTCAAGTGCCTATACAAGGAAAATGTACCAATTTCACAGCTAAGCAGCTACGTTTTTAGCCCCGTAAAATTTAGTGGCCATAATTTTAAAATGTTGTAACCATCTTAAATTTTAACCAAGAAAAACAGATTGGAATGGTTTGAAAATACTGTTTAGGGTTATTTAGGGTTATTTAACTGGAATAACATCTTTTGATAGAAAACTCTTCTGTTTTATATATGTTTATAACATATACTGAATGGCATTAGCCTAGAGAAGATGTAGCACAAAAATCTGACATGGCTTCACAGAGTCATTCTGAAATCATATGCCTTAAAATTATGGTATGAGTAATAAAAAAAGATGATAAAACATGTTCTGAATAGCCCTTGATTTAATTGACTATTTTATTTGCAAACTGGGCATGTCAACTAATTGTAATTTAGCTGGACAGCGGTCACTTTGAACCTAATGTTGAATTTAAATCACTTTGAATATAGTATTTAGTTATCTGTTAGAAAGTCCAAAGCTGTTAATGAGATAAACCTTAATGGTATTTCCTGAACCACGAGTAATGATTTAGTGGGAAGCTATTTTCAGCTCGGACTCCAGGAATTGTTGGGTGGTACAAGGATCTTGTCCCTCCTACAAAAATCTAACCATCAAACATGGTGACCATGTAGCAACTAGCAAATGCAACATCAAGCTAACAAAAAAGAAATTAACATTAAAATAAAATACCTAAAACAAACATTTGAAAATGTTGGAAAAATATTTTAGAAACAAAATAAAATCTCTATTTACCGATTGTGGTGTTGTTCAGAGGGCCACCTAGGACAGTTGAGGCTTAGCTCCTAGCTTATTAAGCACACCTGTGAGAAGATGGCGCAAGGCCTTTGAATTGCCATGGCGACAGGTGGCTAGCAGGGCTAGCTTGATGTGGCAAACAATATCAAAGTAAAATTAAGGTTTTTTTTAACGAAATATTATTGTTTATTGCTTGCATGGCTCATTTTAAGATGTTTAACTCCAAATACACAATTGCTTTTATTTTTGTGACCTTTCACTAAATAGTAACTAAAATATCAACAAGTCAGAATTTTTTTCTTCTTCAACTTAAGAAATCATTGCTGCTGTTTTGTTGTTGTTTTATTTTTTAAAAAACTTGATTCTGATTAGTGTGAAAAGTGTCAAAGATTTACGTATAATTTTTCCGGTTGAGACCTAAATGTCTGTCAGAGAAAAAAAAAAAATGGGAGGGTGGGTATTAAATTTAGACAGTCTGCAAGGCACTCTGGGGTAACTGAAAGACAACACTGAGAAAGTTCCACAGCCTAAAATATCTGCCCACACAGCTTCCTGCAGGACTGAAGTGCCAGGTGTGGGGACACCAAAAGCGAACCTGAACCATTTCATACTGGGCTGTTTAAAAAGTCATTATTATAACCACGTCAGTAATTTTAAAGCAAACTCTATTCAAAATGCTAAAATGCAATGCAGAGACACCACTCAGTGACGCTGGTGTGAATGTAAGCGCACGGGCAAATCTGTGCGTAATTACGCACGGCACCCTAAGCTACTGTCCGCTGCTCCAGAGGCTGCACATCCAACCCTACCTTCCTCTGCTGCTTCTCCCAGGCAGGGTCTAGCAGCAGGTCCCTGTCCCAGTCCTCCTCCTGGGTCATATACGTGTCTTCATGGTGGATCGTATAGGAGGTGTTATATGTCATTTGGGTTTCGACAGCTGTCATCGTTCCGCCTCTGTCAGGACTTCACAAGTCCCCCTCAGCTTATAGTGACAAAAAAATAAGATCAGCTCGAGAGACGACGAGGGGAGAGGCAGTTAGGGGCTGCGGAGACCAGACTCCTCTGGTGAGAGGTGGCTTTGCGAAGGTGGTGCTCCCACTAACAGAAGACCCTGCTGGCCGGTGCTCCTTTCCTGGTCAAAAGTAGAACACGTGACAGCACCCCAATAAGTATGGGACCTTACAGCTTGGGTGTCAGGTTCTGAGCCTAAAAAGGCCAAAAAGGCGGGGTAATCTTTTGCAGACTGAGATAACTGGCTTGTGAGTGGTGTGGCTTTATGTCAATTACACCTCCTCTCAACACGGTGGGGGGGTTATGGCCCATGTAATGCACCTGTCGCTGTTAGTGATCCTCAATGGTAAACCCAGGCCTCTTTAGCTTCACACAACTTTTTCAAAAGCAACATCACCAAAAACCTGAATATAGAATTTTCTGTGAAGACAAAAAATAAATACAGATATGCTGAATATGGACAGTTCCTCATTTTATGAAATATTACCAAAGATATTCACACCCCATTAACTTTCCCATATTGCTGCAATTACAGCTTAAAGTTTTTGAGGTTATAGTACTACCAGCTTTGCACATCTGGGGACTGATCCCACCATCTGTGGATATAAATTTGTAAGTCTTGCTTCAGATTCTGAATTAATTTAAGCCTGGACATTGACTAGAACATTCTTAACACATGAACATGCTTTGACCCAAATCATTCTTATTGTACCTATGCATTAGGCCATTGTCCAATTGGAAGGGAAAACTCAACCCTCGCCTCAAGTCTTCTGCAGCTTCTAACAAGTTTTCTTTCAGGATTCCCATGCATTTAGCTCGATCCAATTTCCCATCCCCTCTGACCTGTTTCTGTCTCTGCTGAAAACCCCCCAAACAGCTTGATGCTGCCACCACCTTGTTTCACCCTGGGGATAGTTAGTGTTAGTTTTCAACCCGAGCTGTAAATTTCTGCATCACATCCACAGTTAGCATAGCACTTTCAGTTGCATCTCTGATTATTGTTCTCCTTGCTCACCCTGTCAATTTATGTAAACAATCGTATCTTTGTATGTTTGGAGTTGTGATATAATTTATATTTTCAGATGATGGATTAAACAACATTCTGAAACAAGCTTGGAATATTATTTTATAATCCAGATGTACTCTAAACCTCTCCAAATCTTTATTCCTGACCTATCTGCTGTGTTCCTTGGTCATCATGTGACTGCTTGTTCACTAATGTTCTCTAACAAACTTCTGAGCTCTTCACAGCTGGATATAAATTTGTACTGAGACTAGATTATACAAGTGAGCCCCTTTTACTAATTAGATGGATTTGATTAGATTTTTTTTTTTTTTTTTTTACAAGAGAAAAGAATTTAAGTTTTCCATCCCACTTTAAAAAATTTGTTAAAAATGTGAAAACCATGTATTGTTTTCACTCCACAATTTGTTAATCTATCGAAGGAACATTAAAAAGAAATACATTCAAGTTTGTGTTTGTAACATGACATAAAAGGTTAGAAAAAATGTTGGTATGAATACTTTTGCAAGGAAATTTAATTCATACCCCTTTAAAACTAGGTCTAGGCCTGCAGTGTATATCACTCAAAGCAAATCTAAAATCATCTTATTCCACATTGCTAAAATTATGAATTAAAATTAAATTTATACTATTTATTTTTCACCTACACCTTAATGGTATAAGTTGAAAAAACAGATCCAGACACTCTTATGAGAAAAAAAAATATTTATTCATAAATTGCATGCAAAATAAAAAAAAAAAACATTTTTCAGAAATACAGTTTAAAAGGCATATATATGAATAATACACAAACATACAATATAACTTGTATCTATATCAGGATTTGTCATTCACAGTAAACATGATGCAAATTTCTGATCTAACATTTGGGAATTAAAATCCCCTAACATTCAGCTTTGTGCTAACACTAATCGCTTTGAAATGAGCATATCCACATTCCTATCCTCTTGAGATAGCAAATTACTAAGTCACCCTTTACGTCTTTGGAATCTAGAGTGATTTATAAAGTAATTAATCAAACATCTGATGTAACTACAGTAAGCTTGGTCCATTAACCTACTTTAAAAAGCTCAGTGGTTACATTACTACTCCTCTCACAATGCTGGGAACGTTTGAAACGAGTGATCTGACCGATGTAAACATTGAATTTTCATCATAAAACAGCTTGTGTGAAACTTGCTAGACTTTTCAGTTATTTGCTTTTAATTGTTCATTGAGCTACATCAAAATTTAAATAATACTTTTGCAGCTATAGTGTGTAAAAACTACACTGCTTCCTGCAGGTGTTTTTCAAGTTCACCCACTCTCGATGAAAAAAAAAATGTCTGAGGTTTGACCCTGCTGTTATGTACATCGGTCCTGTCCCATTCACATTTGTGCTTGAAAAGTCACATAAAAAAAAAATAAATAAAATAAAACTGCAAAAGTTCTGATAGCAGACTGGGGTCTATGGAGGGACAAAAGTGCCATATGTAAATTAATCATGTAAAAAAAAGGATAATTGAATATTTAAATTAGAAATACTGAAATAAATACTGAAATTCTGCAGCACATCATGAATACATTTCACAACTGGTAAGTGGGTGGGTCTAACACTGCTCAAGTTAAAGGAGACTGGTCTGAAGAAGAGTCTAATTCGCAGATTAACCAATTAGATGTCATGGTCTGAATGAGTGAATGAAGGATTGGAACTGTGAAAGGACTACTAAATTAAATCTGTATGACTTCAACATATACTAACTTTAAATTTTAATCAGTTTCACATTTAATATTTAAAAATCATAAATATTTAATATAAAAATGGTAATAAAGTAGTAAATATTCAGGTAATGTATGGAACACATTATGGATACATTATTTTGTTATTAAATTTATTTAATGGGACAAAATTTACTAGTTTGTGGCACTTTTGGCTCTTCATACAGTTGGCTTGAATTTTCGCTAAAAAGGAAAAAAGACTATCTACCAGTTTGCACTTAGCTGAATTTCCCATATACTATCCCCTGCAGGAGGACAGACATGACTTTCAGGTTCCCACTTAAAAACAATGAACTGACACGTGCATTATATGCACATGCAAGTTTTCTTTTAGCTAGAACAACAGACAAAGAGGTGGACAGGGGGCTGGGTGTGGGAGTAGGTTGGGGAGGCTGCAGTGAGCTTTGGTGGGCAATGCAGTGCAGCTGATTTACAAGCAGGGTTTTTTTCTTTTTGTTTAGAGACGCATAACTGCATTTACCCAAGCATGATTGAAGGCCCAGACTCACGAACATCAGAAGAAGCCTTTAGTGGGGAGCTCGGAGAGTGAAGAAAACAGTATGGAGGTGCTAGGAGGAGAGGAAGGGTTGGGACGCAGCAAGCCCTGATCATGGAGGCTTGGAAGGGAGTCTGTGAGTAGTTTCTCCTACTCTGGTAGAGGTTGTTTATAATAAAACTGGCCTGTGTACAATGTCTTAAGCGTAAGATAATAGAAATTTAACCCTTTTATTGTTGTTCTATATGATTCACACCTTTGAAACTAAACCAAGAACCCACCTCGTAATCAACCCATCTGTTTGATTCTCATCAAATCCTTTGTCCTTTCTCTTTGTTTGTTAGGTATAAAGAGTTTCACTCCCATCCTGCAGCTCTTAGGGCAAATACTGAACAATTTTGTTGAAACTTTTTCCAAAGACTCTCCCTAATTCAAACACTAACAGGTAAGAACACATACAAGCTACTAAGAAGCTGTGACAGAAAAGTCCTATAGGAACCCTGAGATTAATGAGAATCTACAGGTCAGACTGGCCTGTGGGCCTTTCTTATAGGACATTTCTGATTGACACAGGTAGCTGTGAGGGAAGTAAACTGTCATTCTTTAGCTTCAAGTTGCTTTGCATTACATGTTGCCTTCACATCCCTGCCATAGCCATGTTGTGCACAACCAAGATTCAAAAGTTGCAGCAAAGCAATTCCTTGAGCACTGAAGTCTCTCTGTGTCATAGGACAAAGTCCAAAGGAGAGCCGCCACAAATACACAGTCCTTTTTAGCACGCCAGGGTGTCTATGGTAACAAAGGTGGATGGGGGGGGGAGGTGTTTTGGGTCAGGTGGGTGGTTCTGGGAAGTTGAGTCCAAGCCAGAGCGATGGAACCCAGATCCAAGGTGGCGGCGGTGCCGGCGGGAAAAAAAAAAGCGCTGTGTGCGTGGACGGCGGAGAGGTGAGGAGATGCGCAAAGAGGGAGAGCAGGGTGGGGGTGAAGGAGGGAGAGGGAGAGGAAGGAAGAGTGAAGAGGGTTGAGGGCGGCGAATACGGCGGTGGACAGGAGTTGATTAGCTGGCAAGGGGAAGGGTTTGGGGTGTCCACTTACGCCAAGCCTCACTGACCAATGAAATGGCGCCCAAAAAGTATCCCGTTTTTTTTTAGCATACACACTCACAATCAAGCACACCCTGACACCTCGTACCTATTTTTCACCAGCTCACACAGCACCTGAACAAAGGGCACCTCATATGCTGATGCAGGACAGGATCAGTCCTAAGGAGGGGTCTTAACCCTGCCCCACCCCAGCCGGCCCATCACTCCCAGTGAGGAGAAGACCAAGGCTACAGGTACAAACACTGCCGATGCAGTAGAAGAGAGATTACGGACTCGGGAGAGAGAGGGGGAGGTGGTAATGGCGGAGGGAAGGAAGAGGGGTAGGAGTGTTGTATCAAGCCACAGTCAAAGGAAAGTGAGGGGGTGGGGGTGGGGCAATTAGGGAGTAGAAATGTCAGTGCTGTCATGATTTCTTTCTTTTGTATTTAGTCGATTTACCTTGGTGGTGAAGAGAAAGAGAGACAACAAGTTTCCACTGCGGTGGCGTCGCGCTAAAAGTCGTCCCCATGGCTCACGTGAGGCTGCACACAGGGTGTTCCAGGTAGCATGGTGACCTAATTCAGTTGAGATAGTTAGTTCAGAGCTGGACTATCGAGTTGGGCTTTTTTTTTTTTTTTTTTTTCCTTGCGGCACAGTTACAGATTATCACACATGCAGGTCTGAGAGTATAGTGAACACAGAGACACACGGAAAAGGGAGAATTTGGTGCAGCAAGGAGAGAGACCAGACTTGGACCAGACCAGACGCACACCCATCAAACCCCAAGAAAGGGACTGCTCCACAGATCAAAATGCACCCAGGCCATTCTATCTGTGAGCCTCTCCCCAGCCCTCACAGCAGTTTCACTGTGTATAATGTAATCTTATGCATGAAAATCAATTTGAAGCGCTGCACTTAGCACTCTAAATTTGGTATATTCTTGTTTGAGAGGCTGGAGAGAGGAAGGAGCTCCTACCCGGACTTACCCTGACCAAAGTGAGCAAAGCTGGGCCAGCATCTACACCTGCCTCCCCTTGGATCCCCAGTCAAATGGGTCTGGTGGTCATTTTACACAAGAGAGACAGATAATGGAGAGGAACATAAACAGAAAGAAGGCGAAATGTCCAAACCCTTTGCTTTCTGTCACCACAGTAGTCAGCCAAACATTCTTTATTATCATTATAAGGTTTAAAGTATACATTTTCTCAATAAAAGGCATGCTGATTTTTTTTTTTCCACTGTCCTATAAAAAAGGCTAAATTAAAATACTTTTTTTCTAAAAAATACATAGCAAACAAAACATTTAGCAAACCACATAATTCTACAAAGGATGCAACTGGTATGTGTTTGTATATACGACACGGAAAGATTACACTCCGAGATGCAAAAGTCACTTATAACCACTAGAATCCACAGTAGGAGAGGGGAAGCGGGAAACAATGAGGCAGTCAGGTGATTTCAGAAGGTCTGTTCTGTTTGTGCACTGGTCTGCTGTCAAATAGTAGCTGCAAAAAAAAATAACTGATTGTAAATGGATCTAAGTTGCCACTCAGGACTTTGGCATCACTGTAAAAAGAATCAAGATATCTAATTCCAGATTTTTTTAAAATCAGTATGCAAATAATTCGTAATGTGGTAAACCTGCTCTACAGCGTCTTACAAACCTATGCATACCCCTAGAACGTTTTCACATTTTGTCACATTTCAACCACTAACCTCAATGTAATTTATTGGGGTTTTCTGTGATATATCAACACAAAGTAGAGCATAATTTGTGAAGTGGAAGGAAGCATGTGTGGTTTTCACATTACAAAACAAAAATCTGGACAGTATAGTATGCGTTTGTATTCAACTACTTTTACTTTGATAACCTTTAATAACATCCAGTGCAAGTAATTACCTTCAGCAGTCAGTTAATCAGTAAACCCATATGATTTAACAGCTTCTCTGTAAAGGCCTTAGAGGTTTGTGGAAACATTAAAAAGAACATGACACGACTGCAAGACCTCCGAACACATGGCAAGCTACCTAAATTGGCATGCCAGACAAGGAGAGTACCAATCAGAGAAGCAGCCAAGAGGCCCATGGTAATTGTGGAGGAGCTGTAGAGAGCCACAGCTCAGGTGGGAAAATCTGTAGATAAAACAATTATTAAACACAAATCTGGTCTTTATTGGAGAGGGTCGAAAAGAAAGCCATAATATGTCCTGTTTGCAGTTTGTAAGAAGCCATGCAACGGACACAGCAAACATGTGGAAGACGGTGCTCGGTTCATATGAGAAAAACATTTCTGATTTTGGCCTATTTGCAAAATGCTATGCATGGGGGGAAAAAAATCTAACAAAAATATATCACCCTGAACACACCATTCTTTCAGTGTAACATGGTGGTAGCAGCATCATGCTATGGCCATGCTTTTCTTTTCTTCAGTCAAGACAGGAAAGCTGATTAGAGTTGACAGAAGGACTGATGGCGCTAAATACAGGGTAATCCTAGGAGAACACCTGGTAGAGGCTGCTAAAGAGATCAAAGCATATTTATGTCTTAGACAGTCTCAGAATCTGACTAAAAATTTGAAAACCGTGTAGTTTCTTCTTTCTACTTCACAATTTTGTGCAACTTTGTATGGGTTAATCTGATAATTTTCAGTTAAATACATTAACATTCATGGTTGTAAAGTGACAACATTTCAAGAGGTAGAAATGCTTTTTTTATGCAAGGAAATGTAGATGACTCAACAAGTAAACTAAGACATACTTAAATATATTTTTGGAATAAGAATCTAAAGCAGATCTGGTATTTGATGAAGAAATGGTGTGGATATTTTGGGGCCACTGGAAGACACTGCCCCATCTCTCACTTCATTGGTGCTATCACTGCTGTTTCTGCTTAAAACCAAAGGCTTATAATGAACCTCCAAGGCTCATTTTGTGGCTTTTCTAAAGTCATTTGCAATAAACAGACCTATTAGAGGAGTGGAAGCTTTACCACTTGTAGCCCTCTGGATTCTGAGCTCTGAAGCTCCTGTTGCTTTAGTTGAAATGATTAAAAAAAAGCACTTAAAATGGGAGATCCCTCCACTTAATGCACTTCACTAAAGGCTTTTAGGCACATGACTGACCTTGTCACATATAATGGTTTCTAAAAGGATGCAATTCAAAGATCCTCTGTAAACTCATTCAGTAGTTACAAATTGTTTCTCCCATTGAAAACTGATTACATCCCATAAACTGACTTATATCACACATAAACTATAATGATGGAAACAAACTATTTACACATTTTCTGTTTTAAAAGGTCTCTTAACATGAAAGAGGACCAAATACAATATATAAAAAAAAAAAAGAGGAACTGAAATCCAGTCTCTGAACTGCTGTAGCTTTACATGGAACTGCAATTGCAGATAGGGTGAAATGTGTGAAGACGTACAGAACAGAATACAAACTACACTGAGATTTACAATAAGAGGTAGGCAGCTGTTGTTAGGAAGAGGAAAAGGTGAAGCAGTGTCTTTCAGTGTCGTACTTTAAAGGTGAGGATGTGATTCAGAGGAGGGGGCAAGGATAGATACGAATAAACATTACAGTACGTATATGTGTGCTTTACGGGGTTTTTTTCTCTGCAAAGCGCAGTCTTAGCTGCTGCGTTTGTGCGCTGCAAGATCAGGAGCCCGCACATCTCACGCAATCACACGTACAACATCCACATCACATCCAGGACAAACAATCTCCCCAAAAATACTTTAACCTTGGTTCTGTTGGACACTGTACAATGCAGCTGGTACACAATATGTGTACTTTTCATCTAGAACATTACAAATCTATACTCATCAACATAAGGCAAAAAAGGTTTCAAATTAGCTGCCCTACCTGATCATCTAGGCCTAAGTAGAATGGCTGATGTAATTTACTGGAGATTTGGCCCTAGAAAATCATAACTGGGTTACAGAAATAAAGGCAAAAGAAACGACTGACTCTGTCAGTCTAATACTGGCACAAGTGTGAGACTGGCACGATAAAAAGTTAAAAACAGAAAAGCACAAACAATGCCCATAAAAATACATGAAAGCCTGTCTTCAAAGCTGCACTGTGGTCATGCAAACTGGACCAAGGTTAGCTGATCAGCCCCCTCGTAAAGCAAGTTATTAAGCCCAACAGCCCTCAGTTTTAAATCCCCCAGCCATTCCCCAGGCATACAAACACACATACATACATACAGAGGTGGTCAAGTTTGAGTGGAAAAGGTATGTAGGGGTGAGGGATCAGGGCAAAGAGGGAGAGGGGCAGGGGCAGACAGTTGAGTGCAACTATCGGAAGGGGGGCTCAGGCGTGTGAAGGGAGAGTTCGGGGCGGTGGAGGATGGCCTCCTTGCGCGTAGGCGGCGGCAACGGCGGCTCATACACCCTGGGCGCAGCCATGGCAGCCGCCACTGCGGCAGCAGTGGGGACCACTGGCCTGAGGGCTTCCAGCGTAGCGACTGGCTGGGCAGACATCGCAGGGACTCCCGTGACTCCTGGCATGCCAGCAATGGCTGCCACTGTGTTCGATGGGTAGGCATACTGGAACTGAGGGTACTGCTGCAACTGCTGGTAGTACTCGGCGTAGTACCTGGCAAAGAAGAAAGGTAAAAAATCAAGAGGGATAGGTTAGATTAAGGAGAAGAGGATATAGGTAGTACAGCAGGCACAGAGGGCTGAGGTGAAATCATCATTAGTCATGTCCCACCTGGCCATTGGGTCTTCTGCTGCCTCTACTGCCTCTTCTGCTGCACGGCCAGCTGGTGTTGGTAGCAAGGGTCTGCGCGGTTTGGCCCTCTGGTATATGAATGGCTTCATCACCGGGTCTGGCAGAAGAGGTGCCGACCTGCGTAACGGACTACGGTCTCTCTCACCAGACTTGGCCACAGCTGCTGCCACAGCTGCTGTCTGCTGATCAGCCACAACCTGCTGGCCCTGGGCAAAATAGTGAGCCTGCCTGGCAGCTTCGAACAGGGCTGTGGCTGGATCTGCTGCTCCCATGGCGCTAATGTGAGCGTAGGCTGGTGTGGCAGCACCATAAATTGCAGGAGCAACAGAGTAAGCAGGGTTTACAGTAGCTGCTGCTGCTGGCATCTCTATTCCAGGAGCAGCTGCCAGGTACACAGGATGGTTGGCTACAGTTGGGGTGTAAACTGGAGTTGTGTAAGCAGCAGCTGCTGCCGCAGCGGCAGCCGCAGCGGCTGGAGATGCAGCCACCTGGCCATAGATATTGGGCGCCACTGAGCTGTACACCTGTGTGGCGCCTGATGTAAGAGCTGCCTGGCTTGCCACGGTTCCATAGAGTTGATTGGCCACATTAGCACCATACACCTGGCTGGCAAGGGCGCCATAGACAGCTGGATTCACTGGGTTTCCATCAGTACGTGTGCCAGTCGTGATTCCTGTGAGAGCTGCATATGTGGGGTCAAAGGTAGAGGTGTTGTAGACTGAATTGTGCACGCTCTGTTGGACTTGTAGAGGCAGGCCGGCAGCTGCGGCAGCAGCAGCAGCCAAGACTGCAGCCTGACTCTGGTACTGCTCTAAAGATGGTTTGCCCACAGGACATTCTCCAGCATAGTGGCCCTGCTTCCCACAGTTAACACATGGGATTTTCCCTGTCGGGGTCTGTTTGCTGGGTTGGACCTTAGATAGCTCTACAGAGAGAGGTCGGCCCTTAAACGAAGTACCGTGCAAAGCCTCAATGGCCTGAAGAGCATCTTCCTTATTTTCCATGTGAACGAAGGCGTAGCCTGCAGAAAACAATCATCATTAGGCATAGCAATAGTGCTTAGGATTACATTGCAATGGTAAAAGGAATGTAGATATTGCTTTTTCAAAAGATTATTACAAGAGCTGAGAAAAACATCTGGTGATCAGAACAAGAATGTTGCTGAAACTTCCAATAATTCCACATCTACAAAAAAATTGAATACTGAAACACCTAATTAGTAGTTTAACTTCAATAAGGAAACAAAGTCTTGCTCTTCTTCTCACCTAAATACTTTCCTCTCCTGTCTCTTTAAAGACAACATCTGAAAGGGTAAGTTTTGTTTGCTTCAAAATGACAAAATGAAGTTCCAGGGTGTGGTACTATGACAATCACTTCAACAAACACTCTAGAGCAGGATGGCCATCTCCAGTCTTCAAGAGGCAGTATCCTACCTGTTTCAGATGTTCCCCTGGTCGAACACACCTCGACTAAATAACTTATTACCAGGTCTCTTTGGAGCTCTATGACATATTGAGGAAGTCATTCAGCCAGTGCTGCAGCAGAGATACATGCAAGAAACCAGTTCTTGAGGACTGGAGTTGGTCAACCCTGCTCGAGACATTAATCCTACAGAAACTAGACATGTACTGCCTGTAAAAATCATAGGCAATCTGTAACCCATTACTTCCTACACAATGACATGGACAAACACATTAAACAGTTCATGATCTTTGTCCTTTGTAAGGAAGAGGAGACCTTTCAAATATATAAAACACTGTTCTGACACAATGTAGAAAAGGTATTTTGCTCACCTTTGACTTTGTCACACTCAAGAACTTTCCCAAATGTCTGGAACAGCTGCTTAAGGTCTTCAGTTGTACACATTCCACTCAGATTACCCACAAACACCTTGGTGGAGTGCAATGGCCTCCCCCTCGACTCCTCCACCACCAAATTCCGTCCCCGAAACTCTCTCCCATTAAGCTCGCGAATGGCTCGATCCGCCGCCCCCTCTCCCTGCAGATGAACAAAGGCGAACTGTCGCAGTACGCTGCAGCTGACAACCTGGCCATAAGGTTCAAAAATGGCTGACAGCTCTTCCTGGGTGGTGTCCAGAGCCAGGTTTCCCACAAAGAGCTTCACTGTGTGGCTCTTGTCCATGGCGCTGCAAAGAAATAGAGGGATGATGTGCCTTACTGATGTTAACAGCTAGGTTCTCCAGATGCAGGTCCTACAGATACTAAACAAGCAACGTTTTGGTTCAGGCACAAAAACTTCCCTATTTTGACAATTGTACATTTTCTACAGCATTAGCATTTCTTCTACACATGCAGTGTTTTAAGATACGAAAACTGAGATTTTTAGGAAAGCGTTTCAAAATTAAGGTTTGCAAAACCTCAGTTTGTGGTGTATACAAGTGGACTGGCAATCTGGACATTAGAAACCATGTTGAAGAGTCTCACTTCCCACATACCCACTATTGCTTTCTGTGTGGGTGTTGGTCTCTTTGCCTCTTCAACATTTTGTACTTTGGTTTTGGTTGTTTCAAAACTGGCTTTTTCAGCTACCGAACAGATGTTGTTTCAAACAGTGCACAGTTTTCTATAATCTACTGTGAAGAAATGGGTTATATGATCCAAAAGGGGACCAGAGCCACAATCAACTGAAATCAATGTAATCTAAGATCTCAGCCAATTACAATCATATTTAGATCATTTTAAAATACATCTTAATGGTAGTTTAGTTCAGCCGATGACCCAACCTTCAAAAACAATCAGAGTAAACCAAATGGCCCTTTGGGAAAATTATTACCCACTCGAGATGATTACTAGAGATGATTTTTTTTTTTTTTCTTCAAAAACAGGCAAAATATTCAAAGTAGAGCACGTACATGAGAAGGAAAGGCTGCATTGCATTTAACTGAACAGGATGACCTTCCTCCTGGCTCTGATTGCTTGTTTTAGGTCGGGAGCGGTGCAAAGTTACATACTGCAACTTTAACTTAAAAAAAAAAAAAAACACAAAACAAACAAACAAAAAAAAACAAAAAAAAAAAAACAGTCGAGGATAAATCTGAGAAATAAACATATAGTCTCCCTTTCAGTAATGAATGAGGAAACCAAATGCATGCATGAGTCATATTCAAATTCAGAAAAAAAACCCACATAGGTCATATATTTGCTTTAGAAAAGCTCTACAGATAGTCAGATACAACAAAGCAGAGATTTTCTTTTTTATGTTTTTAACAGAGATCTGATTTTACAGATTTAATGTAAGAGGGCCTCCTTCT
Organism: Anableps anableps; assembly: GCA_014839685.1. Classification (NCBI taxonomy): domain Eukaryota; kingdom Metazoa; phylum Chordata; class Actinopteri; order Cyprinodontiformes; family Anablepidae; genus Anableps; species Anableps anableps. The sequence goes on from CM026085.1 coordinate 10,676,370, forward strand.
TATTTGAAAGCAGACTGTGATCACCCCCACAGCTATGAGTCACACTCATCCACTGAAGACAGACAGGCAAGCAGAGCAGCTGGAGTTCAGGAAGGGCAGTGTTTATAAAGTCTGCCTGGATTCACAGTAATAACCACTTGTTTGACTCTAAATTGCTATTATTCTTAAAGCGTTGCCTTTAATGTACAACATTCCAAATCGATACCAAAACAAATGTTTAATAGGCACATTTTCTTCTCTTTTTTTTTTTTTCCCCTCTCTCTCTCTAAACAACCTTTTATGGTTGGCTGTAAATCAAAGGGCAAAGCGGAACATGAAACCAGAGGAGGACATTTCTATTTTCTGGTTTCGCCTCTAGTAAGCTGCTACTGACAAAGAAATACACCTCCTCCTCCAAATGAAAACACATTTTTCCCCTCTGTGTGTGCAATGTATGAGTCAGGCAGAATGGCTGCTGCATTAACACTGGCTTCATTGTGGAATAACAGAGGGAACCTGGTTTCTGATGACGCAGCACGACGCTGAATAAACAAATTTTCACTACTGCCGTCATATTCAGCGCAAAAAACCCCCAAAACAAACAAACAAACAACAACAACAACAAAAAAAAAACCCTGAAAAAGACGCACGTTGAGTTTGTGAGCTGGATCAAACGCCTTGTTGTCGAGGTTCGCTTGTGAATGGAGAGCAGAGATGCTGCTGGGTTTGTCTAAAGATAGACAAGCGTTAAAAAGTCAACACAAATAACACGTTTCCGCACATTTAGCCCACCTCACACAACAAGGGAGGCTGAATTAATGCCTAATATTTGATAGGGCAACAGCCTCTCTACAGGAGATCAACGGAGTGTACAATAATCGCATTTTTCCGCACAGGAGTGCATGCAGTACAGCACAGAGCGCTTCCTGAGCGACAACACGGCCAGAAAAAGTCTGTTCCTAAACCGGTATATCCGATAAAAACACATTTTCTTTAACCATGTTCAGGTTTGATTACCGCCTGTGCGGTTTATGTGGAAATAATACAACAGAAAATGCTGTTAAACTGAAGGATCTACCATCTTACCTTAGCGGTGCTGTATTTCAAAATGGTAGCGCCTGCTTCCGTTTGAACGTCGGGCATACTGCTAGAGAGGCTGCAGAGGGGGAGGGCTGCTGCACCCGGAGGATGCTGAATCCTCGTGAAATAACTCAACAACACACACACTCACACATAGCTCCTGGAAGCATGCTTAGTTAATTACAGCTACCGCAGTGGAAAAGGATGGCTCACAGCCACTGTGCTGGGCTCAAAGGATAGCAACAAGTGAGAAAAGACCATGATGGATGTAAGCAAAAAAATAGATTTTTGCTAATAAGCTAGTGTAAAGTTGAGAGGAATGATCATTTCCCCCTTCTTTTTTTAAAATCCAACTCCTTAAAAGTATATGTAAAAAAAAAAAATTTTTTTTTTTTTTTACATATAAACTTTCCAACAGTAAGACTCTAAACATACATCCATAGAGTTCCAAAAGAATGGCTTAGAATAAAGCATTTTGAGGTGTTAGAATGGCCCAGTCAAAGTCTAAAACTAAACCCAATGGAGACTTCAAACAACACACTCAATCCAATCTGACTGAACTTGAGCTATTTTGAAAAGAAGAATGGACAATGTGCAAGACAGGTTGAGGCATACCTTAAAAGACTTGCAGCTGGAATTAGCTAACAGTAAAAAGCTGTTCTGTATGGTTTATGGGGACTGAATTAAAGTGTAGCTCACACTTTTCAGATTTTTATTTGTAGAATATTTTGAAAACAAGGTATAATTTTCCTTCAACTTCACAATAATGCACCAAATCCCCCCCCAAAATACAATGAGGTTTGTGGTTGTTGCAAGAAAAACCACAATGCTTGTTGGCGCTGGGCCAACAAGCATTCATTAAATAAATACCTGCTGCCACATGTTATAATACAACTGATAAAAAAAAAAAACAAACAAACAAACAAAAGTGGTACGAATTCTTTTGGATGTCACTGGAGCTCAGAAACAAATGGAAAAAGACAACGATTCAACATTTTGGAGGGCATTCAATAAGCCCATTCAGGCATCAACAGAACAAGACAAATGCTCAATTTGGAAAAATCAATGTCAAATTTGCTACACACACACTTACATAGCCAATACATCACACACCATCATGTCCTGATATCGATCTTTTAATCAAGTAGAAATATATACTGACAGTAAGCAGGTTGTGGTTTGATTATCATAATACATTCATTTGTCAAAGAAAATGTCACAAGAGAAATGGGAATGTCACCTTAGTTTTATGGCCCTAACCTTGGCCGCAGCAGCAAAGAAACTCCATACTGAATGCTGAAAAAAAACCTACAGTCCCTGAAGGCCTCCCTCTCTCAATTAGCCCCTTTTGCCCTTTCAATCTGGTTGGAATTGGAGTCTTCCTCCTGCTGCCTTTTTAATCTCTTGCTCCAGCCACTGACACCACCTTTTGGATTTAAACTGAACAGATGTAGACACAAAGTGGGTTTGCTCCAAATGCAGTCAGTGTTCCAGATTCATATCTCTTCAGCAAAACCCTGCAACCAAGCCTCACAAATAAACATACTAAAAGGACAAATATTTATCTCATGCTGGAAATAGGCTGAGCTGCAGGATGTCTGCAGTAAAGTGGTTTTTTATATTTTAGGAGGTTTTCTCATCCACCTTTTACAAAACATTCCACATTGAAATTCCTAAGCAGTAGTACAGAATGTACTGACAAGTATAATGTTAACCACACACCTGCTTTTGTGCGTTAGAAGTATTCAGATGATGACACTGTTAGTGCAACATGAATCAATGCTGTCACAGAAAGTTCAAGACTTTTATAAATTAATCTCTCCAGCTGTTCAGAGACCTAAGCGCTCTGTCTTCTTTCAGCTCTCTGACCCACTGGCAACAAAATGTCTGTTCAGTGTTCTCTGCAGGGCGAGCTCTGCATCCAAACACCAATCAGCATGTTTTTGTGAGTTTCAGAGGTGTGCTGCCGGTGTTTCTGGGTTTATCTTGCTTCGACCTTTCCCAGCAATCGGCAGGTCTCGCTCCTCCCACAGTGTGACCCCGTCGCAAGCACAAATCCTTTTGGGATTTTGGAAAAGACCCGCTGATCTGGCAATGATCCCACAGGCCAGCCTGCAAACATACATACATTTTTGAGACTGTGAGATAATTTCAAGAATGGAAGAAGAGATAAAAGACCAGATTAAAGTGTGACAAATTGTATAAAATAAATAATTACAAATCAATGTTGCACTGTTAAGCGCAATGTTAAAATTTAAAATGAGTTTGTTCTTAACACTAGAAGAGCTTCCAATAACAACCCAAACTCATCCATGTCACCAGTGTTTTAAGGCGTCCTATTTTATTTTTTGAACGGCATGGAGTTTATTCTGCTCTACCAACTTTTCATCCTCCACATCAAACAGAAAACTGTGAGGCAAAATGAAGAAAATTCTAAAATAAAATAATAATAATACAAAAAAAAAAAACAAACAAAAAAAACAAACAAAAAAAATAACAGCACATATTCTAAGGCTGTACAATATAATCGCAAATATATCATCATCGCAATATCAGTTTGTGCAATAATTATACCACAAAGGACTGTTTTCAGTGGAGTTGTTGTTGCAAAATATACAATCTGAGCGTTTCCAATTTTACATGCTAATAAAATATTTAGCCAGTTGGACAGTCTCACAGCAGCACATGCTCACACTGGACACAAATGAATTTGTTCTAAATGGAACCACAAACAAGAAAAAGAGGAAATCAGAAAACAGGCATGTATCGCAACTGATATCATTGTAATATTCACCAAAATTATCGCCATTGCAAGATTTTCTATTATCATGCAGCCCTAATGTATACATGCCTCAGGAAAACAAAGATAATTTTGGGCTCCAAGGGTTACAATGAAGGGGTTTTTTGAGATGACTGTCGACGCTATATGGATGATGGTGAACTGTTTTATATGGTCAAGTGGTTGCAGGTCCAAATGCTGAGGAAGGTAGAGTATAACATTTCAATAGTTATAAAAAACACCACTTGGATGGCTGTTCATTGTGCTTCATGCCCAGGGGCGGCCTGGGGTTGAAATTCAGCCCAGGAGCTTGGTTGTAAAACAAAAAGAACTTTATTTGCAGGGTAAAAACACCATTTTTTTAATAATGATCAAAACTACTCTGTGTGTTTATGTATTTAATGAATAAATTAAAAAAGAAAGTCAGTCTGTCAACAAAAGCAAACCTCCATAACTTTCATTTAGATGACAAAAAAACAGATGATGACAACTTACCCCCTTAGGACAGGAGCAATTTAGTCAATACCGAGCATTTTTAACAGCTGAAAATATAAAAATATGACCTCAAACATATACTTAAATTTCTCCTGACAGATCTGGAAAATTTGTTTCATCCAGAGTGAGTCTTTAAGTTTGTGATCAAAGAGGTCAAGTTTACTTATTTTATACCTTGTACACATTTGTGGACATGAACAAAATGATTAAAATCAGTCTCTATCATAAGGTAAGTGAGTGTGCAGAAAATTCACTCTAGATGAAATTAATTTACAGATCTGCCCGGAGAAAGAAATATGTTTGAAAGGGAAATAAGTATTTTTTCTTTTATTGTTTTCAGATGTCAAAAAGCTGAGATTTGGACCATAATTCTTTGACTGTAAGAAGTTAATATAATCTTAAAGAAAGACATAATTGCAACCCAATCTCACACACTGCACCTGTACTTGGCACTTTTTTTTAGTGGTTCCTGCTCCACTCTCTTGCTTCTCGTCCTCCTCTTCTATCTCTTTCTCCTCTCCCTCCGCGTCCATCTTTTCCTCCTCACTCCTACCTCGACTGGCATTATCTTTTACAACTCCATGACCTCAGCTGGCACTGTCCTTGTCTGCCACTTAACAGAAACGATGATAAACTTTATAAAACTTTTACAAAGAATTCCTATATAAAAAGCAACTTTAGAAAAGCGCAAAACACACAAGAAGTCAATTACTGACTTTTTTCTTGAACTGGTAAAACAAGCTAAATATTAACGAAAAACAAACAAAAAACCCAGAACAGAGAACTAGATGTCTTATCTGTATATTCAGATACGTTTTTAACTTTGAACAGACTTTCCCCTAAAATGTTTTCTTTAGCAATAAGGAAATGTGAGCCTTTTTCTGGTCAGTCAGTATGGATTGATTTTAATTGATCAAGCAGATTAATTATTTATGCACGTATGGTCTAACACACTATATGTAAAGTCTGGAATGGGATGATAGAGCCATGTAGGAAGTGCTTGCTAGCCTGCTATAGTCCTGTTTTGGCACTGACTTTGCCTCCCCCACCATGGAAAATATTTATTTATTTGGTGCATTTGGAGTCATCCTTTACTAACTTTTTCTTGATTTTCTCCATAAGTTTTTCAGCTCCACCCATCTGACCATATCAGACTGACCAAGTCTGATATTTCGCTTTACTCCTTTCTTTTTGGCACGTTGGCTAATTTAACCCACTAATCTTTCCTCCTTTCTTTTCATTTTCAAATTGGGAGGGGCCACTTGAATCTCCCCTTAGGATGCAAACTATCACACTGACTAAGTCTGATATTTCGCCCAGCACCTGCAGCTGCGAAGGACAGACAAAAAAACAACAACAACAAAAAAAAAAAAAACACATTCTGACCTTCTGCCGCTTCGGTCTGAAACAGACCGGCTATTCGGAAAACCTCCCAATGGCCAAGCCCCCCCACGCAACACCATGCCCACAACTTGTTTAAATTTCAGCAACCAAGATCCCAAAGCTCATGGAGAATGATGGGGACATTGCAGTGATAGAAAAGAATGAGTAGTGAGGACAATATGGGTTAATCATAACTTATTTTGTCATTGCAACATTTAGTAATATTTAAATCATGTTACCTCAATATTTCCAGTTTTTTTAGCCCTTCTGATTGCTGCCAAAACTTGGTTGGCATTAAGTGAATATTACCTGTATTTTTGGTAAATTACTAAGGAAGATGCTTAAGGCGTTTAGAAAAAAATTTTCAATTACACCTAAAACAAGTCAAATCAAGCAAAAATAATAAAGCACCGCTTGACGTCAATAGTGTTTCTTGTTGGGTTTTGGGCAGTTTAAACAACATCTAAAAAGATTAAAATGTGATTTTCTTACATTTTAAAACACAAAATATATTAACAACTGATTATGACATTTCTACTGTATTGTCCTCCCCTTTAAACATTTGAATTAACCCCTTCTTAAGATGAACTTGCATATCAGTTATCCAGTTTGATCTTCAAAGTACGAACCTATCGCCAGAGTTTCCAGTCAGCTTGGAGAGAGGATGACTGCCTCGACCCAGGTCGTCTTCCCCTGAGTCCACAACCAGAGATCGACCAATCACATCCCACACCTGCAGGACAAAGGTGGGTTGATGAGTTACATGTGCTGACATTGCCAAAGATGTCATGCTTGTTCCCGTGTTACCTTAAGCTGTCTGTCCTCTAATCGGAACGAAGCTCGGCCATCTGGTCCAGCCACGATATTCCCCAAATCACCTACGTGCTGTAAAAGCATACCAAGTGTGTAAAAAGAATTTAACACGACACAGAGGAAATGATCTATAGAAATATAATAAAGTGATGTGAGAAAAAAAAAAAAAATCAGATTTTTTTTTTTGTCACATAAGTTTTAATATAAGTAAAAGATGACCCGAGTTGATGTTTTCAACTGATTATTTCATTTTTTAAAAGAGAAACCCTATCCCGATCGACATTTACCTAAGGGAAAATAAATCGCCACCTATCCTTAAACAAATGAAAGATGGGGGTTTGTGTCGTTTTAGGTCAGCAGTGATTTTTAACTCTGAACTCTCCCATATATTCAATTTTTGCTCATTTTTATTGTTGAATCATGACCTCTGACCCTAACTGAGGCAACTTAAGCAGTGTTTTAGATGTGCATTTATGGATGTGTCGTCGATGTGCTCTGGAAGTAATTTTGGTAGACCAGCCACTCCAGGAAGGATACCCACTGGTAAATGTTTTCTCCATTTGCAGATAGCAGCTCTCACTGTGGTTCGCTGGAGTCCCAAAGCCATAGAAATGGCTTTCTAACCCTTACCAGTCTGACAGACGGTGATGACTTTGTTTCTCATCTGTTCTTGAATTTCTTTAGATCAGAGCATGATGTGTTAGGGGTTTTTTTTTTTTTTTTTTTACCCTACTTGACGTTGTCTGTCCATTTAGGTGGGTCTGGCAGGCATAAAGGCCTGGGTGTGGCTTAGAAAAATGAATCAAAAATGTAGCTAATCACTGTTAATTTGTGATTTAACAAGGGGAGGGCAGTTACTTTATACACAGGGCCAAGTTGTTTTAAAGAGCTTTATCCTTTAATAAATTAAATCATCATTTGAAAACATAATGTATTTACTCAGGTTATCTTTGTCTGATATTAAAGTTTGTGACAAAAATGCACAAACAGACAAAACCTGTAAGGGTGAAATTCTTTTTCACAGCACTGTGTGTACTTAAGAAGACGTGCAAAAGATATGCATAAAGCCAGAATCCTCCTAACTTAGCTGAATTCAGCATCTAAAACAGAAAACCAGTTTGAGATGACAATAGAGCATTTACTTATGCTGAATTTTATACTGCATTCCAGGAAGGATCCAATAAAGATTTGGGAACTTTTACCTATTAATGTTTCAAAACTTCATTTCAAACTGCTCTGCCCCAGGTGGATATGAAGCACATCACTGAATCCACTTATTAAATGGAACGATTACACAATGAGTCAGTTTAGGAAGCTTGGTGGGAAAAAAAAAAAAAAGTTGACAAATTGATTGTACCCTTTCAGAGTCTCCCGGACCTCCATGTTGTTTTCCAGATGGGTTGTAGTGCTCTCCACAGCTGCAGAGGAAGGACAAACCCAATTTAATCGGATGAGGAAAATGAAATGGTTTATATGCATCAAACCCCTTGTTGAGGTTTAAGTTCTTTTGTTTTGAGGAAAGAAAGAAAAAAAAAAAAAAAATTGGATATGCCACAAATCTTTTTATTCATTTCCCAGTATTCAGCATTTGCCAACGAACAGATTTCACAGCTCTTTTGTTAGCAAATAACCTGGGACAAACTGCAATGAGCAGGCACAAGAGATTTCCTCCGTGAAAGACATCACAGCATGGACTCGAGAACTGTTTGGAGAAACAGTTTCCAGTAGTAAATTTGTCACTGTATCCAAAATTTCAAGCGACAACAGCTTTCTAAACTGTTACCAGTCAATGAGAGATTCCTTCTCGAGAAAGTATGTCAAAAAACGTCCCAAAGTGTTGTGCAACTCAAATCGTAACTTGGTGAAGAGCTGTGAAACACTGCCTTTAGGCTCACTTCTCAATTTTCTAGATCAAATAGACCATCTTTAAGCATAATAGCAAATAAATATAGGATTTAAATGATTCACCAGCCACTGTGATCAGTTTATATTTCATACTTTGTTCCAGCTTTCTTCAGGGGAAGAGGTGTTTGTTAATTTAATTTTTCATAAAATCAAAACTTTATCTTCATTTGCATGTCCTCATCTCCCTTGGCTCGCTGTGTGATAAAGTCACATCAGACGTGTGGAAATTGCTCCAGTTAAGGCAGTGATCAGCACGGTGCTTTTTGCTTGACAGAACATTAATGAAGCAGCGTTCCCACCTGAGGCAGTCCTGTGTCAGGTCTCCCAGGGTGTGGACATGCAGACCGTGAGCTCCGGGCTCCAACCCATCAACGGTCCCGTCGATCAGGCAGTGTTCTTCAGACAGCTGCAAAAAACGCACCACGCCCTGAATCGATCCAGCTCCAGAGAGCATGGCCACGGCTGCGCCCAGATCTGTTAAACACACATACACACCTGAGAGTTGTCACCACCGATGTGTTGACATTGTACTAAGGGGGCCACCTGGGTCTAAAAATCTCACATTTTTACAATAATTCTGACTTCCAGTGGAAAAATATGTCATTTTTCAGGACCTCAGGAGCAGGAGGTCCAAAGCTTTTTCCTAACGTTTTTCATTTTGCAAGTAAATTATCATTAGCAGTTATTTGTCATCAAGGTGCTCTAGTAGTACAGTCCAAGATGACGAAAATTCAGATTCAGGTCTATTTTTTCTTAAGCAACTAAAATAATCCACTAACTACATTCAAAATAAGTTGCTGTAATAATAACAACAACAACAACAATAATAATAATAATAATAATAATAATAATAAATTGTTAACAGATTTGTCACCAATTACAACATCGGGTGACTGTACTATTAACCACCTATATAATTATGACAATAATGAGCATTTCTGTCTGTGATCCAATCCACTTAAACAGTAAGTAAATTCCAAACAATCCTTACAAATGTCCTACTTGCCAGACAAGGGAAATATAATTTGCTCTCATCTGACAACTTAACATATCTTTTACTTTCCCAAAGACACTCGCTGTGGAAGATAACTGATGAACATACAGGCTGCATTCATTTTAAGCAAGGCTTGCCTTAGAAATTCCATTCAGACCTCAGACGCCATGTCAGTGTGTGACAAAGCAGCTAAAAATATGTGTTTTATGAACAGACTGCCGTTCATAGATAAAAGCAAAATAAATTCCAAAATGCATCCCAGGATATGAGTGTACTACTACTTCCTATTAGATCCAAAGTGTAAGTAGAGGTAAAGGAAACTGATAAGGGTACAAGAAAACACCTTGAAAGAAAGAGTTGTTAAGGGTTCAAGGTCCAGACCTTATCACTGTTTCAAGCCTTTAATTCCTGCTATTAGGCTTATGAAGCCGCCTACTAATCCTGACTCAGCTAGACTAAAAAGAGTGCTTCACAATGTTAGAAAGCTGTGCACAAAGAAACACCCACAAGCCTTTAAAGAAGACGAGGCCAGAATATTTGCTTTAGTGATGATTGTAAATAGTATGGGATTCAGGTTAGGTACAGTGAGAATGATATCTAGAAAAGTGATGTGATGTAGGGTTTGGGCTAGGGACACACTGATATGAAAATCTGGGCCGATGCTGATATTCAATATTAATATTGCTGTACGGCCCATAAATGATATTATATATATTTGCCCACTCTTTCAGCACAGTAAAAATCAGCAACACAGCTGACATTGCTTCTCATATTAATCACTGTCACAAATACTACATGGCCAACCCCTTCCCTCTCCAGAAGCATATACACAAACGGCAACAAGAAGGAAATGAACGTCGTTGTTAATGTCGGCCCAGTTTTACGAATCAGCTGACACCAACGTGAATTAAGAAAAAAAAATAAAAAGTGAGCGACTACACTGTAGCCCGAGCTGCTCTGGGGCAGGCTAACAGAAGCTAGGCTGCCATACATCAGCACCACCAGGCCCTCTGACCACCACCAGCAGGCAAGAAACACAATGACTGAGACAGTCGGGGGTTTGAACTAGCAACCCAGCGGTTGCAGGATGAACTCCTACCACCGTCGCCCCAGTCACCCCAGTTGCCAATAACTGTTAACTAAAGACTGACATACTGGTGCTTGAGTGAAATTCATTGCGGAGTACCTCAGAAATTTGTGGCAGTTTTTTTTTTCCTTTTATAGACACAACTGAATTTTTTTTTCTCTCCTTTATGGTCCTCACCTCGCTCTGATCCCCCAATACCCTTCAGCACAGCCCTGCGCCCTGTACTCTCGATGAGAGACTGCACCTCTGCACCGGTGAGAGCAGCTTCCACCAGGACCTCCTCTTTCCTGAGATCGACGCTGACTGACTTTACTCCTGCACACAAAACACAATCAGGAAAATGAAAAACAACTTTTTTTTTTTTTAACATAAATTTATAATAACTGCAATATTTCAACCTAGGACAATTGATCATTAATGGCATATTTAATAATAATTAACAATAATATTAATAATATTTATTGAATTTGTAATGCACTTAAATTTTTCAATCTCAAAGTGCTACAAGTTTGCAACAAAAGAAATATTACAATATAAGAACATCTAAAAACAGTAAATAACATCATAAATGTTCATTTAAACATTGAAAGTCTTTTTAAAAAGGAAAGTCTTCAGTCTTTTCTTAAAACGCTCAGCAGAGTGTGGAATCCTTAGGTGATCAAGGAGGGTGTTCCACAGGTGAGGTGCAGCAGAGCAGAATGCCCTGTCGCCCATGGTGTGCAGTTTTATAGTCAATGCGGAGTGAGACAGGAAGCCAGTGGAGGGATTTAAGACACAAGTTTAATGCCGTTTATATACATTGAACAATAGGTTTTGCAGATGGTATATGACAATGAAGCCCTATGAATTGGTCAGCCATATCATTTCATTTCTCTTCCCATTGAGCCACAATGTGACTGTGTTCCTATCAAGGCTGTGGCTGCCATTTGTGTTCTAGCTGCTTTATTGGTGGTTGTGCTAATAGCTATACTGATCATTTTAAAAAAAAAAAAAAAAATCTGCATTTTATTTGCTATTGAGGGCTATAGTTTAAAGAATTTCTAATGATAACATTAAAATATCCAAATTATATGTTGGCTATTTTCTCCCCATTCCTGTTAAAGACACAGTAATGTTTAGTGTTAAAGCTTTCATTTGTAAAAATTTTAATTTCCTTGAAAATTAGTAGAATTTAATATATCATCCTAATAGTCTGTTAGGTATTGTTTTCCAAGTACCTATACACCAAAAAAAAAAAAAAAAGTAAAACATGCCTAATTCGCCCATGCAATGTACGGTTTTTAATCAAAATGTTGAAATTCTTTGTCTTTAACTATAAAGGTTCATTTGAAAAGCAGTCTCAATTTATTTTTGTTTTAAGGCAGAAAATTCGCTGTCAACTATTTCAGTGGTGAATATGTAATATGTACTGAAACAAAGATAAACATTTGGCTCAAAAAATGACCATTAGAAGTCAATTAACTGACCTTTATAACTTTATTTTAACCACTAAAGAAGGAAAACACTAAATCAAAGACAGTTTCTTCTAAAAGAAGGTTGAAATGACCCATTTTTGGTGATTTGGGGTCACCAATTTTCACATGTGCCAATGTAAATCAAGGGACATAAATTATCCCAGAATTTCAGCTTTGAAACGCTGTGGTGGTCTTATGTTTTTAGCCAACATACAAGATGCTAACATCACTTAAAATCTATTTCATTCTTTTACCGTGAAATGCATAGTTTGAAAATGCAACTTTCTTGAAATTTTTGTTACAAAGACTTGCATCACAGGCTGCTATGAAGCAAGTCCGACTTTCTTTTGCAAATCGTGTTTAATAGGGTAAAATAAAATACTGTGAGCATATTTTCCCCGGTAGGTAGAATTGCGTTCCATAAAAAACTGACACAAACAAAACACTGGAGTTGGTTAAAATCATAAAATCGAACAGTTTGAATACAAATACAGAACAAAATACAAATACAGAACCATTTTATAGTTTAAGCTTCCTTACCTGGTTTACCCTCCAGAGCAGCTCTAATTTTCTCTGCACAACTTTCACATGTCATCTGAACTGCAAACTCCAGCTGTGGAGGAGAAATGTGACACCAGATTTCTGTATCTGCAGCTGTACATGTGTAAACTTGGCTGTTAAATTGCAACACTGCAACACCAAAATTAAGAAAATTCATCTCAACAGCTTTTTGTAAACAAAGGTGCGTTTTTTGTTTTACAAGTAGTAAATGTTACGAAACAACAGAACACGAAGTTAACGAATTATGAACATCCCTGCCGAACCTTGGTTGGTCTTTTCGAGTCCATGTTGTGGACGTCTGTCGCCGCCTGAGCGATAAATACTGAATTAAAGAGAAAAGTGTCGAGTTTTCTGGAAACGGAAATGACCCTACTTGCCAGGCTAACAAGCGCTGCCATGTTTGTGGCGTCAGAGGAGTGTCTGCGTACGGTGCTGCCACCAGGCGTCGATTCAGTGTTACTGCAAAGATCAGATATTTACGTACACTGCACAAACATTTTCCCTATTCCTGTCTGACATTACATCGAAGTAAACCTTTCCTGTCTCAGCTGGTGTTATAATTTCCCCCCTATTTGCTAAATACAATAATAATTAAACATAAATAATTTTTACTTATTTAGTATTTGCTTTTTCTTAAGATGCAAAAGTATACATACACTATAATAAATATACCTTTAAACAAGTTGGGAAAGCTCATACGAAGATGTCATGGCTTTTTAAGTTTCTGAGTTAAATAGAGGCACACATGTTGAATCATTTGGATTACTTTCTTGTGTGACACCATGGAAAAATCAACAGAAAATCAAGCAAGATAGCAGAATCTCCACAAGACTGGTTCATCCTTGGGTACTGTTTTGAGATGCCTGAAGGTGCCACACTTATCTGTTTAAGGAATGGAACAGGTTCTGTGTCAGAGATCAATATGTTTCGGTGCAATATGTGCGTATCAACCCCAGAGGAAAACCAAAAACCTAATGAAGATGTTGGCTTGAAACCAGTAAGAGAGTGTTTGACCATAATGACCATTGTTACATTTAGAGGAAAAAAGAGGAAGCTTGGAAGCCTGAGAACACCCTTCCAATTGTAAAGTACAGGGGTGGAAGCATCATCTTGTGGGGATATCTTTCTGCAGGAGTGAATGGTGGACTTCATAAAATAGAAGCCATCATAAGTAAAGAACCTTATGTGCAAATACTGGCACAAAATGGGTTTATATTTATAAAATATATTCAGATGAATGCATTTATTTTTTGATGTAAAGCTTAGTTGTTTTGAAAACTCCAAAGTCTATATTTAACTTCATATCCCCCTATATTTTACTTAGTCAATAACTATTTCATAATAAAATTTTACACAAGATTCTAAACAAAATCTTTGAATGCATTTTTTTTACTGTTGTTCCACTAATTGACATTATTTTTTTCTTCTTTTCTACATATTTGGTCTTGCAGGTTTTGTTATTTGGTTAGACAACAGGTCTTTATGGCACTAGGTTTGGAATCCATCCTTTTTTTATACCCTCTAAATACTTGCAGGGTTGCAGGGGAGGGCTGGTGAGAACATAATACTCCCTGATTGCTTCCTTATAATAAAAAAAAAAGAAAACAACCAAACAAAAGAACATTGACCAAGTTGGTATCTTTAGTGACTGATTAAACTCTTGCAAGGTTGCAGGGGAGGGCTGGTGTCAATCTTTCCTGTAGTCAGTAGTTGAACAGGTTGCTTCCCCATCACAGGATTAGAAAACGATATATTACTGTCTTGCTAGGAAACATTTTCTCAGTCAGTGAGAACCTATCATTCCATATTTGCTTCCTTATAAAAAAAAAAGGAAAATACATTGACCATGATGGTATCTTTAGTGACTGTTAAGGCCTCATTCTTTGCAGATCAGCTACTTTCCAATGATGGTCTACTGTATGCCAAGCTATCATACCCAAACAAGAATGGGAGGATAAGTGGAGGATACCTCACTCAACAGCCAGGATCTCTTCTCTGACAGTTCACCAAGAGAGTCGATAAAAGCCTTCAGGCTGAAATTCAATGATAAACAAATAAAGTAGCAAAACTTACTGGCTGAACTGGTATCTTTTCTCCATAAATCAGGCAGCCCAACATACTTCTTGCTACATTGCCAAACAAAACAAGAGCCAGCTTGTTTGTGGTGAATATTTTATTATGCTGTAATTTTACCACAAAGCAGCAGAGCCTGCTTTATACAGAGCCATATTGATTGATTCCTGATAAAAGCTACCAATAATTTGACCTACAAATTTAATTTATGTCTTAATTTGTTAATCTCATACCTGGTAAAGTGCAGACTTGCAAAATAGTTGAAAACTTTTCTTTTGTGTGTAATTTGAACTAAAAAGGGTTGTTTTGCTGTCTGGTTATAGGATATTATAAGTCTTTACTTTTAGAGTGAATAATTTGCATTTGCTTATAATATAAACAAACCCAATTCATATATGCAAACTTTGAGTTTCTGTCCGTTGAAATGCTTAACTCCTTTTCATGTCTTTTATCAAAAGGCTGGAAATATCAAAGATGTTTTTGAAACAAACAGAACTGGTTTTAATCTTCAAAGGAATGGCTCCGATACCTTCATTCAATTAATTAAAGGAATTACCAGTGAAATGGAATAGCATCTTAAAATCTCTACTGCTTTCATAAATCTTCTGCTATCATAGTCAATGTTATGTTACAGAATGCTGCAGGTGAAGGCTTCATTTTTAGTCTGTTCCTTTAGATAGAAGTCTGTGCGATTGGTCGTTCCAGATCTAGACAGAGAAAAACAGTAAATGTATCTCATAACTCCACTGGATTCAAGTAGTCCATGTTTGGAGAGACAATCCAAATGCTGGACTAAGTAGACAGGAAACTGCTAATAAAGACTTTAAATTAGATTTAAGAAAAAGTAAACAAAAACATTACAGAGGCAGGAAGTTCAGTGGAAAATCACTTAAAATCCAGGACAGGAAGCGTGTATAACATATGGACTAGAACCAAAAACTGAATTCAAAGGGCACATACAAACACAACCAGGAAATACCAGGGAAACTTTACATCTTTACAAAAAGTCAAGATAAAATCCTAGCTCAACACTGTTACAGAGAGTTTATTAAGGTAAAAACTTTTTAAAAATTAATTTAGTTCATTTAAAGTAATGTAAAGGGTATCATGTGATACTGGGGATTGGCCATCAAGGTATCCCAAAATGCACTGCATCAGCTGCAGCAAGAAATGGAGGTGAGTACAGAATGTTTTCATTTTGTGAAATAAATATCTATTTTTTTTTTAGTTTTAGGCAATAAAATGGCCCTCCAATGCAGCCAGTTAATCAAGAATGAGCCTTCTTTGAAATGTGTTCCAGAGTTTTCAGAGCAGTATAGCTGCACTAGGCTTACTAGCCATTTCTTTTTCTTGGCATGTACATTTACAATGAGAACATTTTTAACCTACCCTTTATTGATCAGAGCACTTTCACTCTCCCTTGTACTAAAAAAAAAATGCACATTTCATAAATATTGCCTGTTCATGTGAACCTAATTCACATGAACATTATTATTTTGCAGTTTCATTGTTTTATGCAGATGGCTCTTCAGGAGAGAAACCACAGTTCCAGTTTGGAAGCAGTTTCCCAACATCTCAGCCACCATCTCTTGCCACCCTCTACTTCACTGTCTCTTCATTTCGTTTCAGATCTGAATTCTGTATCTTCTGTATCTGTTTCTTCTTTACCAAAAGAAATTCCTGAAGGGGAATGTCCAGCTGTATGTTTGTGGGAACCCTAGGGAACATCTAAAGTTCTGAAGACCTCACTGGCATCAGTTAAGGTCAGATTTCATGATTCAATAATAAGAAAGAGAGATTGGGTAAAAATGGCGCTCAAGGACAAAACCATTACAGACCATAAAGAACATAAAGTTTTGTCAAACATTTGCCAAAAAAAGGAGGGTTCTCAAGTCTTTTTAGAAAAATATTCTGTGGAAAAATATTCAGGGGATCTTTTTTGAAGGTGTGGCCTGTTACATCTGGAGTTAAGCAAACTGAATTTCAGAGAAAGTATGTCACAGTGACAGTCAAACATGATAGTGGTAGTATCATGGTCTGGGACTACTTTGCTTCAGGGACCTGAACAACTTGTTGTATTTAATGAAACCAGCGATTCTGCTCTCTAACAGAACATTGTTAAGGAGAATGTCCAGCCATCAGCTTAAGACCTTAAGCTGAGCACACTTGATCAAAGCAGCAGAACAACGATAAGAATTACACTAGCAAGTCCTCTTCTGAATAAATCAAAGGAGTAGCCCAGTCAAAGTCTGGACTTATGGTACTTGAAAATCCTCCAGTGTGGATGAAATAAAACAATTCTGCAAATTAGAGTGGGAGAAAATTCCCCCAATACTCAGTGCTAGCCATGGCAGTAATGAATGACATTTGAAAGCAGTACTTGTTGCCAAAGGAGGCACAATCAGTCACTGGGTTTAGAGGCATTTACCTTTCAATTTAGGGACAGGCTGGTTTGCTTTCTTCACCTAAAAAACCCCCAAAACATTATTTGAAAACAGCATTTTGTTTTTACTTCAGTTATCTAATATTAAAATTAGTTCAATGATCTGAAACAATTAAGTGCGACAAAAAAAGGAAAAACAGAAGCACACTTTGAAGGAAGAAATCCTTTTCACAGCGCTATACATGACACATTAGGTTTAAGGCTTCTTTAATTTCTTTAATTTTCATGGAAATATTGAAGCACATAGGTTTGTGTTCATGAAAACAACTCATGAAGTGAGCTTGACTCCTTTTGAATTTTCTGTAGGGTGAGAAGGGGATATATGCACAGGAATGATGATTGCTTCATGGAGTGTCGGAGTGTCCTGCAGTTCAGTCTCATAATGCACACTATCATTACGTTGATCTGCAGATTAAAACACTACTTTCAGTCCCATTTGAGTCACTGTTTTATAACTGCAGAGATTGGGGCTTTGTCACGTACTGTTAATGTTGGAGTAGGAATACTACTACATCAAAACAACACCTCGAGGCGGATGTTTTACACTGAGGAACGTGGAGCAGCTGCTCAGTCAGAACACAGCCTCCTCTGTATCTGATGGCTCACTGGCTTTGACCCTTGACCCTCCATCCTGAGTAATATGACTACAGGCTGCAAGAGCCCTGTGCTTGATGTGGGATATGCACAAAACATATAAGAACTACTTTTTACTCTTACTCTCCAGTGGCTGATTTATTCAGTAAATAGGGAATGACTTAAAACCTCTGCCCTCCGCTAGATCGTCTACACAGATCTCCGTTCAGAGAGGCACCTAAACACCAACAGGGAAAGATTTTACCTGCAAACGCACACATGTATACACACAAGAATGTTGGAAAGTGAAACTTAATCACTGCACTTAGACAGCATAAAGAAGGGAGCCAAAGAAGGAACGAAAGAGGACAAAAAGGGAAGATATGCTGATGGAATGGGGACAAAACTTGAGTTGAGGTGGATGGAGGAAGTGGGAAAAGAATATAAATGAGGAAGGAAACTAGAAGATGATAATGAGGAGTGTGAGAACTTGTGTGTGTATTGGGGGACAAGTCGGGAAGTGCTGACAGGTTGTGGTGACAGATCTGCTCAGAACAGTGGAGGTTTTATCTGTACTAATAAACGAGCCACTATATTCCAACCTCTTCTGCTCCATTGCAGCAGAACTGACCTGGGGTCTGCTGCGAATCTGTCTTAAATACTTGAGGAGGACACAACAGCTCTTGTTTCAGTCACTTAGCAGAGAAGCAAAGCTGACCAAACTTTATTTTTAGAGAAAGAAAGATACGGTTTCCTTCATGGAGGAGATCTGTGTGCTGAAATCCACCAAACCCTATACTAACAGCTCAAATAATTAAATCCAATTGATCATACATATGCTAAAGCACACCTGGAACAAGACAGAGTTAATCAAGTACTCAGGAGAGAAGGAGTGTTGTCTGCCTGCTCTCTCTGAGAACATCATATTTAAATCATCATTATTCAGTATTTAATTTGTGTAACTGGAGGTGGACGCTTTTGCTTTCTTATACTTTCCATTAAAAAAAGAACAATCTGAAATATGGAAATTTCAGCTCATCTTCATTTGATTTTTTTTGTATTTAGTACCTTCTTTTGTACTTCTCTTCTACACTTCATTCTCATTTATAAGCACACATTGCACAAAATGCAATGGTCATGTACAAGGACTGGACGAAAAAAAAATGAGCAGAAATGTCTATGTCCCAGAGATGAATGTGTTTTGGTTTGGAATGTGCAAATCAACCCCAGAACAAAAGCAAATGACCATGAGATGATACTGGATGAAGTTGGGGAGTCATTATCCACAGTCAAACCAGTCCTGTACCAACATGGGCTGAAAAGTCACTCAAAGTAGAAGAACCCATTGCTCCAAAAGTGCAAATACACTCATAACAAAGATTGTAATTTTTGAGACATTTTCTGCAGTCTAAAGTTAAGGTGTTTGGCCATAGTGACCATTGCTACATTAGAAAGAAAATAGGGGGAACTTTCAAGCCTGGGAAGACCATCCTGCCTGTAAAGTAGAGAAGTAGGAGTATCATGTTGTGGGGTGTTTTGCTGCAGGAGGGGCTGATGTATTTTAATAAATTAATTTCATCAGGACAGAACATTATTTGGAAATGTTGAAGACACTACTCAAGACATCCAGCAGGAAGTAAAATCCTTGGTTCAAATGGGTCTTCTAAATTGACAATGACTCAAATCATACCGCCAAATTAGTTAGTGGCTTAAGGATAACAAAGTTAATGTTTTGGTGTGGCCATCACAAAACCCTGAAATCAGTCCTGTAGAGATTTTGTGGGCATATCTGAAAAGGTGTGTAGGAGTGAGGCTTCCTGCAAATCTGGCTCAGTTCCACTAGTTCTGACAGGAGGAATGGACCAGAACTCCATCAAACTATTCTGAGAGGCTTGCAGAACGAAACCCAAAATGTTTGACCCAAGTCATAGAGTTCAAAGGTAATGCCATCAAATATTGAGGAAAGTATGCAAACTTCCTAAGTAAATAACAAAAAAAAATATCTGAAAAATTCTCTCTCTCATTAAATTCCCATTTAGTAAATATAAATAATTTTGGTAATCCTACCTGACCTAAAATGGGATGTTTAGAATAATATGTACATGCTAAAAAGTTTTCAAAAAGTATGAATTAGAAACATCAAAATTAAACATGAGTTCAAATAATAATTTAAAAAATAAAGGAAACGTTTAAACAATGGATAGTTTGGTTTTTGTAGTTCAGCACTGTCCTTTTATTAATCTGCAGTGGCTGACCTCTTTGATTTGTGCTGCATTTGGTTTCCATCATCCAGCCGTTTTTTTGACTTTATTCCTTGATCCAAGCCCCAAAACAAACTGAATACAGCATCAAAAGTAGACACATGAATGAACACTATAAATGTCAGACTTCACCAAAACTTCCCTTCTTCACAGTCAAGTATATTTAACATGTTCCAGTAGTTTTTATCCATTAGCTGATGTCAAGTGAATTGTATTTTGAAGAGAAGCACAATGAATATGAAGATCATCTGGAACCAAGGCCTGTCTGGACTTTTAATGGATGTTTATGTCCTGCCATCATGAAGTCACTAAACTCTGAAAAAAAGCTGAAAACATACTATAACATATGCATTTATATTCACCATCCAACAGAAAATACGATGAAGTTGTGATTATTAATCTGTAAATGATTGCATTTACAGTTTTAAGAGTGAAATGAGATTTTGCAATTAAGTCTTTCAGTTCCTTCACTGCAGGACAAAAAGAGGTGTGACTCCTATCTTACTGTCTGTTCTCCTCCTCCTCTGCTCTGATGTAATGAAACATGACAGTAAGAATTTAAAGGTCAGACCTTTTCCTCTTAGTTCTATTATCTCTTTCTCTGTTTGGGTCACTTTCCATTGCCAACCTACTGTTTTCAGGTTCAAACCAGTTCAAACCACATAAAATGTGTGGTCTTTTTCTTCAGAGAAAAACAACATCACTTCTCTGATATAAATAAAAAAAGCTTTAATATTTTGTTATTTAAACATAAAAAAACTGGACAAGGAAAAATTGAGGTCAGTCATTTCCTCAAAACAAAATAATCCAGCATTGTTTTTTCCTCTGCACACTGCTTTCACACCAATCAAAACAGATGCACATTTCAGTTAATAAAGTGATGACTATTTAATTTATTGTACTGCTATCAAAATTATGAATGATTGCTCATACTGTATCCACAGCTTTTCCTTTTACAGTCATCATTTTTACATCAAAACATCGGAATCTTATCTGCGTTAACAAGATAAATCCTGGCAAGCAAACATTATTTTTGCACCAAAATACTCTATATTAGCTGAAAATGCTCAACTGACACAAAGAGGCTATTTGAAACAGAATGCAGATGTTTAACAAAACACCTCTTTGTTGTTGTTGTTGTTGTTTTTTTAGGAATCTCTGTTGGTACTTAGAGCTGTGATGTTCCATCATTAGGATTGTTAGTTTTTATGAAAATAACTGTTTTGTTACATTTTAGTCCAAATATTCCCCATAAATTGCATAGTGTGGTTGTTATCTCTTTGTACTAAAAGTTAAAATGGTTGTCTAATGTATTTGTAACTTTGGATTAATTAGATAATGCAGTGTTGTCTGTGGTGATTTATTCAATGGTGACAAAATAAAAAATACACACATAAAAATTTATTTGTAAAAAGTCACTGTGCCTGTGTTACTAGCATCTGTTTCAATCCCTATGAGATACATGTAAATGAAGCACTTTTGTAGTTTATATTTTACTTTTTAAGTTGAACAGAGCACCTGAGAACTTTTCTGTAGTAACCAGTAACTTCAGGTTTCATTGGAATATGAATATGTCATTTCAAAGACAACTACTTTCCCTTTACAGGGTAAATCCTGGGAAACAGAGTAGCTAAAGAATTAGTGACTCTTTAAAAATGAGAAAGGCAATTAAAGGAGGACAGATTAGCATTGGTCTTCATAACACAGGAAATGGCTACAAATAAACAACTTCTGACCTAAACAGTGCAATAATGAAAAACTTTAAAATGACAAAAAATGTGACAAAAAACCTGAACAAAATCTCCAAAGATCACTGTTAGAGCGTATAGCAAAGTGCGGAGGATCTTTTTGGATGTTTCCTCTGGTAGTTTGACCATTTATCTTTGGTTATGAGTTTTTCAAGTCTTTGATATTGGAAATCCTCCTTGCATCACCCTAAACTTTATTTTCTCTACAGATTCTCCCTTAGATTATAGTCAGGACTCTGGTTGGGCTGCTCCAAAACACTGATATTACTTCCAGTTAGAAGAAACATTATGGTGAAATGTAAGAGTATTTTAATATGCCTCCGATTTGATAATCTGCAGATGTTATCTACACATAAACTGTTTGTCTGGGAGGCATTTCATGAAGACAAAGATTGAGCTTTTGTCCACAAACACTCCAAATGGGTGTAGCATCAAATAAATTATCACTATGTGTAAAATAACCTCATGTGTGCTGTTAAGCATGTTGGAGGACATGTGATGGAGTGGGCCTGTTTCTCTTCCAAAGGCCCTGTAAACCTTGTTAGACAGTATAGCATCATGAAAACTTTGAAATACCAAGATCACTTGGAGAAAAAATCTGGTGGACTCAATCAGTAAACTGAAAATTGGTCATCAATGTTTTTTTTTTTAATTTTTAAATTTTTTATGATTATTATTATCAGGATAATGAGCCAAAGCATATGGTCAAATTACCATAGAAGTGATTCAACAGTCTTCTTCTGCAGACATCTCAAGCACCAGACCTAAATACTAAAAAAAAACCTTGTGACTGAGCTGAATAAAGGTGTGCATAAAAGAGGAACTGGGACTCTGGACGATGTAGAGAGATTGTGCAAAAAGGAATGATCAAAGATCTGATTCTCTGTATGCTCAAACTTTGTCAAATGTTATAGAAGGCTAAGTGTTGCCCTGTTGGCAAAGAGTGTTTGATTGTTTTTTTTTTTTTGTTTGTTTGTTTTTTTACCAGGGGTGGCAAATATTTATGGAAGGCGCTATAAAACCAAAATCATTATTTTGGAGGAACATGATTACAGAGAGGAAAGCTCTTCTGACCTCACTCCTGTTTTACTGATAGCCCCCGCTGACCTCATGACACTGAATTATTCAGCTCCAGAAGGCAGGAGCGCTGGGGCCTGTTAGCAGCATAGGGTCCCTGCAGAGGTCAAAGTAATGTCTCCGCCCAGTCAGAGTGCTCTTCATGCCTGCTGATTGCACTGTGACGGCTCAAATGTAAGATGAAGTGAAGTGTGTCAAAGGTCCGGCGTCAGCAGGGCACAACCCTACCTCTGCACAGCAGACAGAGTTCCTTTGTGGGATTTTTGTTTCCTTTTAAATCTGGAGCGCAGCTTCATAAAAGACTAATGTTCCTCTCAAGAATAATAATACATACAGAGGAGCCGATAATGCTGCGGCACTGGTGTGGAGCTCCAAACACAACAACTCAGTAAATCATTGCAGCACAGATCATTACTCAATCTTTCTGGTATGTTAGCACATCAACAGGGCACTGGAGGAACCAAACTATACCTGGTAGTTTTAAAAATGTGCATCAAGGTAAAAGAACCAATGAGTGATGGAAAAAGAAGCACTATGAGAAGAAATCATCTTCCAGGATTCAACCACCAGTACCACCAGGAAGGAGGCCATCAAAGAAGGACAGTAAATTAGTACTGTATGTTCTGTAGACCTGTGGGATTCTTATTGGATGAAATTTTAAAAAGCAACACACATATTTTTTTTAAAGCTCTACAGGAAAGCCTGAAAGAACAGTGCCTTGCAGTGCCTTCACATTTTGCCACAACGACAAACTTCCATGTGTTTTATAGGGGTTTTATCAGATAGATCAATGCAAAGTCACACATAATTGTTCACTGGAAGGAAAAAGATACGTTACATGTTTTTTCCCCCCCATTTTTTGTTTTTACAAATTAAAATCTGAAGTTTTGAATACATACATCTTCAACCTCCCTCAGTGAATACGTTGTCTAACCAACTTTAGTCTTTAGTATGACTCTATCTGCTTTGCATACAGAGACTGATTTTTTTTTCATGTTCATCTTGAATGTGAGCAGTCTTGCCATAGATTCACAATCAAGTTAGAAGGTGAACCTCCACCTCCACCTCAGTCTCAAGTCTTTTGCTGCCTCTGATAGTTTAATTATTTTATCTAGGATTGTCTTGTATTTAGCTACATTCATCCTCCCATCATCTGTAACCATTTTGCTGCCTCTGCTTAATAAAAGCATCCCCACAGTATGCTACTGCCAATACCATGTGTCACCAGCGATGGTGTAATCAGTTTTGGCCCACTGATAGTGGTTTACATATTAGATAGAAAGTTGAATCTTGGTCTCATCTGACCACAGTACCTTTTACCATGTATATGTGTCCCCTACTTGACTTGAAATAAACTTTAAATAAGATTTCATATGACTTTCTTTTAACAGTGGCTTTCTTTTTAATACCCATCCACAAAGGCCACATTTCAAGATAGCAAACTAATAGTTTTCCTTGACAGAACACCTGGATTTATACTGAGATTAAATTACACACAAGTGGATGTTTGTACTAATTAGGAGAATTTTTAAGACATTTTATTCAGGAGTATCAAATTCAAAGGGTTTAAACACTAATGTATGTGAAATTATTCCTATTATTAGCCGCAAAACCTTTTCTTTCACTTCACAGTTACATGCCACTTTGACTTGGTCTGTCACACAAAATCCCAAAGAAATACATAAGCTTTTGATTATAATATGAAAAATATGAAAAAAATCCAAGTATTTTTTTAAGTATCAGAAAAACTTCCTAATTGGACTAATTGGTTTGTATTTAATCCTGCATGTAAAGCCTTTTTTCTCAGTAGTGAGGTGAAAAATAATGGGGAAAGAACAGGGTTGGTACTAGCATCCAGGGCTATTAGTTAGCTATCTTCACCGATACCAAACACTCGTTTATTACTCAAAGGTTGTAAATAATGCATGAGGGAGGCCTCATTCTCAGGTTTGCCTTTAGGGCTTGTGATTTACCAAACACATTTGTTTGCTTCAGATTTAAATATTAGTCTGCACATTTAAATGAGCTTCTGCTTTCACTTCTCTACTACTCAGAGGAAACTCTAGTAGTTTTTACTAAGTACATTAACTAAAGATTTACCAAGCTGAATTTTAAATCCTTAGTTTACAACAAAGTTTCTAGATT